>JAWWMU010000153.1:44397066-44412498 GCA_035048155.1 Cinnycerthia olivascens
ATCTGTGTTTTTTCAGGTCTTTTCCAAATAACTATTGGGACAAGTTTGTGAAAAGAAAAGTAAGGCTTATTTTTAAAAATATTTATGAGGTTAAAATAAAATTCTAATGCATATTTCTGTTCATGTTTGGAGGAATGTGGACTACACTTTGAAATAAGACTTTGATTCAGAGTAGATTTCCATATTTACAATTTTAAAATACACAGAGTTCCTGACCACCTTCTTACAATTTTTTTTTTTTATATATTTAAAACTTTTTCTACATGTATATTTTGTATAAAAGAGGAATTCAAATACATTCATGAAATTACGCGAAGGATTTTGGGTGAGCTTGTATGTGTAATGCAAATCATGTAAAATATGTTGTCTGTATATATTTGCCTTCATACGCAAAGAATGGTGTCCCTCACTCAATAGAAGATCAGAGAGTAATTAATAAGAAGACAAGACAGATTGAGAAATTTAGGCACTGGGCATAATCAGGCAACTATAACTACCTGAAAGGTATATACATGCACTGGCCTTTTTTGTCCCTTACCTCTCTGTTTTCCCAAGGTTTTTCTTCCCTGAGTCACCTAAATTGATCCCTTTCTCCATCTCTGCTTTCTCCCTGTAACATCCAGTAACATCCATCCCATTTATGGCTTCCCTGGGGCTGCCCTGGGAGGGACCATGCAGAGCATCCATCCACTGAATCCATAGCTTGGGTTCCTGGCTGCCACTGTGCCACTGTAGTCCTCTAGGCTCGAGAAAATGGGCCTTCGATGGGCTGGTGGCCCTGGCACTAGATGGGCAAGGTATTCTTTGTGCTCTCCCCCAAGCTTTGTGTCTGTGGGCTCCTTTGTGGGTGAGCTTTTATTGCATAAGCTAATAACCTCTCTCTCAAAAATAGTCCTCTCTAAGCAGGGACTGCAGAACCTCATTTCTTACAAATGCTGTTTTAAATGTTTTCTAAGCTTGCTCTTAAGAAATAAATCTAACGTTTGTACAATAACTTACAACAAAAATAATCTTTTTAGTGTGTTTGGTGACAATTGAAAAAGAGAGTGTGCGTGTTATTGGATCAGATTTACCCCTCTTTCACACTTTAGTGCCAATCTTGTATCATATTTTTAGAAACCTGTCTTTTTTAATGCTCCTAGCTCTTTTGCTTTGCAACAATCTTAGGTCAAGCTGACCAAAAAAATTCCTTTGAGTTATGTATTCATTTTGCTGTGGAAAATGTTTGGTTTTCCTTTTTTTCATATTTTAAATTGTTATATGCAGTTTTCTACCTGTCTGTCTAAGCAAAGGGGAAGCAGTAGCTGTCACGGAGTACTTGAGAAAGGAAAAGAAATTCTGCATTGCTTCTGTCAATGTAGTTGGTCAAGGAGGGCTCGAATCAAAAGGAAAGGAGTATGGTTTTAAGTTGTGTGGAGGATTTGATACTTTAGCTTCAGCTGAGGATCTGCATGATTTATTTGCCTTCAATATACTATTTTGCAATGAACATCTTCTTTCATATATATTTGTATTTTAATCCCCAGTGTACAAAATAATCCATATCATGAAGCACTGTTTCCAGGCTTGTTACAAAAAAGGCTTCTCTAAAAATCTGTGAAAGTAGCAATAAATATTTAAAGCATTTCCTGTTAGAGAGCTGGCAAAATACCTCCTCACCTGCAGGAGTCACTGAGTTATGATCTTGTTAGAGAAAAAAAATGATTTCTTTGACTATTCTTTTTTAAAATGAGAAGAGACAGATAGTATCTAGGAAGAAGCTGTGTGTTCAGTCAGAATGAATACAAGTAAATGTTTATTTCCAGCAAAATTACCTATGAAACATGTTAAATTTGTAAGAAAGAGATAGGGGATAGTTTAAATTCACTGAAAATAATTTTTTACTGTAACTCTGTGTTCAAGATCTTGTGATCACATTGTCATCCATAGTCATAAAGGCTCCTTGTCTGTTAAATCTCTTGTCCTCAGATCCAGGCCAAATAACTGATGATCTACTCCACTGATGAATATTTTTGAATATTCTTTCTAACATTAGGTCATGGATAAATATGGTGAGTTCTATGGCCGTGACAGGATCAGTGAATTACTAGGAATGGACAAAGCTGCTCTTGATTTTAGTGATGCTCGAGAAAAGAAGAAACCAAAGAAGGATAGCTCCTTTTCTGCTGTGTAAGCATTTGCCTTCAGTTTGTTTGTGACTGGGGTTTTTTGATTGTACCTTTTTTTATTGTGTTCGGGTTTTTTGTAAATTAAAATCAAGCGTTCAAGTTTTCAGACCAAATATCTGTTGTTCTTTTATGTTTATTTGCGTAAGAAATCAATTCTTATGTTGAATGATGTAGTAAATTTATTTAATTAGTGTGTTTGCAGAATTCCTCTTTTTTTTTTTAATGTATGAAGATTTAGTTTAGTGCACAGCTCCTCGAATATCTCACATTCCCACTCTTTCGATGGTGCCATTACAGCTGGGCTGGAATCTCCTTTTCAAGTTTTCAGTTCAGCTCTGATGGAAAGAATGGGCAAAAATGGCACTTTGTGTTCTTACTATAAGGAAATGATGGAATAAATTTAAGTGCTAGAGACCAGTAAAATCTAGGAATTGGATGATTAATCTTCACATCCTTTTATAATTTGTTTTCCCTAAACTATACATTTGTATATCATTTGGGAGACAGAAATAAAGAGAAGCCATTAAATAAAAGACATTCAGAGTAGTAAATTCTCCATTGTAGGACAGAGGCAGCCTCAGCTTTTATAAAGCACTGCAAAAAATGTTTTTTCCAATTCTACATTATAAAAAAGGTATTCAACTAGATAGTATGTATTTTAGCAGATGGAATTTTAATGCTACAGAGATTCTGATGTAAGGGTTTATTTAAAGTTTTCTCTAAAAGCAACATTTTATCTATGAGTGTGCAAGGATTATGAGAAGTAGGCAGCAAGACTACTGGTAAATTAGAATTGCATTGAAGCAAGAGATGATTTTGTAAGGATGGCTCTTTTATCCATCTTTATAAAAGATGGATATTAATAAACCAGTAGTCTGTCTGAACAATCAGTCAGGTGCAGTGTAAAGGCTCAAGGACTCTGTGGCATTTCAGTACTAAACTAAATTTAATATTGCAGCAGAAGCACTTTCCAGAATACTTTCTTCCATGCTGTTTTGCTCCTGCTGGATTATAGTAGGACCATGCTTAGGTTTAGGAAAAAAACTTACTGCTTTTATTTTTGGTAAAAAAAAAAACAAACTACTTTCCCTTCCCTGTGTACTTATACTCATATGAGGGGAGAAACATTTAAATAATGTTTCTGTGAATAATTTTGAAAAAACAGACCAACATGAAGCAGTTTGAAAAGGCTGATGAAATACTCAGTTTAAGAATCATGTCTGAAGGATGTCTGTTTTTTTTTTTAACATCTCTAATATCTCCTCCAGGTTATATACAGTTAAAAAAAATTATGGCCTCATCCATCTTTCGTGTTCTCCCTGGAGGAATAATTCCTTACGCAGATTAATATGTTGCAAGAAAATAAAAAACTATTATAAAAATTTGCAGAACCAGTTGCATAAAAAAATATACTCTTCAGGAAGGTACATTTATCCACTACAACAGTTTCAAAAATGAATACTAATGAAGCTACTAAAACTTACACATTTTCTAGATTCCAAATTTGAGATATATTTACCATGCAGTGATGAGAGAGGTGGGAAAAGCATTGGAACTGACCCCTTACTGCAGTACTTTGGGAAGAAAATAGAGAATGGTGTGACCTGGTGCAGGTTGCAGCTCTGGTGCTTCTGTCTGTGCCAGGAGGAGGTGGCTCAGGCTGAGGCCAGACCAGATACCTGGGTCTCACAACACAGAAGGGAAATGCACTCTGTAGTATTTTCATCTCCAATGCAAGTGAGCAGGTCTCCTTGATGCCTAGCTCCCACTTTTTCTCTCCCTTTCCTTTGGAAAAATAACCTGGGATTTGATCCGTCTTTTTGCAAGGGACTTAAAGCACTCGCAGGTGACCATGGTTCTTCAGAAGTTTCTGCCTGTCCCAGTGATACTGAATTTAAAAAATCTGCATTTTACTGACTTTTGAAGAGCCATTCAACTCATCGATGCAGCCTTGAATATTTTAAAAAGTGTATTTAATTATATTTATAAATATTTAAATAATTATTTAAATATGTTGCAGTATTATTTAACTATAACTAGCTTAGAAAGATGATGAGGTTGGAGCTCTCCTGTAGATTAGACAGTAAAGACAGTTAAATTTTGCACACTGAGATTGAGACTGTGGTGCTGTTTTTCCATTGAATTAGTTTCTTCTTTTGGGTGGTAGGTGTTAAATAAGATGTATCATGGATGTAGCATATTTGAGAAAATAATATGGAAGACACAAACATGAAAGTTAATTTTCAGAGGTGCCATCATTAGTATTATTTCCCTGTCCCTTTACCTTTCTAACTGCTCTTATTTTTATGATCATTAGTTTAGTCAGAGTCAATAGAAGAGGCAGATAAGGCTCAAGCATCTGCAGCAAGTGGTGACATAAGACTAATTTGGAAAATAAGCAGGGTTTCTGTCAAATACTCACATGGTAGAAGAATTCTTCCACTTTCAAGAAGAGAAAAGTTGTAAATAATTTTCTTCTGGACAATCTGAAGTTTTTATAGGTTGGTGAGAAGTTAAACCATATCCTAAATGTGAAGTGTACAAACAATGAATGCAGTTGGCCTCAATGTGGAAGAATTTTAAAGATCTTATTCTTCCTTGCCATGATAAACAATAATCTAGGTTTTCAAAAGATTCTGAAGAGGATAGCCCCCTTTTTAATAATGTAGTATCTCAGAGAACAGGATTATTCCTGGAAAACTAGATTTTTTCCTCAAGTGACAGTCTATCTCTTGCCCGTAATGGCTAGTGAAAAAGTAAGGAATTTTAATAGCAGTAGTTTTTACACCTGAAGTCTCAAGATTTATACTTGCTATGATGATAGTACAGGATTTACAAAAGTGTGGATGTGCCTGTTTATCTAAGTAGAAAAGTACATCTGCAGGTGAGTCGGGGACTCAGCTGTGGTGACTGAGAGGCAGGCATAGTCAATGTCCAAATTCCCAGGCTGTTGCATTGAAAGGAGAGTTGCACTTGTAGGAATCTCAGTTTCAAACCTTTCCCCTTATGGATGCTACTGTAAAATACCTCTACCTTTGATTATTTACTTGGGAATCTTAAGCCTAGTGGATCCTTGCAGAGGCTTTGTGCACAATAACTCAAAGAAATAATAATCTATTCTGTGCTCTGTTCAAGACACACAGAAAGCTTACAGGCACCCTATAACTCATTGATTTGTTTTGGATCAATGCTTTCTTTTTTGTAATGGTCAAATACCACCATTCTTGATTAACTATCACGTGTTGATGTTGTTCAGTGCCTGGCACAAAATTTTGGCACATTGCAATAAAAAGGTTATTTCCTACGTAGCTGACAATTAATCAAGAATGTTTTTTAATCTGATGGGATGCTTTCTATTTTACAAAAAAAATAACATTAATAGAAGATATTTCTAAGTACCTATATCAAAACTCATTAACTGGTAAGAATTATCATATTTTCATTAATGATTTTCCTTATACCCTTAGAAAAATGGGTCAATTTTCTGAACAAGGTCTGAGATTCATCTGATCTAAATTTGTCTGTCTTTAATGTCATCCAATTGTGTCACTCAAGGTATGCTGTAATAACTGAGGTAAAGAATTGGCATTTTAGGGTGCAAATTTGGTTACCTTTTTTGACTATCTACTTCAGACTTAGGTGGGTTGCATTAAAAATATTTTTTTTTTCCATGGATTTTAAAGACAGCTTATTTCACTTGTATGCATGGTAACATTTTATAAATCAATCAGCATTAGGTCTGATGAATTCAAAACAGTACTTATGAATAAAAGTGTGAATTAGAACAAGGTTCTGATGTATTTCAGCTTTTGGAGGTATTGATCAGCTGCTGACTTCTGTTATGTGACAATACACTTCCTACAGATTGTGTTCCAGGTTTTTCAATTGTGTTTTGCTATAAAATGTAAATTTTTTTGTTTTTACAGGCTAAATTCCATTGATGTTAAGTATCAGATGTGGAAATTAGGAGTTGTTTTCACTGATAATGTAAGTTTCTCAATATGTACATATATTTATATACTCGTGTTCTAAAATGAAATATGCATTTGTTAATGCAAAGTGCTTCAATATTTTTACTGTAGAGACATTTTCAATATTTTTACAGTAGAGACATTTACAAATAAGGGTTTTAAGAATTTCAAAATTAGTTTTTATAATATAAATTCTCAATTTCTTTATTTTTCCCATATCTTGTTCACTTTGTATTTGAGGATTTAATGTTGTTTCATGAATAGAAAATTCTCAATGACATCTAGGAAATTCTCTGTTTAAAAAGAACTGTTTTCTTTTTAAAGAAAAGCATATTTGAGAAATTTCTACTTTTCCTTATTGTCTTGAATTAAGTTAAAGATGAATGCCATGAATTTTATTTTGAATGTGCTTGTTTTTTCTGTTAGTCTTTCCTTTACCTAGCGTGGTACATGACCATGTCAGTCCTTGGCCATTACAACAATTTTTTCTTTGCTGCTCATCTCCTTGACATCGCAATGGGATTCAAGACATTACGAACTATCCTGTCATCTGTTACCCACAATGGCAAACAGGTATCCACCATCATCTCTTCTCAGCTTTTTTACTTAAGGAGTACACAGAAAAGATCCATTCATTACTTGAGTCAGGTGCTCTGCAGGTTGACAGCAGAAATGTTCTTTCATCGTGAACTCTAGAACTTAAGTTGATGAGGAAACTAGACAATGGGATTTGTAAGCAAATGAAGAAGTGGTCTGTCTTCTAAAAATAGTCCCCAAGTACTAGCAAATTACCTATGAATTAAGGGGGCTTTTATTTGTAAGGGACTTTTTAGATCTGGAAGCTACACAAGTGAAATATCAATTTACAGGATGCTGATGCTCCCTTCCCAGTTGCTTTCCATTAAGCTCAGAGCAAACTCTGAATGATGCTGCAGTTGAGCACTGGAGTACTTGTTGCTGCTTTTCTGACACATTAAAATGGGGTTTTTTTTAATATGTGATTTCATTCATGTAAAACACCCATTCCTTTCCTATTAAATTAGTAGATAACTGTATTTCAATTAATTATATACTAAATTGCAGTGATATTACTATTAGGTAGTGAATTTTCAGATTTTTTATCTGATTATGGGGATTGTAAATGATTCTAATAGCTTGTTTCATTGCGTATCTAACCATAAGATTTTTCTTTGTAATTATGTTTCTGAAACATAGTCTTTGATCAAAAGAAAATGAAATGCACAATCTTTCTATGAGAATTTGCAGATATATTACTCTGTATTTCCAAATAATATAAAAAGTAAAAGTTTTCCTGCTGGTAGTACATTGTTAGTTTCCTTTTTTTTTTTTTTTTTTTCCTGAAAGAAAAGATAAATCACAACTCCATAGTGGTGTTACACCCATTCTGTAATTTTGTCTTCCAGCTTGTCCTAACAGTGGGATTACTGGCAGTAGTGGTATACTTGTATACAGTAGTGGCATTCAATTTTTTCCGCAAGTTCTACAACAAGAGTGAAGATGGTGATATGCCAGACATGAAATGTGATGATATGCTAACAGTAAGTCTTAATTTGCTTTCTTTTTTTTTTTTTTTTTTTTTTTCTCAAGCTGCTTAGGTTTTGTCCCAACCTTCTTGTTAATTGGTATTCATGGAGTCATAGCCAGCAGGCAGGAAAGATTGCAGTTGAAATCAAAGGGACAAATATTATGAACATCCTCAACAAATAGATAGATCTTCTGTGTGCTCAACAAACTCATCTATAAAGGAATAGAAGAAATGTGGTACTGTACCTTGCTATAGTTATTCAAAAAATGCAAAACAGCTAAAAGCTGTGAAGCTGAGCTGGCTAAAGGGCAGCACTTCCAAATCTTGAAATTCGACAGTCATTCAGAAGGAGGGTTATTTATAGGCAAGCATTTTCGTAATTAATGCAAATACTTAAAGTTTTGTTTAAGCTTTGAAGTCCATCAGTTTCTCTTAGCATGAATTGTCATGGTTATCTTTAATAGGTAGTTCAGTAAATACTGTGTTCAAAACCACCTTAAATTATTTCATACTAAGACAGTGCCAGGCTTTGGAGTTATGAGTGATAGGTAGAGCTTAAACCACAAAGAATTTCTAAAATGCATTGACCTTAATATCTCTCCAAAATCAATCACGTACAACAGTTAAATGTATTTCAGTGCGCTGTGCAACATGAATCTCTTCCAGGGGGTCAACAACATTTAAAAGATAAACTGATAAAAGATAAAACAAATAACTAGATAAACTTTTCAAGCAGTTTATCTATTTATAAAAAAAAGATAACTTAAATAAAATTTAAATTATTTAAAATAATGTAAAAATAGATGTCTGTATTTTTGTTTTGTTTATTTTTTTGGTTTGAGACTTTCAGCACAAAAAAATCAGGTAAACTGGAAGGCAAATCAGTGAAGGGCTGTTAAATTGTCAGATGGTAAAGCACTTGCTGTGGGAAGAGAGGTGGAGGGAACTGCGCTTGTTTGGCCTAGAGAAGAGAAAGTCTCAGGGTGGAGGGTGTTTAAGAGGAGCTCCCAGTGTCTGCAGAAAGATTATTGGGAAAACAAATCCAGGCTCCTGACAGGAAGTGCATGGCAGGAGACTTTGGACATAAAGTGGAAAAATGTTTCTGACTGAGGGGAGCCAAGCAATGGATCACATTGCTCAGAGAGGTTGATGCAGTCTCCATCCTTATGAAGTGAACTGACTTAGATAAAGCCTAAAACAAATTTTTCATGTAGTCGTTCTGACCTGACCTGCTCTGCTCTGCAATTCTCTGAAAATACACGTATCACAAAGCTATAATATTGTACAGGAATGATTAGAATAACATGATATGCTGTAAAATCAGGGTTGTCTCTTCTAAAAACACTAAGGCTTGAAATGGGATTTAAAAGAAAATGAATGTACATATTTTTTTAGAAATAAAACACTAAAACTTTTTAGATAAGTAACACTACATTCACTCATTAATGTAATTATTACCTTACACTCTAGGATTATAAACTGTCTCTAGAAACTGTTAGATTTTTCAGGCACAGGTTACTCAGCATTGTATGGTACTATATCAGTTTCTTACGGAAGGGATTTTGGGGACAGTGTGGCATAGAAATAGAAGAATGGATATTTGTATGGTTAGGTTTTAGGAGATAGTTATTGTCATCACAATTTTTTTTCAGAGGGTGAGAACACTTAACCTGTAGTTTGTAAAGCTACTTAAAGAAAAAAAAACAAACAATCCCTTGCTCTAGACCACTAGATAGTGATTCCATAATTTTCTATTAAATTATAACATGATAAAACTGGAAATTTTGTATTGTCAGCAACCCAGGCAACTGCACTGACAGACCTCTTATACCACTTTCCATATCATAATTTCACAGTATTATTCTCAGGCATTTTCAATTACTAGTCTGTTCTCTGCATAAGCATTCAAAAAGATTTTTTTGCGTAGTTGTGGGTTTTTTTTGTTTTATTTTGGCTTGGGAAGAAGTGTTGTTTATTTTTAAATTTGAATTCGAAACACTAAATATAGGGAAAATCATCCACGTTTGAGCTAGGAAATTGGAAAAGGAGATGGCTATGGTGGTGATATTTCCTATTTACGCTGCTGAAATTATTTTACATCAATCATATGGTGCTGCTGAGCTTCTGGTAGTTGAACTTTTGATCTTATTGAACTGCTACATAGTGACAGAACATGAAACACCGCAGGTTGAGCTGCACAGCAGCATTTTTCCTCCATCAGAAATATGCATAATCTCAAAAGAGAGAATAAGATGGCTTGACATGTCATAGTTCCTAGACCATAGACCAATTCTACCAATTACTGAATTTGTAATACTGGATATTTTTGCTTTTAGCTTCAAACAGCCTTTGTATCCCTTTGTTTTATCTTTTATAGTGCTACATGTTTCATATGTACGTTGGAGTACGTGCAGGAGGCGGCATTGGTGATGAAATAGAAGATCCAGCAGGAGATGAATATGAAATCTATCGGATTATCTTTGACATCACTTTCTTCTTCTTTGTGATTGTCATCCTGCTTGCAATTATCCAAGGTATGCATTTGTAATCCACAGTGGGACTGAAAGCATTATTTAGCAGTACAAAAGTCTTAGTGATGTGGTAATCACAAACCTAAGATTCAGACAGAACAGCAAGGCAGATCATGAAGGACAGATTTATATAGAAAATCACACCCAGCTGACTCTCACACACTGCTCTTCTGAGTCTCTGTAAAATCAACAGGCTCTAACTGGACCAATAGAAACAAAATAAATTTTTTGCTCTTGGAATATTGCTGCCATGTAGTGTCTGTCTTGTCATTGCCCTTTCTAAAGGCCTCCTGTAGAAATCTTGTGGCACAACTTAATATTGTCCTTCAGTGTAACTTATCCTACATGAGCTTTCATGGACAAAATCAGTACTGCTGTCAGTATTCCTCCTGCCAACATTGTAAGCTCTTGACTATCTGTCAGGTCTTCAGATTGGTAATACTTGTGTGAAAATTGGATCATAGTTTAAGAGGTCAAATATTTTCTTACATAAAAATTGCTGGTTTCTGTGATGCCTCCTTATTTTAATAATGTCTAAGAGTAAAAAAGTGGTTGATATGAAATAGCTTTAGTATAGCCTGGGTAATGACAGTGGGAAGTTAATTGCCATTAGTTAGCTTTGGAATTTCAGTGAAACTATTTGCCTGATAGTGTTTCCCACTGTTGTAATCTGCATAGTGAACTTCAAAATATTGTCAAGAATTCCCAAAAGGTCATTTTTTATTAAAGTTTGCACAAGTTAACAGAAATATATCCTCAATTTTGGAAAAATTGATAAATAATTTTGCTGGGTTCACTTCCTGTCATAAATACTGATACCTCAGTGCTTTCTGTCAGCTGATAGCTAACTTAGGATAATTTTGACAGCAGTAAGGGTGCTTTCTCACTTGCTACAAGGAAATTCCCAAGGCAACTCTGAGCTTATGGTAAATTGTTCATTACTCCTACTCAAGCCACAGGGGTTTTTTAAAGGGCTTGGGATGGGTGGAAAATTTTTTATACCCTGAAGTGGCATATTTTTTATATCCTGATGTGGTTAATTTCTTCATTTTGTGATTGACTGAAGAATAGAGTCCTTAACTCTTAAGCTTTGTGTGCAGGGGTATCAATAGTCACTGTGGAGTTAGTCCTTATTTGTATTGGAGTAAGTGAGGGGAAGGTCATAAGCAGTTTATAGTCTGAGCTGTAGAGCCTGTGATTCTTTTTCTTCTTTCTGTATCTCCCTCAAATGACCCCTTACTTTTTTAAGAGCTCCAGTAGTGGAATCTTGTACTACACAACCATCTTGAGAGAGGGTGCATGGAGCTCTGGGCCTCTCTGCACCTGCCATGTAATAAATAACTCTTAAATATACAGTATTATTTTTTCTGTAGTAGGGCCTGAATCACTGTAAACCCAGGTATATCTTAAGTCAAGATTAGAGCCCTGGCTATAAAACAGAAGTCTGCTTGTCCCATTTTATAATTCAAAATTGTACTGCCAGCCATGTTACTGGTGTTTCTTTGGTTTGCTCTTTTTCTTTATAGTTTTGTTGCCTTCGGAATGTATATTGGCTTCTGTTATTTCTGCAGAAGATCCTCATTTAATATTCTTTATCAGAGTTATGTTATCCCTGGATTTCCAGATGTTCTTTGTCACATTTCTGTTCTTGAATATTCACTATCATTTTAATTTAAACCCTAGGTTTAATTATTGATGCTTTTGGTGAGTTAAGAGATCAGCAAGAGCAAGTTAAGGAAGACATGGAGGTAAGAACATTCAGTAGCTGAACTATACCTATTTTCAGATTTCATGAGCTTGTGTTTTCAGTCAAAATATGCTTAAGCTAGTGGATACTTTTTCAAATTAAAAGAAAATACAGTCCTGTACATGGTCTGATACCATGCAATGTGCATTATAATGAATTGCATGTCTGTGGCTATTTAAGTCTTTTGGATCTTCAAACTAGAGGTGTCTAACACAGGATGTTAACACTGTCATATTACATTTCATCTCAGATGTAATTTTCTTTGGTTAATATATGTGTGAAAGTATCTTGTGCTTTGTGGTTCTCTATTCTGTCACTGAAGTATATGTGTAAGCAGTCAGGAAGTGTTGGAAACCAGCTGCACTTTGTAATGTGAACTTGGAGCATATTCAGTTTCAGCTGGACAAGCATTGACGTAAATGTTGCCATGTCTCACAGTAAGTGCTGCTTAACATTAAAAAAGTCAGCTGTGACCATTGTATACCATTCTGTCTCGTGGTACCTGTTCACTTAGAGCTGGCAAAGATGTATTTTTTTAAACAGTAAGAAGCTATTCTGATGGTAGCTAAGCTTCTATTCAAGTGTTTTTACTGAAGTATCTGGTCTGTTTCATTAAAAGAAAAACCTTTTTATTCAGCACATATATGATGCATTGCTTTTTTCAAGAAATTGTTACTTTTTTGCCTTTTTCTAAAAGAAAGGCAAGTGTTAAATGTAGTGTTGAAGTGCTCTGTGTTCTTTCTTCTAGACAAAGTGCTTTATCTGTGGAATAGGAAATGACTACTTTGATACTGTGCCTCATGGCTTTGAAACACACACACTACAGGAGCACAACTTGGCCAATTATTTGTGAGTAGACTAAAAATGCACTTCTCACTAACTCATGATCCTTGCAGCCTTGGCAGGTACCTGATTGCCTCTCTTGCATAAGTAATAGTCAGTACCATTTGGCTTTGATGTGCACTTACACTTTCTGAATGTATAATTCTGTGGCAGTGACAGCAAGGAATTAACAGATTTCATATCCTGCTTTCCAGCTTGGTTGTGGTGCAAGAAGTTTGTATGAGGCTGTAGGTGGAGATGAACCTGATATGTAGCTGCAGAGGCCACATAAATTTTAAAATTGAATGAGGTGTGTAACGTACAGAGGAACAGTATGACCTGGCCTGGAGACTGATGGAATGAGAGAACAAGCACAGGAGTAAGACAAAAAAAACTTACAGTGGGAAAAATATTTTGAGTAGAGTGCTGAGGCTGACTAAGAGAACCTGGGACAAAGGGAGGTAGGGGAACTGTAATGAGGAGCTAGAGACAAGAGGGATCAACCAAGGGCATCAGGTCCACCTTTGGAAAATTCAAGCAGAGCACCAGTGACCACTAAACTAAATAAAACCAATTATCTGGTCTACAACCTCTATATCATACTGTTCCTCTCCCGTATGAAAATCCAGTGCTAGAGTGTATTTTATACTAGTGCTGTCAATATGAAGCAGGGGATGGATTGTGTCTTTGAGTTTTTAAACTGGCACTGTATGTGTACAAAATAATGAGACTGCAAAGTCAAACGTGCCTAAAAAAACCTTCCACCTGAAAAACAGATTGTGCAAACAAAATACATTGAAAGCACTCTCATATGTGTTTTTATTCCTATTTACTTAATACTTAACAAATAGCATACTATAGCATACTTGTTTCAAAATGCCTCAGCCTGAGGAATTGGTTTTTTTTCTTTTAGTGCATGATTTTGTTTTATGTTTTTACATATATTTGGAGAGAATGTCTCTTATGAGTGAAATTTTGAAATTATCACCCAGTGAATGTTAGCTCAAACCCTCAAGACTAATTTGATTTTTTTTTTAAATGACAGGTTCTTTTCTGCTCATCTTGATCTTGCATACACCACTAAAATAACCCCGACCTGTAATTTCAACAGAAATCTCTTAGATATCTTCAGAATTTTTTATTCAGTGTAGGAGGAGGAAAAAAAGAGTTTTCCATAACCCTTTTTTGTCTGCTTCCAAGTGGATTTTCATGGGCAAGAAAATGTCTGCTGTAATTTTTGGATGAGAAAGTTTAGAAAATCTTCATTTAAACTGAGTTGCTAACTACTTAAACTGACTATCATGCATTTTAATATACTACTCATTGAACAATGAACGTTAACAGTGTCAGGAAAGTGTTTAATCTATCTCAGAGTATTATCATAGAAATCTGGAACTTGTAAGTTCATAAACAAGCATTATCATTTTACATGCTAAAGAATATCCATCTCCTTGTGGGTTGCCTAATGTGTCCAAACACTCTGTTCATAACAGCTGTTTCTTTGCTTGTAGGTTTTTTCTGATGTATCTTATTAACAAAGATGAAACCGAGCATACAGGACAGGTAGGTTGAGCAACTCTGTTGTCAACTGATTCTAGAATAAAAATCATTCAGGCTTGGAAGAACTAAGATTTTTCTAATGGATAGCCCCTGTGTGGTATGGAACTTAATTCTCATTCTTCTAAGCAATTCTTAAGACTTCGGTTGCTTATGTTGGGGAGTATCAATTCAGTAGCACTTTCTAGTCCTTTTTGGTATCTGAACCTGTTATTTTTAAATTGTTATTTCCACAAAATATAAATACATACTATAAACAAAAATAATGAGAAACAAAACCTTGAAGTATTCTGTGAAAGCAGCACTCTTGGTTTCTCTCCTTTGATTCTTTTTTAATAGTCTTTGTCTGTTATTACTATCATCTACATATATCATTTACTTATATTATCATCTAAACATTCTATGTCTACATTCCTGAATTAGTCCATATGAAAGAACTTGTGCATATATTTAAAATGAAAAATATGTGAACTTTTCTCTGGAAGTTTCTTTGTTTTCCTCTGTTCTTTCAAACTTTTGGTGCTCCCTTCAATTTCCTTTAAGTATATTAAAAGTCACTTAGAAAATGTATCAAATTTACAGTCTTTTTCTTTCCTAGTGATAGTCTTCCAGCCGACTAAGCAGATGTTCCTGTGTTGCAGATCAAAACCCAAAAGAACTGAATAGTATCACATATATAGCACTACTGACTTGGGTCAGAGGAATGATTTGCTATAAAACTGTGTAGCTTACTTTTTCTGAACTCTGACATGTGTACTGTAATCACCTTCTTTGCAAAAATCTCAACCTTGTCCAGTACGAGATTTTATGTGTTTGCTCTGCTATTTTTGAACATCCATTTGTCATTTGAGAATTTCATACTAACTGAGATTTTAAAAAGTCTTTTTTATTTGTGTTCTCTATTTTCTTGGCAGTGTGTCCTACTGTATTCACTGAAGACAGATTTCTGCTAACTATTCAGTTTTTATACTGTTAGGTGTCGGAGTTCTACCACTCCCACATGACTCTCCCCTGATTGGGGAGGCTTTTTTCATTAAGTCCTTGTTAAGTAAAAAGGCAAACGGGACTCTTGGTTGTTTTGTTCTCCAGG
>JAWWMU010000153.1:44412598-44440649 GCA_035048155.1 Cinnycerthia olivascens
AAGCCCAAAAACAACAAGGATCCTCCATCTTGTCTTCATCTACTTACCATACTAACAGACCCAAAAATCTACATTTCACACCCTGTGATAAATTACAAATTATGCTACTGTCTAATATGCATTCTTGAAAATTCTATTTCATTCCAAAGCCTAGGAAGCCCTTTCCATGGACAAAGGAAGTATATAAAAGCAGTACCTCTCAGAGGGTTTGGATCCTTTCTAACATGCAGAGAAATATTCTCTGCATTCTAGTTTCCAACAGTTAGGTGATAGTTTGAAAATTGAGAGTACTTCATACTACATAACTTCTAGGAACATACTTTAGTGGTGGACTTGACCCTAGTTTATGGTTGGATTCAATGATCTAAAAGATCTTTTCCAACCTAAATAATTCTATGATTCTGTAGCTGTAACATATATGTAGGTGTAACATATGCTCTTTCTACAATGAAATTTGCATAATAAAAAACACATTTAAGTGGTGTGATTAAAATAGAAATAAACTGACATATTCTTTACTATTCTTTGGAATATTTCAACACAGAACCCTACCCAAACAAATAATCAGAAAGAAAGAAATATCAAATGCTACTGACTCAGAAAATACTGACTATAAAGGTCATTTTGGTTTATGTATTGTTTGTAGACTTTTTTTGAAATGACTGATGCAGAAATTCAGTCAAATTTCTACAGCAGAAAATATTCTGCTTATCCTGCTATTTGTTTTGTGGCCAGCTTTAATTGAGTTTTACAGTGCTCCTCGATGTGCAAAAAGGACTAAACTACCTGATTCTCTTCTGTGCATTTCTATAGTGCTTTTTGACCAGGTGACAAAAACCTAAAAGCTATTCTAAACTAATCAGAATCATTAACATGATTTTGTAGGTTGATATTCAACAACCTGGCATGCAGAGAATCAAAAAAGTGAAGTGATACATAAATAAATGAGAAAAAACTCATGGTTGATGATTTCTCATTAAATCAAGTTAAATAATTTAAACTGTTTTTCTTTCAGGAATCATACGTATGGAAAATGTATCAAGAACGGTGCTGGGAGTTTTTCCCTGCTGGTGATTGCTTCCGAAAACAATATGAAGACCAGCTCAACTAAGCAAAAATGAGGATTTCCCAGCTCTTTTGGGAATATCTAAAAGATTTCTTAAATCCCCAAAGCTGTGTGCATTTTGGAGCACCAAAGCTCTGTTTTTAATGACCCAACTGCACTTTTATTTTCTTGTGTATTTGCTTTGAGAACACTGGAGTAAAGAACAATGAAAAATTACAGCAACTTTGGAACCAAACCAACCACTTGCACAGACAAAAGATGTCCCTATACATAACATGCACACACAAGTAGAGACTTGAGACAGCTTATTTTTGAAACTGCCAGATGATACCCTTGTCTAAAAGATCACACATGGGGTGACATGGTAGCAACACTCATTTGGTCTGTTTATTTCATCATCCTGGAAGGAACTATACATAGTTCACAGAGCATCGTAAAAGATTGTTGTGGACACTAAGTTGTGGGGAAATAGTGCCTTACTATACGTGGGTTGAGCTATGCAGAAGATGAGTGCATGATGACATTTTTTTTTTTCATTATGTCTTCCCTTCCAATTTAATATTTATTTTGTGGTTTTGGTGGGTTTGGGAGGAAGGGATTTGATTGTGCACATCTTTTTATTAAGACTGGAGTGTCTCAGGACAAGATTAGGTTTTTCTCATCAAGTTCATTTCACATTTACCTTCCTCTTTAGCTTTTGCTCTTATTTTGGTAATGCTCTGATACAACACTGCTACTTTATGAAATCTTTGTATGAATACAAGACAGCTGCAAAAAACACTTTAACAAAAAATGTTTCATTGCATGTTTATTATGCAAGTTTAAAACAATCAAAAAACAACCTTCAGAAACAAGTTGATCAACATGAAAAAACATTCACAATAATTATATTCATAGTAATAAAGTGTTGTGGGCTCTATTGTACATCTGGAACAAGTGTCATCAACCAACAATATGAATATATGTTATGAATTTGACAGTAATTTTGGTTTCTTTTTTTTCTTTCTTTCATTTCTGCCATCTGTGATCAATAGTGAAGTTGACGATTTTCTTGTTAAATTATTTTTTAAAGCAAAGCTGAAGCAATATCCATTCAGGGACTCCATCAGTTGCATCATGAAACACCAATGATGTGTATATTACTCCATTTTGATTCCTTTTAAATTGTAATGCCAGTCTTTACAAATAAAAGGAGACATTCAGAATGGAAAAAACCTGGTTTTGGTAGCATTTAAAGTCTTTGTTACAGAGTCTCTTTATCAGTCCCTGAATTAATTTCAACTACTTCAAACCAGGATTAGGCTACTCTTTCCTTTATGAAAGGTTTTGGTACTGTTTTTGGTCTTTTCTCCTGGGCTTCTTGCTGTTCTGTTGCTCTCCCTCATTTTTTTACAGGTCACAGTTTTGTTATAAATGAAATTTTCTGTGTCAGTATTCAGTTATAACTAAAAAAAAATACAATTAAGGAAATAATCACTTAAAAATACTAAGGCTGTATTCTTAAAAGCCAGACTTTCAGTTCTGTGAATTTTGCTGAATTTGATATCCTGTTCACAGTTCTGGTAATATTCTCTCAAACTGCAAGATATGAGGCCAGAGGCTGGGCAGGCTGGTGACAGGTACAGCAAGCACAATTTGTATTCTGTTTTTAAGCCACTCCCACCCAGACTGCAATGTTCAGTCCAGCTCTGTTTCCTCCCTATTTGGAACAACTTCATAAAGCGCCTTTGTTCAGCCTTTCTGAGATTTGTGTCTAAGATTTAGAAATGGGGGGTTTTAGTGGTGTTTCTCGTTGGGTGTACAACACGAGAGTAGTTCTTCGACACAGCGCAGGCTATTTTGGTTTTGCACGTTTTGTAGAAAAATACATAGCTACTGTTTCTGCCGTATACTTCAAGATTCCTTCATCTTCAAAGCAAGTTCAAATGGGCTTTGTAGATAAATACCAGAATAAAAATGTGACATTTTTCTTTTATCTCAAGTTGCAAGTCAAAGAATTCCTGGAGCATTCTTCCTGTTGAATCCAGTATGCTGTTTAACAAATATTTGTGAAGCCACACTTAAACAGTGGAGGTTTTTTATTATGAGATCTACTAATTATATGGTGATACAAAAAGTTTAAGTATGAAAAATCTTCATTTATTAAATCAATTATAACTTTCACAGAAGCAAATTCCTACATCTAAGAACTGGTCAGGAGAGTTTACAAGAATAGTGTTCAGTGCTGAAAAAGGATTTGGACTTGCTTTGACAGACAAACCTTCAGACCTTGGTTTATGTAGTCCCCTCTGCAGTGGCTTTAGGCTTTCTGTGAGTCCCTGAAACTTTGCATTTCCTGTTTGATGCACTGTTTGACATGAAGGGCCTTTATCTTAGCAGGTAATTCAACAAAAACCCCTCTAATGTGCACCTGTAACAGGATAATATTATTCCAGCAATCCACATCCTTTATAATACTGTGCAATACAATACTGTTAAATTTGTTTTAGCCTTGGACAAAGTTGAAAAAAATTCTTAGATTTTACTGACAATTGCTGAGCTTCCTGTGACAAATGCAACTTCTTTGATTTTTTGTGTTGTAAACAATCAACCAATACAGACAGTCCACACCTTTAATAGTTACATCAAAAGAAATCAACATTGACACGAGTGTCCTCTATACTAGCACAATGTACAAGTGCAGGTGATAATAACACGTCACTTGAAAACCGCAGTTTTAGATCCAAGAAATTTAAAAAATCGGTGTTTATGCATGTTATATTTAAGTTAAGGTTATTCTTACACATACATTTGTGTATGCTAATTTTTTTTTTTTCATCTATTAGTTGAATTTACTGATCGTGTTAGTAAAGAGTAGTTTTCAGGGAGAAATAAAGTATCTCCCGCCCTTTATGGAAAAAAGCAAAGACAGAATTTTTGCTGTTTGTCTCTGAATGTCAAAAAAGTTGAGAAAACCTCCAAAACTGGTGAACCCAGCACATCCTTGTTGATTTCAGCAAAGGAATGAAGAAATGAAAGGCAATGGAAAAACAAAGTAAGATGGAAGCGCAGTTGAGGTGTGATTTATTTGTGGAAGTTGTTACCTCCTTATATGTTGCTCCCTTTGGAATTGACAATTTTTGCACCTTCTTCCGATAATCTGTTCTTCTGTCCTTCCTATCCCCTAAAGTTTGAAGCTTATCTGTGTTTTTTTACTGAGACGATTGCAGAAAATAGAAATGAAGAAAATGATTCTGTAATATCCTTGGCCTCTGCATGAGTACAAGAATAATCCTAATAGCACTAATATGCTATTTAAGTTGTTCAATATTTTAATTTTTATTATTTTCCTACTGTTACAGAGCTCTTACTAATATAAATTGCATTAATGTTTATTTCTATAATTATGATAATATTCCTGCTATCTTCAGAGGCACTGAATAATTCATTTTATTTACATAATCACCTGTGAAGTATTTATAAGATGTAATATTTTTCAAACTAGGATATTTTAATTTTTTTGTTCATTAGCCAAAACATATAAAACTGGTGTCTAAAACAATCTTTGTCAAATGATAGAACATCTGTCACAGAGAGTGTGGGTGGGTATGTTCTTTGATTAAATCTAATATTTATGCTTCTAAATACAGCTTCTGCAATCTCTCTCCTTTAAGTAATAGCTGCTCTTATTTGTGTAATTGTTTGCTTCTTTTTCAGTCTTCAGTTTTTCTAAAGCCACACCAAACCACAGATGCTAGGTTACATATAGAATTTCAGACAATACTGATCTTAAATAATTTCTTACAGAAAATTTACAACATATTTAAGCAGAAAGATATGTTTACACCTTTTTTTAGGGTTTTAGTTTTTTTTTCTGGATTAGGGTTTTCATTTTCATCTGCATAATATTTTAAATGTATTGATGAAATTCCTTCCATTTTACTTCACAGTTATCTTTTTGGTTTGGGTATTGTGAATTGGTTCTTTAGGCAAAAGGAAGTGTCTCTCTTATATGGTAGAGTGGACCTCAGGAGTTATTGAAGATCTCCATCAGCCAAACAGCTTCCTTCTGCTGTGTCAGGGGAGGTCAGGAGTTGAGGCAATTCTTGGTATGAGAAGCTTGGTTTTGTAGTAAAATGGCTGGAGGCTAATCTGCATTTACAAAGGCTTAACCTGTGGATGGGAACATCTGACCTAAAGTTCTCATGAGAAGAACATATTGAAATTTTTTTGGAATGGAAGGGGGAAAAACTGAAAATCTTACTGTCAATTAAAATAAACTGAAGGTCCTTGCTGTCAGTCCATTGTGTAAATGCTCCAAGTTTACATGCAAGATGCAGTCTGACTTTGTAGAAATTGCAGGTACATAGACTAAATATCTCTCTCTCTCGATATGTTTTAATAAGAACCTTTGGAATGCTCAAAGGATGGCTAAAGAATTCTGGATCATTGAAATTGAGAACTGAAATAGATCAAAAGGTTTTGGTTAGTTGTTTGTGTAGTGCTAGCAGGATAATTCTATCTGAATTGATAGAAAAAAACTGTGTGAGTTGATTGCACTGAAAAAATAGAACCATGCTGGAAGAATCAGAGAAGTGAAAGTCCTCAAGTCCTGTAACTACAAGGGAATAAACGGAAGAAGTGTAAAGGGTCATGTGCTGTTGTTATATTTCTTTGGAAATTAATAAATTGAAGTAATTTTGAAGAAGTGTTGTTCTCAGCGTTATCTGTGTGACAGGCACAGTGTGGCTCAAAGAGCATTATTCTGTGAGCTGTGCTGTGCCTGTCACACAGATCAGCGGGAAGGGCAGAGAATGGATGATGTCTGGTTTAAACTGTGCCATCCAGTGAGGCTGCTGTTCCTTCCTGTGGCAATGGGCTCGTGCTGTGCTCAGTGCATCCAGTTCTGAAGGGGTCCCTTCCCATCTCCCTCAGTGCCAGGGAAAAGAAGACAACTGAACATCTGGGTTCTCTCCGTTGCGTTCTCTCCTCTGTCCTCTGGCAGTAGGACTGAGCCTGTACCTGCTGATACAGACACACATGCAGACACTTCCTTGTGAGAACAAATTGAAGCTAAATTGATTAGACAGCTGCTCAGTGCTGACAACAAGGCATGTCCTTTTATCGTGTGGTTTATCCTAATGGAAGGAAAGTTGTAAATTCACTGACTAGGAAATAGAAGAAAATTAATACCTCTGGACCATATAGCAGCAATTGATTTTTGGCTCTGTCCAAACAAGATAAAATTTCAGGCACTAAGTAAAATATTGTGAACTTTTTAGGTATCTACAATCTATATTAGAGTAAGTGGCTTCACGGTTTTGATGTAATTATTGATCTGTTTTAAAGTGCTTTGCAATATTACCCTAGGATATTAATAAACCAAGTTTATTTTGAATATTAATCATACAATATCTCAAGTTGGAAAGGACTCATAAAAATCACCAAAACTCGGTGTAGTTCCTTGTTGTTTAAAAATATTATCATCCTTGATAATATTATTATCCTTGATGATAATATATGTACTCAACTTTAGGCCAATTCAAGTGTTAGGGAAAATTATCTTTCTCTGAAGCACGTTTTAGAAAAGAGCAGTGGTTCATAGTGTTCTGTGTACATCTGGAAGACCACTCAGTGTTTAAATAAATACGACAGAATGGAATGAGCTTTGGATAGGAAATACTGACACTGAATTTATTTCCTTCGCTGGTTCTCTATGCATGGACAAGTGTAGAGTTAATAATAATTTAAAAACAAGAATGTAAAGATACATTCATAATCTTCAAATTTGTCTCTCCCTGATTTAGCTTTCATTATTCTTGACTGTAATGAGGTAATTTTTCTTTCTATTTGCTCAGACTTCTGCCCCATATCAGGAGGTTAATATCACATACTTTGCAGTACTTGAAAGTGATTGTATACAAAAGCCAAAATAATCCTGGATCATTTCAGAGAAAAATGCAATATAATTTTCCTACATGATAGTCCTTGGTAACATACAAAATCCATTTCTTGTTTAAATTTTGCTTCTGCAAAAGATTTCAGAGGCTCTCTGGAGTGTCACAGACTGGAAATAATTCTTTTTATGTTTTTCCAAATCTTTGTTCGTCGGAATGATCCTTAAAATCTTAAAAGCATGCAAATATGAATTAGGGACTTTCCAGTACTGAGTGCTAATAGCAATCTCCAAAGTATATAATCAGTAACCTATACACTTTTTGCTTCTATATGCATCATGGACCTGATGTATAATTAATTACTAATTTGTTATAATGTTTTCATAAGAAGTCTTTGTGCAGTCTAAAATGCAGTAGCCTCTTATCTGAACTTACTTGATTTTTGAAAAATAGTAAAGTAATTTATATGCCCGCAAGACTAATACGCATATTTCACCTAGATCATTTTTATGCAGGCTATGGGTTTCTTGCCATAGGAATCCAACAGAGTTACAAAAGACTGGTTAAAATAAACTTCCAAGGGGCAATCTGAATAATTCTACTCAAAAGGGAGAATTGCTAAAAAACAACTCACATTAAATTCTCCTCCTATTGTTTGCTGCTTAATTTGTCAATTGGGACAGTGCAAAATATAAGGATCTGTAACTGTGAAAGGAGGTTACTGTACAAGGCTGTTTTATAGTTAACATTTTGCATATATGAGCAGCTCTTGGCAAACTGTGGCCTGGTTATCTAGCTTGCAGTTTAACCATGATTTGTGTGTAGAAATAACTGTGCTGGCATTGTTTTGACCAAATTGACCTAGAAGCAGTAAACAAACTTGTTTGTTGTGCTTGTGGTCTTACCTCTGTAGGCTGGTGAGACTCAGATGTCCCAGAGCCCTGCTCACATTATCTGATATCTCTTTTTGCCTTTGCATCCTCATTGTATCTTGCTGTGACTTGTGTTCTCATGGTTTGGATTACTTTTATTACCTGAGATCCTTTAAAGTTTCTCCACTCTATGTAAAGTGTTCCATGCTCCAGAAACTTGCAAGAGCATAGCCAGGAGGATTTAAGTGATGCACCAGAATTAACTGAACAGGGAAATGGTGGGATGAGATGGATTCTGTTTCGGACAGCTGGATCTAGGGTGCCATATTTCTAGGTCATGCATTCTCTTCTTCTTTTCTGTGGGCAAGATATACACAGAATAATTATACAAACCTGTCTAGCTGCATAGGAGCAATGAGGGGTTTCAAACAGTCATAAAAGCAGGAAGTGGCAATCCAGCGAAAATAAATGAACCAACTCACAAAACTTTATACAAACCAGAGTAGTAAATGGTCACGAGCAAGCAAAATGAATTTTTTTGACAAAACTGACATTATTCTAGTAACAGACCCAGAGACAGCTGAGGAACATAGAAGATCTAGTGTGTGTGATGATATTTAGAGAAGTCTCAGACTTACTGTATATATTCTGACTATGCCATGCATGTATGGCAGAGTTGGTTACATGGCAGTGAAAGCACAATTACCTGTATAATAACATGTGGCATGAACAGCTGGAAAATGGAAATTCTGGCATAAATACTAAATAGAGAAGAATTAACATTTTTAGTGGAAAATAAGTCTGTTTGATGCACACAGATATTGTTCGCTACTTTATCACTGTTATTATATGGTGAAATGATAGAGCACCCTCTTAATATTCAAAATTAACTTACTCAATATGGGACCTGAAAAGATTGATGTTTCTGTGTATTACTTTTGCAATTCGCCTGTATTCTTATTATGATTCAAATTAATTAACGTCGTCTAATTTGGAGGCATAAAATAAGCATAAGAATAATGTTGGGAGGAAATGTTTATTTCATTTTGAGTCTTGTAACCCTATAGCTTTTTGCTAAAAAGATTTTTCAGTTTAACTGAAACAGTCAATTTCCCAGGTTTTCTCATGAAAAATGATACAATGTTGCAGCCACAAAAGGAAATCAATTTCTAAGGAAAATGCTGTCTTCATTTCTGAAAATTCATGAGGACTATATTGATCTGATTTTCTAATTTTCTCCAAGGAGAACAGCCTATGAAAACTATCGTTACTGTGTTCTTAAAGACAATTCTTTTCTGAGAGGCTTGTGGGGGGGAAGTCAACAGTACAACAATATGAAGCTTAATTTCATTAACTCATAATAATAATTGCGTCTCAGTTTTGTTAAAGGTTTGACAAACCACCTTCTGAGCCATTTGCACTAGCTTTGCAGGAAGGACAGTTTCGTTGGACAGGATTCTTCCAGTTATAAAAGAGATTACTTTGGAAAAATATCATACCGATTAAATAAAAGAAACAGAAGTCTAGAAAATTATGAGTGTCCCGCTGAGAGTGTATGGGAATTGTTTGTGCTAACCTTAACTCTACCTGCTATGCACAAGGGGACCAAACAGTGATTCCTGGGATTGAGTCTGGAAATTAAGAAAAATCTTTTCACTAGGAGAGGGGTGCAGCAGTGGAAATGTTGTCCAGGGACTGCCATCCTTGGAGATGTTAAAAGTTAATCTCTGAGTAGAAGCCTGGGCTTAAATGCTGTCCAAAAGTACTATCCAAGCAAGACTGCTTTGATTCTATTGGACAGAGACATCAGAAGTGTTCTTACTCTTTCCTAAGCCTCCCGTTATGGGGGCAATTAATTTTGGATACAAGTTGCTGGGCTTCCTGTCCATTTAGTCATATATAGTACAGCTACTCTACATTTGTGCTTTGATATCTGTCCTAAAAGTTTGTATAGAGCTTTAATTTTTTTTTCACAGAAGTTCACTGTGATTTAGAAAGGTGATGAGAATGGGAAAGGTTTTAAAAAGGGAAATAACCTTTTTTTTTTTTAATGTGAAACAAATTTTCTCAAAAAATTTGAAAGTAATTCTGTGATTTAAATTTTATGACTTTCATCCATGAAAAGGAATAGCACAACTCCCCTTGGAAGTTAATAATCCAAGTATATAACTCTTGATGACAAAGCCATTGTTTAGGGTCTGTGCCTATTTGAAAGAGACTGAAGTGTATCTGACTGAAGTGTTAGAATGCCTAACAGAAGGCTATTAGGAAACAAATTTGAAAGTAACTTTCATTTCTGCTTTCTTTTGCTCCCTTTCAGCTGTCATGGTCTTTATAATTCTGTTTCCCAAAATATCCTCCTTCAACCTATTATGTTACTATTCACAGTATTAAACTGTTTAACCCAGAAAGAGCAGGCAGCTAAAAATGGCCAACGTTCTTTTAAAAAATGCAGATTGTCACCCTGTCAAGATTAATTGCAAATTAATATTGTAAATTACATTTAAGAGGCTCCTTTGGTCAAAACAGGTTTTATGGGATAAAACATGCCTAAGCATTCATGAGGTTGCAAAAATAAGTTGATTAATTCAGTAAAATAATATCCACAAACTAATAATAATCAATGAAAGAAAAATGATCACTAATTATTATCAAAACTCTTTCTGGGAAAAGGAAATGACTTAGAAAATGTATTTAATGACTTAGACAATTAGATGTGTTCTCCAGAAGTATGGAAAAGCAAAACTGAAAGCTTATTTATAAAGTAATAAGATTTTGGATTTTTTTTTTTTTCCTTGGGGAAAATAATTTAAAATACAGCATTTCTATTAGACTTCTGTAGAATGGTTCTTTTTTTAAAGCAGAACAGGGAGCAACTTCTAGCTGAACAGGACTTGGAGAAATAAACCTAGAATAAAATGAGAAAATGTTTGTGTTGCCCCAGTTTTAGAAATGGCAGGATTTGGTAGAGGGCAGATATATCCCTGAGCACTGTTTTTGTGGCAGCATTCTAGCCTGCCTTCTGCTTGTGGCTGAAGCAATTCATGGGCTGGATTGCAGCTGCCCTCTATACTGAGAAATGGGAAGCCTCTTTTATATGCTTGACTGTATGCCATCACCAGGCATGCAGCAAAGACCAACCAGTGGGGAATTAGAGACATAAAAATTATCTTCTCATCTTCTCTGGCTTGTTACAGACACAGGTAAAACACATTTATTACCAGGATTTACCTGCTGGGAACTCTGGAGGCTTTGCAACCAAAATGAAATAATTGAGCCATGCAGCCTGACTGTTAAAAGAGTTCTGAGAAAAAAAAGCACACTGAAAAAGCACAAGGCTTCCATATATCTTAGAGAATTTTGAACAGGCTTCTAGCTCTTATGACAAAGTGAGCAGCTTGAGGAGATGCCTTCATTTTTGGAAAGGACATTGAAGAATTGATCTGTTAATCTAGTGAATGGTTATGACTGAAAACTTCCTTTACACTACAAGATAGAAAGATACAAAAGTAGCCTGAGCTCTCTGATTCACAAGAATATTGGAAGAATAAATAATTTGTGTGTATAAAACTTGATTCTTGATATTTGCAAGTGACCTCAGTCCTTTTAATAATGTGTTTTTTTCTTTAGGAAATTGACAGAAATGTGTTTTATTTAAAAAAAAAAAAAATTAGTGTGAAATTACCAGGTTTTCATTTTCCCCTTCATTTATACCTAGTCCATTTGATCTGTGGAATGTCTGATTCCCAGAGTGAGTTCCCAGCTGAACATGAGCAATCATTCAGCCTGAGACCCTGGTGTGTGCCAGCATGGGGTGTCTGTGCTGGAGTCTCTTGGGGACCCTCATCTGTAGGTGTTGCACAGCTCAGGGAGATCAGGCTGCTAAACTAAATGAAGAACACCCTAGCACCCTGAAACAAATTGTGGCACAGTTGTACAGCTTTTAGGTTTTACTCCATTGTTTCAGAAAGAATATAATTTTAAAATAAACTGTTGATTCTTATATGTAAGAAACCATTGCAATGTATAGCTGAGTTGTTTATATTAGATAGACACATATATATAAGTAGATACATAATACTTTCTCTCAGTTTGTTGTCTGGAAACCAATTCCCAATTGTCAACAAGCTGTGCAAAGAGATTTTGGTATTTTTCCTGTTTATTGATTTTCAATTTGTGAAAATTTCTTAGCAATCAAAAGAGGAAAAAAGATTTCTATTCAGATATACCTACCTTTTCTTGATGCTTAATAGCAAATATAAGTTAATTTGCTTCAAATGCTGTCTTTCCCCAAGCCTTTTTCATTGTTTCAAATGCTAATTCTTTTTTCTATGTCATATGTTTTTGCTTGGTCAGTGGTTAACTTTTTCCCCCTGAGGATTCTACCAGTTACAGAGCTGTTCAATTGTCTTTTGGGAAAACAAAATTAGGACTTTTTCACCTGAAAATTTGTGAGGCTTATTTTCTCATATCTATATTTATTATTTTATTAATTCTGTTAAATTTTTTGTTGTTATTTAGTAATCTCTAAACTCTCTCTGGATACCAAAGTTTTCCAACAAAAAATTTATAGTAACATGTTCACCACTTAAATGAATGTATTGTGTATCAGACATGAAGGAAGAGAATGCAAATAAACATGATGATCCAACAACATTCCAAATTTTTTATTACCTCCAGCAATCACTAAATTTGGAATGTTATCACATACCTACAGCTGCAATGAACTATGTCTTCACTTGAGTAGGCTATAGTGTTCCTGTTAATGTCAATTGTGTGTAGTTATTCATACATTTTCACTTAAATATTCAAATATAAACCAATTAAACAAAATTCCCTCTATAAGATTCTTTATATGCCTCAAAAAAAGCAACAGCAAAGAACAAATGATTCAAAAGTACACTTTTTTGCTTAGTATCTTTTCATGCTTTGTTTAATAAATATTGATTATGTTGTATCAAAGCAATGAAGACTTTTAAATTTAATACTCTTGGAAAAATTCCAGATATGTTGATGTGGGATGGTTTTTTTTTTGTATATATATCAAACTGAGATCCTAGTTCTTGATATGAAAAAAAACTTTAGAAGTCCTAAAAGAAGTAAAAGTCTTGGTCATGAAAACAGTAACTTTCAGATTTGGGGCTTAGCATTTCATATGTTGTCCTTATGAAATATTCTTAGATATCGATATCATTAAATACTCTTATTGTTTTATGCATTCACACTAATTGACTCCTGCAGTTGCTTGTTTTGGTTCAAATATAACTTTCTGTAGCCTTTTCCAGCCAAGGAGGCCAGTGGCAGCTTTAAAGGAGGACAGGTTGTGAGAAAGAGTGGCCTCTGAATTTTGTAAGATTACTCTGACAGCAAATGTTGAACTCACTTTCTTTCACAAAATTTTGAAAGAGCATAAATATAATATTTCATTCTAGTTTCTGTATAGAATATATTGATTTTTTATACAGTTGCACATAACAAATTGTATTTGAAGAGAACGTCTCTCAAACATCCTACTTTTCTTATATTAGGGTAGCAGACTGTACAGAATTTATTTCAATGCTTGATCAGCCTCAATTATAGAAATTAAAACCTTATTTATGAAGTTACTTGATCAAGTACAACAGAAAGGATTTTTCTAAACTTTACATATCTAAGCTTTTTTTTTCTAAAGCACTTTTTCATGCCCACTGAGATGTTTATTTTCTATTGAGTCATCTCTCAATTTTGTTTTGGTAAATTGAGCACACTGAATTCTTTACATTTTTCTCTGTAAGACAATTTCTTCAGAAATCATCAATTTTTTGAAAAGCATGTTTTTTCAAGCATGCACAGAGAATCAAGTGAGCATGACTTCTTTATGTTGCCAGAACTTGGTTAAATTGTTTTGAAAGAAGCATCATGCTGAAAACCTGACTATATTTGCTTGAACAGACATTTATCCTATTTGCATATTTCCAAACCCTGCTGCTTTCCAGGTTAAGGTGAGATTGTATTTGTTATTTGTGAACCTGTGACTTCAAGTTTTTCAAAATTACCAGTCAAAATACAAACCCTTATGTGATTGTCTTGTCCTCATTGCTGTGCTGTTTTCCTCTTGTAAGAAGTGTTGAGCTGTTTGATGCGTACTTACACTAATTTCCATTAAAATACTACTGCTGGTTACCTAACACTAATTCCATCAATTCCAAGAATGCCTTATGGAAGTTTTCACTTCTCTGTCTTCCAAAATGTCATGAGAAAATGTTCTAGGTTCAATTTAGAAAAGGAAAATAACTAATACTTTATGTTCTCTCTTTGTACAAGTAGTCAGATTTTTAAAATTGTCTGAAAAACCTTTGGGTATCAATATTCATCACCAATCCAAGAGCTCCCTACCTTGCCTGGCCCAACTATCCCTAGGTGCTTTCTCTTCCTTTCCTCCTGCTTGCTTTCTTTAGGGTTCCTGTGGAGGACATTTTGGTAATGACTTCTAGATGTTAGAGCCTCAGGAACTTCATTAATATGGAAAGGATGCTTTGCTTAACATTAGCTGAGTTTCCTCTAATGGACTGATAATGCATTTTCAGGAATTATATTATGAATAGAAGCCATACTTCACCTCTTTTGATGACACTTCTCTTCGAAGGATCTGATCTTTCTATTGACATCTGTTATTGTCCCCTCCTGAATTCTTTTTAAAATGCTTAGGGGACCCAGAGGAAAAGACATTTTAGCTGACATTTGGAACTCAGGTTTTTCACTTTTTTAATTTCTTTTTTGGTTTTGGATGCCTGTCTTTCTTGTTTCCGTGAAAATTAGTTTCTGTTTATGTAGCTGCACTGATATTTTAGCTGATATTTTGTGGCACCAGATGAATTCCCTGTGGAAGCGTGGCAACCAGAGCAGCCTGCTCAGGAAAGGCAGTACTCTCTGTGGGATAAAGCATGTGACCAAGTGGCAGGCTCTGTCACTGGTAGCACATGTAAGGGATAAAGTGCATGTGTAAGTTGTAAGAGAGCCATTTGCTGTCAAATTCCCACCGTGGTGCAGCATAGCAGGAAGACATAGAGGTCAATGTCTGCAGTAGCTCTGTCCAGGACCACAGAGGTGCCACCAATGTCCTTTACAGCAGTGTTCTATTCTCCACTTCATTTGCAAGTACCATACAGCAATGCCAATCACCCCTAAAATTATTCAATTCAATGTTTCAGGGCTACTTTACTGGACAGTTTAAACCTATCTCTTCCATGAACTTTGGCTACTGACTTTAGATGTTACTTGTTTGATTGCTGTTTTTTTCCTTTGTGTCAGAAATGTTGTATCCGTCCCCTGAGCTCTTGATGAGAATACTTCACAGTAATTCTAAAACTGGCATGTTGTATTTATGTGGTGTTTTCATTACAGATTCAGAAAATTTAAAAAATCATTTTAAAAATGGGCTTTATAAGGGGAACCTGATTCCAGAGCTTGAAACAGGGCAATTTCATACGTGAAAATAATTCAGTAGCACATTGGTTCTTAAACACAAAAACCTTCATAATAATTTAAGCATTTATGTAAGCCTAACATCTTTTAATGGTTCTGACAGAACTCCTTGATTAAAGATACCCAGAGAAGATTAATGACTGCAGTAAGTATACGACCTTATGGCATCTCATAAAATTGTTCTCTGAAAGTTTAATGTAAGCTTAATAAACAGTAATTATTCCTTCCTACCATATGGCTGATACCAGATACATGAGGGTGGAACGCTCTTGAAATACTATTCATAGTCTCAGGTAAGTTGAATAAAAACATTAATTACTTGTATCATGAAACATAAGAGGTGATTAGCCCTCAGGGAAATCTCATGTTAATAAAAACACTTGCTTTCAATGTCAGAACAGTTGAGAAATGTGAAGAATTTTTATTTCCGTACAGATTCCTTAATGAGAATATCAAAGCATTTGAAAGATGGGTAATTATTTTTCAATTGCAAACAAATTAATATGAGAAATCACAAAAAAAGAGCAAGAATTTAAAAGTAATTTTTTGTATGTAAAGATGGATATAACCAGGTGAAAAATGCTGATTTTATAAAAGTGCGCCTAAGATTTTAGGTGCCTTTTCCTTTGGGTATCCATTGATTTCAGTTGGAGGTAATCAAAACGAACCCCAGTGGCAGCTAATGACCAGAACGTACTAGCAGAACAATAACTCACATATTTCAGATTTTTCTGGAATCAGGTTGCACTGCTGCACACCAACATTAGGAGTCCAAGCCCTGGGAATGAACTGAATTTTTCTGAAGTTCTGAATTATTTGAGTAGCATTGCAGATTGCTTAACTTTTAGTCTCTATCTGAGGTGCCAAGAGCCAAGTGGTCTCCATAGGCTGCATCTATGGAGCTCCCTTCAGATTATCTGGTCCATCATCTGGAGAAGGCTGTTTTGTCTGGTTGTGGTTTTACATTCATTTCAGACCATATAGCTCTCCATAAACTGCTCATATTTTCATGCAGGAAAATACAGTATCATAATTTATTAACCCTTTTTGTATGTGTGCAGTAATGGTGTGTTTTGAGTCAAAAGCACAATAACAGAATAGAAGAGCTCAGAAAATGCTCATTCTCTTCTGTGATTTTTTTGTTATGTTACTCTGTCTTAAAATACACTTGCATGGTTTGAATTCCCTGCAATTATAATAGTTACTTACTCAGAGTCTCAAAAAAGTGAATGTTTGTCAGATCATATTAATTAACATCTGTCAGATTTATTTATCCTCATCTCTCTTCAACCTAGAGCTTGTTTCCCCCATCTTGTTTTTGTTTTCTTTCTTCTGTGAAAGGGTATCAGGTTTCTCCTGTGAAAAAAATGGGTCAACAAATAATTTAAAATGAGAGTTTGACATAGTGCCCTTTAGAGAAATGCTCTTTCTGTGACTTTATAAACACACCAGTGAAGATCTAGTGTTATGGTCAGAGGTAATATATCAAAGGTTGGTGCTAACTGAAGACAAAATGAATCCCACTGTTTAATTCAATAGAAGCTAAGTTAGTCTGAATACATTAGAGTAATTTGTTGCCCTTAAACAGAGGTGGATTTACCTAAATTTACTGGTTATATTGAGGTATTTCAAAGTACTTTTTTCTACATGTTAAGTGTGTGTGTATGCTGTATGTTGTCTTGGCTTTACAGATCAGATGTGCTCATTTTAGTGAATCCCAGGAGAAACTTGTCCTTTTTGCTGTTGTGCTAATGTTGGAAATTCATTCATTGCAAAAGTTAGTCTTACTGTAGTGCTTTTTCACTGGTAATCAGATAGACAAAGTGAGCTGTCCTGCGAGTCCTGCTTGCTTGTGTATCAGCTGAGGTCTCACTGAGATTGGTCTTTCTGCTCTCAGTTCTGTGTGACTGGGGTAGAGAGGAGGACAGTAGTGCCGGACTTCAAGGCAGGCCAAGGTGGAAAAGATAAGGTGTTGTCCAACAAGCAGTCCTAGGACTTCTTCCATCAGTGGAATAGCCTTCCAGTTTACTGTAGCCCAGTGAGAAGACTGTTGCTCATAACACTAGTTCCAAACCTTTTTCTCACTTTGATTTCACATAATCATCAATCTGAAAGATAATGTGTGTTAACTAGTTTTTATTCTATTCTACCTTGCGGGGAATCACACTGCCCCTCAACAGAGTTACCATCCCAGAAATAGACATCTATGAAAATATTCACTGAAACTATTCTTGTACAGCAGAAGTTGAGTTGAAGTGAATGTTTGATTACTACTGTTATTAAATCCTTGATGAATATGTATTTACTTATTTATACAGTCACATGGATACTTCAGTGGTGAATATACTGTGGGAATTTTGAGAAGAAGGAAAAGATCTTAAAAACATTACCAGTGGAATCTTTTCAAACATATGAGAAGGAACGTTCAAATGAAAAGAGCAAGGAACGTGATGCCTGCTCTGCTCCTTCAAACGCGCATATTCATTTGCTTCAACACATTTTTGTATCTTCTTTTTCCAAGTGGTGCCACGTTATTCAATTCTGTATGTCAGCAATGCCAGAGAGATGTAGTGGGCAGTTCATTAGCCTCATTAGACAGGGCAGCTGCAGCCCAGGATAATAGTGAATGAATGACTCACACTGGCAAAACAGAAGACAGGCAGCATTGCTTCGCTGGCTTCATTACATTCTTCTGTCACTTTTGGGGGAGTGCTAAAATTGATATTTGGTTGGAAATTGTTCTTGTTAGCAAAAACAACTATTTGCCTTTTCCCTCTTCACAAGTGTTCTGCTTTGTAATGCTCTAAAATCTGAGGGTTGCAGAGAGTCATGGGTCGTGTCCCTGGTGCCTGTTAGTGACAGCCACACAAGCCTCGTTATAAAACCTCCTGTTAGAATGCAAATCAATTTATAAACTAACAAATCCTCTCTGTAAATTCCCCATCAGCTCTATAATTATCTTTGCTACTTAATTATTGATTATTAGTGTGCCAAATCCTGGCTTAATTTCAGTGAGGATTATAACCACTAGCAAAATAAGGATATAATTTGGAGATATGAGTGTAAATTGATTTTTAAATAACAATCTTTGCTTGAATGGAACAAAAAGATATTTATGTTATCTCTCTCTGTGGTTGTACATGCAGTAACTACTGAGAGACCTGCATTGGCTTGCAACAATCAGATGAGAAAGGTGCAGGTTGTGGAAGTTACGGTTCAGTTTGTATGCAGCTTTGTGTTACATCTGTGAGACCAAGATTAGATTTTACTCAAACTTCTTTCTTATAAAAATCTTATATATGAACTTTCCAAGATTTGTTTCTAAATTTAAGAAACTGTCTTCAACCTGTATCTGAGAAACTATGGCACAGGTTGGCAGAGTGATTTTTTCCAACTTTAGGCAATAAAGCAACAGAAGAGATATAAGAGTAATCTTTCTTGTCTTTTATTACCAAATCTTTGGTGTGTTTGTTTCTAGAAAACACTTGCAGCATCTTTGTTCTGTTGCATGAGTGTCTATTTCTATTTGCCAAAATCTGCCTACTGTAAGACCAATTATGTCAATTAAAACCATGATCTCTATCTATGTCTATGACTCAAATAATACAAGTCTCTATGCTGAATGTTTGTCTTGGCTTTGCTTGTGGAATTGGAGATTGGTCCTTGGGAGTTTGGCCTGTCTGATAAAGGGACATGGTCTAGGCTGATGTCAGAATGAGTAGTTATGGGGGACTTCTTTTTTCTTTCTCATCACAGTGAAGCCTAAGCACACGATGTGATGACCAGGTGCTTGATGCTGCTTACTGTACTAAATATTAGATGTGATGTAGTTTTTTGGAAAAATTAGGGTGTGTTTGAAACAGCTCTTGAACATTTAGGTTTTGTCCCTGTCTTAAGGATACATGGCCTCCCATTCATTAGACTGGAACAGCCTGCCTTGTAGGTTTGGGAAGCCTCATTTCGGGAACTAGTTTACTTTATACTACATGATGTCTGTTTCACTCATAGCTTTCAGTGGTTTTGCAACAACATTTAAACATGACAAAAAAGAAACTCATTGTGTGCTTACACAAAGACAGGGAGAAGAGCAAAAAACCAGCTTATGGAGTAAAATGAATCTAAATTTAACCAGAGTAATGTTCTTCCTCTGGGAAATGCCAACACAAGTATTGTTTTTAGTCTAGTAAAGAACAAATTCTCCTGGAAACTGAGAGCGGGTTGTCCCCATTTTCTTACTTTGAACTTTTATTTTTAACAACTACAAGAAATTCAAGAATTTAATTGAAACTAATAAAATGCTCTCTGTTTAGAAGTCTACTCTAATATAATGTGGCAGGATAAGAAGACATTGAAACAGCTGCAAATTATCTTTTCAAAGGCAGAACACTCAGAAGTTGCAAACAAGCATAACCCATTTAGTGCCTTTCTTGCTAGAGGAAGTTTTAAAATTACTAGGTGTGTGGCTCTTTTCATTCTGGGAAATTAAAATCAAGAAAATATCCTACCAAAGCAGTGAGCTTTCTATCTTGTTGAAGTATCTTGGATATGAAATATAAGCAATTTTAACATTTTTTTTATTTTAGCGTTTTTCATTTAATAATATAATGTCTTTGTGTGTGAAATTCTAGTCATATATATTTTCTCAGGGTGGAGAATGACTACTCAGCCTCAGAAGTGTTATTTGCTCTACAGATAAACCTCAGTTCACAGCAAAAAATGGTTTTGTTATGTCTCTAAAATTTTGTCTGTCTGTAACAATCATTTATTAGCAGTACTTTTCCTATTTTATGTTTAATAAACATAAACTTATTTGCAGGATTTTTTCAGTAGATGTGATTCCTGGCGTGATTCTTAGTATTGGGCAGTTATTTACTCCTTTGCTTAATTTAAAAGAAATTATGCTAATAGTTGTATAAAGTAGTACTGATCAAACAAAGAAGTATCTTATTATGTTCCTGTTGATGTCAATTAGTTTTTATTTGATAAGTAGTGGCAATTTTCAGTTATTTTCTGAATAAATCATTATCTTCCTTACTTCTAAATCTCAAACATGCAATAACTCGGTGTCAAAGATTGCACTCAGGAAAAGAAATCCACACTGCAGATTGGTCCTACTCTCTTTAAACCTGAAAAACAGCCCTAGCCCCACTCTCCCAGGCTTGCACTTGTTGCTGTAGGTCCATGGCAAGGATGCAGCCACTCCGGATGGGGTCTGTGTCAGGGAACTGCTGTGGTGCTCAGAAGCTGACAGTGAAGCAGAAACATCTGTGCTGCAGTTGTGCAAGGAGAGAAGGACGTGTGTGGGTGTTGATACCATGGTTTGTGCTCGTGTCTGACATCAGAAAGAACATACAGAAACCAGACTGGCTGCTTGACCGCCCTAAAGGGGTACCCCTTGTCTGTCTCCACCTCCACTGAAGTCATCCTCCAATTCATTTTTCATCTTGTCCCTTCAGGTGACTTTGTTCAGCTTTCTCCTCACTGATGAACTGATGATCTGTCTCCAGCGCTACCTCATCTAGGTCTCTTCAATCCTGCAGTCCAGCCTACCTCTTAGGTGTCTGTTCTTGAGCTTGTTTTGTGGATTTTGTGGTAACTCTAGCCCTAAGTCTAGAATGACTCTAGCTCTAGCATAGATATAGAAAATACAAGAAGTTTTCCACATTTCCCTGCTTTTTGCCTTTGTATCTTTCCTCTTCTTTATGTGTATCAGCACCTATGGATAGTGACTATAAATCCATGTCCTACCTACGCATACCTTAACCTTTTCATTCAATTCTTTTTTTAATCTTTACAGTGCTGTGTGTGAATTTCACCCCCAGTGTTCTTTCACTAGAGAATTTTTTGTATTTTATTTGCAAGATACCTCAGTTTTCTAAGTAAAATTACTTTTTCATAACTGCTTTTGTTATGCTGCTTCTAGTGGATCAGGTTGATAAATATAAGTTACATACTATTCTCCTCTTTTCTCATATCATGTCTTTTTACCCTTTCTGTATTTTGTACATCCATCCATGCAAGGATAATGATTTTCTGAATGTTCAAAACAAGTCTAGCACATAAATCTCAATTCGTGATGACTTCTTTGGAACGAAGATGCTGATTAGGTCACACAGTGCTAAGTATTAGCACCTATTGGATCACCTTTGATATATATATATATATAGCTGCAAATGAGGGAAGAGGGTTTATCGATCTCTTTGCTGGACAAGAGCTCCCATAGGTCAGCAGTACCTCAGATTTGAAAAGGTTATCCAAGAGACATAGGGATTTTCCCTTTTTTAATCTTTTTTAATCCTTTTTTTGGCATGAAGCCTTTTGTGCTGACCATATTTCATTGTGTGAACTGTTTGTGGAACTCCTGATTGCTAATATACTGTTTTCTTATTCTCACTAGTGGATCTGCTCATTCAACACCTCTGTGCTTCTGGTTTGTGGTATCACATCCTCAGAACAGCTAAGTCAGGGTATTTAATTATATTTTCAATTTCTGTCTTGGGACTCTTTAATGTTATTTTAGAATCAGAATTTTTGCTCCTGTCAGCAGCAGAAGAATTAGAGCTCAAAATGTTCTGATATATATTAGTAAAATCACAGTATATAGACAGATAGAAGAAACAAAGTAGCCATATCTTACATGGATCTGAGTAGAAGTGGGTTCAGACATGGTAATGTGTTATAATTTTGTATTTTTAAACAGTGGGATTTGAAGATAGTCTAAGATTTTATGGGATTTGGATTCTGATAATTCTGCTCATTCTCCCACACTGTCCTTCCTCACTGGTACATCTCATAAATGTCAAATACTTCCTTCCTACCTAATATCTGCTGGTCAAATTTTATCTTGTTCTTGCAAGGTAACTAGAAGGTATTCCAAAAAATAAAGCAAGCTGAACTTATAGGAGGGCTTGCTCTTATAATAGTAATACCAGACCTTTTTGTAAGCATGTTTTCTTTTTTATGTATTCAAGGGATTCTGACAACTTGGTTTTATTTTTATTCTGATTTGAGATGAAGCTTATTTCTTTTTATTATAAGAGATTTTTCTAGATATGATATAACTGAATCCTGACATTACTATGAAGATATCCACAATATCCACCTGCCCAGTAGAGATTGGAAAAAGAAAAGGTTTCAGTTGCTGTTAATTTCACAAAATAGTAGCTATGCCATTTGAAGGAAACAGTGGCTAAAGGAGAAATCCTCAGATATTCTATACACTTTGTGTGATGGGCTGTAATGTTTAATATGGAATGAGAAATTTTCAAAGACAGAAGGATATATCATTCTTACAGTGAAAAGCAATTAAATAGTGGAATATATTGGAATTATTGCTTCATTTCCTTTCTCTGCCTAAGAAGTAATGTTTCTTTTCTCTCAACAATGATGGCCTACTGGTGACACTTGTTTTCCTCCATCTAAGTCGCATGTTTCTTACTAAAGATCTTATCTCCTACTGGCCCTTAAATTGCTGTCCAGTCAAGCATACAACTGTGCAGGAAATTTCACAAAAATCAATTTGATAATAGAAACTGAAACTGGGGAAAAAAATATACTGACGGTGCAGGAAACACTAGCTTTAAATGAACTAAAACAGCATTGTTTGGAGTTGGGAACAACATTTAAATTGTACCTCAAGCTAACAGAGCTGTGAAGACATACCATCTTGTTGACTAATGGTTGGCAAAGGTTTTTGTTTTTCAGTCTGACTGGGCTATTCTGAAACAATCAACACAATGTTGCTCTTCTCCAGATGTCCCTATTCATCTGCAAAACTTTTAGCACAGATTGTTCTCTTATTTGTAAACAAATTATTCAACAATCCCAGCGTATCACGAGAATGACAGACAAACAGATGTGATATGCTTTCAGAAGTGGTTAATTTGAGATTTGATAATTCTTCTGTGCATAGTGCCAATTAGCCTTAAAGAGTAGAGGGATGCCTGGCAGAGAAAAGCTTCATTTTACAACCATCTGGTTTGTTATTGAGCCTTTAGAATCTTGCATATATGGATGACAAAATAGAAGAAGCAATTTTAATACCTTTGCTTTCTTATTCTTTGCAGTCAATGTAATTTTAAAGAGCTTAAGTGATTTGTGTTGGGCCTTCTGATCTTACTGCAAATTTTCCTCAACATTTCCTTGTTAAGAAAAAATCTGGAAAAGGGCGACAAAGCCTGACATCCTTCACCAATTGCTATTGCCTATAATTTTGTCATTTTCTTTTAGAAAAAACAAAGCTAAAACCTGTATTTGTTTCATGGTCTACTCTTAGGCATCCCTTACTGTCTGTAAAAAATGTTACAGCCAGACAAGGCTTCTCCCTAGAAGATAGCAAAAGGCTAGATTTAATGAAATACATATTTGTGTTTGTGTCTCTGAACAAAATTGTGTTTCTGCATTTTACTTTTAAACATTCCCTTTTCTCTCATTCTGTGGACATTTAAAGTTATGTGCTTAAGATCTTATTTATTTGTTTTTGTCTTACCTAGATAATAGATACAAATGTGATCCAATAGCTTAAAATATATATTGTCCTCCATTTTAATGGCCTTTAGCCCTGCCACACATAGATATTGCTTTGAGCAGGAAAAAACTAGACTGCCTAGGTTAATTGTTAAAGTTCATGGGTGAGAGTGGAGAAGGAAGAATCTAGGAACTCTAGTTTTCTATGCTTTAAATGTTGCATTAAAACACCTTTCATTAAAAAGTCATCTGGAAGCAGGTTTCACACCATTTTATCTCTCTCTGGCTATTTTCTGTTGTATTCTTGGCTGCCTGTGTCAGTGGACTACCCTGAGATTTAAGAAAGTTCTTAGAGGTGCGTGGAGAGAGTGGGATTTCATGCAGAAGTGGGCAGCATTTTCAATGGAAGTGGCTAAACAACCTTGCTTCCAGTTCCTGCCATTTTTTAGTTGCTATGTTCAGTAGCTGCTGTGTCTGTGCTGTCCAGCCCATGACTCTGACTAACAATCAAATATTTCACCTCCACACTTTTCAGCTGTGTTGTTTGCTTGCTTGCACAGGAGCCTCACATGATACATAGTGCCAAATCTGTGTAATACCCTCAAGATTTCTGGCTCCTGAAGCCTGGAATTTGAAATCTTTAATTTATAATATAAATTCCAGAGTCCTGTATTAGCAGCTTGTAAAGCCTCTCTAGATTAGTTTCTGTCTAAAAGCTAAATGCATTAAGGACATTTAGGTTGTGTTTTGTAATGTTTAACTTGAGGTGTTGAGGGTCCAGAAATAGAGACTGAGAAAATGCCTGGTGTAACTTCTGTTGATGAGGAAGAAGTAGGCATTAAGATTTTACTCTCGTTTATTGGCAGGCACATAAGTAACTCCAGGATTCAGCAGAATCTAATTAAGAGCAGCTGTTTTGGACATATAAACATTAGGCTTAGGCTTCATGTCCCTTGCTTAAGAGATTTAAGAGATACTTAAATCTCTTTGTTGATATAGCTCTCAATTGTGTTATTCTAGCAACAGCGAAAAGGGAAACAATCAAAGTCTTCATGTATGCCCAGTTTTGTTTCATTTAACTTACAAAGGTGTAAATGTGCAACTGAAGTTGATGAAGCTGCAAATCTAGTTCCCTAGTTGAAGTAAATTTATGTAACTTTGTTGAAGTTTTTTTTCATCACATTATGTTGGATAAACTTTCATTTTAGAATTACAAACCAGTGTCTCACAGTTATTCCTACAGAGCTTGAGAAAATAATGGGAGCAGTGCAATAATGAAGATAAAAAATACAAACTGAGGATGCAAAATGGACATAAAAATCTTCTTTTCAGCAAGGATTGATCTTCTCTTATTTCTGATACATATTTTTTTGCCAGTTTCTAGAAATATACAAAGCCTCTGGCTGAATTTTTAACCTTTTTTTTTGTACTTAATCTAATTGAGTTAAAAACAAAGTAAGGCCGGTTCAGTCTCCAGTGAGACAAAGTAAACTCAAGCATAACAGAGAGGAAGAAGAAGAGATATACTGTTACAAATTCCTTGCATTGCAGGGGAAGCACTCTGTAAAGAAATTCAGCTGCCTTTCTTTTTTTAATAAATAGTTGTATTGCACTAAGGGCCATCGGGTAACTCTCTTTGTTTTGCAGATATTTTGCTGTAAATTTTAGCTTACTATGCATTTTTTGTTTATTTTTTCTTTAAATAACATGGGAATAATAAATAGAAAGCTCTAATTTGAAGTACTAAATATGCAATTGCAAATGGGGTGATCAAAACTTGTTAATTAAACTTTAATATTTATTTTGCTATGAGTCTCTGTTTGCTAAATGATTCAGCTCAGATTGGTCCAATTTTCGCTATTCAAACTTCCTATAATTCTTCCAACAAGACAGGTTGGTAAATAGAAGGCTGGGCTTCTAATTCCTCTTCTGTATCTCTTCTCTGTTGTATTTTTATGTTATGTGCAGACAGTATGTTTGATAATGTACTCTATTTGTTTTCCATGAAGAAAAGAAATATTCTGTTACTTCAGACTGTCTTCAAATTGTCATGAAAGAAATGAATCCCTAAGCCTCAATACTAACATCTCAGTTATATTTTCTCTTCAACCTGTTCCATGTACAGCAGACCTTACTTTTGCTAGCAGTGTGTCACCTTTTTTGCTTTAAGCTCCCTCTGTGTAAGCTTTCTTTCTGCTTTACTCTCTCTGCTCTGTCTCTTCAAGGAATCTGTTATTTACTTTCAAGGTAGACTTCAGCCATTCGAATTCCTCTTTACCAATGGAATTGGTTAGCAGCATAGGTATTTTTCAAAATTTCTTACTGTTTTTCTGACAGAAGGATATGAAGAAGCAGGTCTCAGCTGGAGAGAATGGGGTCTGGCTAACAGAACCGGCTTTTATAAACTAACTCTTCCTCATCCTTCAGGCAATGCTGACTGCAACCATCAGTATTTGATTTCTTGCCTGTCAGAGAACATGGTTTAGGCATTTCCACCCTTGTATTTTAACACTGATATTTTATATGAAGTGGGATTTACTCAGTGCACATCTGTCAACCTGCTTATGTGAGAACATCCAGGAAAATTAGGCCTAATTAATTTTCTACATGGATTAGTTAAGCAGTGTTGAATGCTTATATAGATGCTCCAAGTCAGAACGGAAGTGGTTCCAATGATAGTCACTTTAATTTGCTTTGAAAATAATAAATAATAAATAACTAAAAATTAACTAAGGCCCTTTTATTCTGAATTAGTCTTTAGTATGGTATATAAAAAACATTAGGAATGAGCGACTTTAGATAATTTGGATTAATTTTCCTCAGTGACTCCATGTTGCTAAATTCTTATTTACAAAATTCCATCAAGAAAAGGGATCTTGAAGATTAAGTTTGTTTAACCACCCTCAGGTTTTAACAACACTTTTTCTAACATGAAATTTATTTTCTGAATTCTCCAAACCAAACTATCTGCAACCACTACTGGAGCAATTTTCTTCTGTGACATTATAGTGTCACACAAAAATAAAAAGAAAGTGCCTTCTGAAACTCAACACTTGGATGTAACTGGTAAGGTTGAAGCTAAGAAATGCTTTTATTCAACAATAGAAATAGTTGCCCTTTTCATTTGAATTAATTTGTCTCATTCTTCATCTAATTCTGCAGAATTTATTGCAGTTAAATTAGGAGTAACTTTGGCCCTGTATATTTGGAAATAAGTGTAAGTTCCCACTATAATGTAACATAAGAGTGTTATAATTTCTCTGTGATGAGTTTAGAAGCTCATTATTTTTGCTGGATTTTTGTTAATCAAGATCCTGCTATAGTCAATGATCAAAGACAAAACATATGATTTTGCACCAACATTGTGTGTAAACTAGACTGGGCTGTAATTTTCCTGTATTATTACAATCCCAATATGTAAAACCCAGTTTAGCAGCTTTACATATCACATCTTAGATACAATGACCTTTTGCAGTAGATGCTGCGAAGGCAGAAGCCAGGTTCAATTTGACCTTTTATGATTTTAAGACTGGTAGAGAATACAGGACAAATCTATGACAATGGTACCTGGGTAGTAACCATCTGAAAGAGAATATTTAGTGATTTGTGAAAATTTCCCTTACTGTTCAGGAGTAAAATAGTTAACTATCATACAGGAATAGGATGGAACAAAGTGTTTTGCAGAGGTTAACAGATGCCACCTGTGTTTAGCTGCTCTTTTAGCATGGGTAGAAGTAGGTAGAATGGCAGGAAAAAATTAAATCCATATAATTTTGGAATTATTTTAAAAAAATAAAGTTGAAGATTGAAAATGCAACTTGAACAAAAACAGCACTGAGAAAGGAAATGTAACCACTTATCCTATTAATAAAAGTCAGAAAAAACATGATAAAATTATGTGCTTCAAACCTATTTTGTCAAAAATATGCAAGATGTAAAGCGAGTTTTAAAATTATGTGAAGAAAAAATGGAGAAGTAATATTTTTAGGCATTCTGAAAATGTAAGAATCAAAGGTCTGAATTCTAGCTTCTCAAGCGCAAGAATATCACCACAAATTTACTGCAGTTTGATTTAAGTTATTCTAGGAGATTGGTCTCAGATATATAGTGTGGGAATAGCCAGAATGTTGTGTCTTCTGCCTCCATGCAAACACTCCCATCATGGCTGAATATTTACAGCAGAAGACTTTCCAAGAAAAATGTCTTATGATGCTTGAACTGCAGAACGTCTGAACTGCAGAACGGCTGAACTGCAGAAATTGTTTGCAAAATAAGGAGACTTCGCAATTCAGTTACTGTATTGTAGG
>JAWWMU010000153.1:44440749-44454550 GCA_035048155.1 Cinnycerthia olivascens
TGAACTGCAGAACGGCTGAACTGCAGAAATTGTTTGCAAAATAAGGAGACTTCGCAATTCAGTTACTGTATTGTAGGGAAGAGGAGGCAGAGATACTTGTCAAGGGGTCACTAACCTGGCTTTTCCATCTGTTTCACTTTTCTCTTGGCACAACAAGAAATAATGGCCCTGTTTCAGTGTCTGGCAAAAAGAAAGAATTCTAAGTGCAATATATTTAAGTAGTGTGAAATTTAAGTGATTTGTGATTCACCTAGATGAAAGATGCTACAGAGATGAGAAATCTTTGTCTTCATTATGACAAAGGATCATTGTATTGCAAACAGTATGAATTATGAATGAAAAGACAGCCTGTTGGCTTCTGGTAGAAGTGCTTCAGATAGTCCCACAGTAAATATGACAAATAGATCCACTAAACTGTAGCAGCAATCTGCTTCTCTGTACTTAATGTTTCCACTCAACTGTTATTTTCCCTCCAGGATGAGAACCTGTCGATAGAGATGCTACACTTATTTTTTGTTAACTGCTGTCATTTCAATCATTGCTTTATACAGGTTTACCTACACTAGCAGGGAAATATATAAGCCCATTTAGTCCAGTCTCTACCCTAGAGCAGATTTTCATTATTTTTCAACAAATCTTGCCATCATTTCATGTAATCTGTATAATAAAATCTTGGTGATCAGGGAAGGATCAGTGGTCCAGTATAATTTTCAGGGTGAAAGAATAATTATTTCTGGTTCTCTTGGACGACTGCAAATGGGGGAATCTTCTTACAAATGGCAACTTTTTCCACCAAAACAACAGCTTAACAAAAGGCACACACAGAAATCTCTTTCATGTTCCCTTTGATACTTATCAAAATACCAGAGTTTTTTCAATTCTTGTAAATATTAATTCATAGGTTATCAAGGAAGGAAGCCAAGGATGCTTGTTGTTTCCTGAATCTTCTGCATGTGTCCAAGAGAACTGTTTACCGAAAACTTGTATTTTCTTTCTTAAAAGGACCTGAATTCTTCAGGAAAGAACCAGACACCCAATAACTGTGTTGAAACATTGCATTTCCAATTCTATCACTATGTGTTTGAATTTACTTCATGAAGAAGTTTCCAAGTTCTGAAAGGAGGTAAAAACTATTTTTTCAATAGTCATATTTGCTGTTTTCATGCCTGAAAAGTGTCTGGTTTAGTTGCCATCAGAAAATTATATGTTTTCCATGGAGTAGAAGTCCAAATTCAATGTTTTCTTTGATCTTTATTTTACCTATAGCAGCTTTCAAAAATGGGATAGTTTAAAATTTATGGCACTAATATATTGTTGCACATTCATCAAAGAAATTAAGAATTTGTTTTTATTCTGTCTTTTATAAATCTGGTTTGTATAAGCTTGGCACAATCACATAGAGTCCCTGTCATCTAAACATAAAGAATGCCAAATATAAGTTTGCTGAAGTCACGACACAATGTACTACAAGAAACACACAAGACAGAAAAATTAACCTGCGTAGGTGACTTCTCTGAATGTTCTTGCCTTTCATATACTCAGAAAAAGCTTGATCATATGTGTAAAAAAGAATCACTTATTGAGTACCTGTAGAAACCCCCTGCCCCAAGAGATTTATTATTACTTCTACAATGTCCAAAAGCTTGTAAAAATGCAGTACTTTGCAGAACAAACATTATGATATACTCCATGTTTGGAACACAGATCTTCCTCTTTTGTTATTTGAACTGTCTGATTTTGATTTTTTTTATGTAAAGCTTTTCAGAGGTTGCTTTTGAAATATCTTTAATAATTGGATAGAACTGGGGGGAGAAAAGGATAAAGAAAGAATCAAAGTAGAAATGGATTTTTGCAGAAGGAATTAAAGATGTTGACCTTTCCTGAAGCCTAAAATTAGAGATTAGCCAAGGAAATTAAAAGCAATATTTTTCAAAATAACAAAAGATTTTGTTTTTTTCAATAGGAAAAGGCATATGAGAAGCCCAGTTTGGGAATTAGGAATTTAATATTGTTTCAGAGAAAAAATATTTGGATGGACATTAGGAATGCTACAGTAAATTTCCTAGATTATAAATTATGTACTAATCAATGCTTGTATTTATTTGCATGCATATTACCAAAGAATTAGAATTATGAAACATTCCTACCCTTTGGATGTGACTTCACGTACTCGTCTCTGAAACATGTACGTTTCCTACAAAACAAATATCCCAATCAAGATCTAATTAAAGCAGATTTTAGTAGAAGTTAACATACATAGGTGAACAACCATCTGTCTTGAAAATCACTGACAGAACAGTGACAATTAAACACTTTTGATCCAGTGCAGCCTTATGCTGCTAAACTTCGAGTCCTGGTGACATGATGATTGCTGTCCCACAGCATGATACTGAATTTTACATTAGCTCACACATTTAATGCTGAGAAGTGCAGTTTTATTTTAATTATACATGGTAATATTAATTTCTGTATTAAGATACCAATATTAATGGTGCTGGTAATGGTATGTTAATGCAATTTCAAGGGTCAGATGTTATGTGAAGAGGAATGATTAACTGAAGAAAGAGCAGTCCATAAATCCTTTAAAGACTTTTGTACTCAAAGAGTAGAAAACTTGAATGCAGGTTATAAAATTATAGAATCATAGAATGGTTTGCATTGGAAGGGACCTTAAAGATCATCTTGTTCCAACCTCTGTGCATTTTTCTGTTAAGAGGGATAAAGGCTTTACAGTTCATATCAGCAATTACATCCAATCAGAATATCTACTGTAGTCACCCACTTTTACTTTCCCAGCTTGGTTTTTACAAGTGAAACAGTTTTGTCTGTGTTCTCTATGAAGAGTTTTGTGGAAATACACAGGAACAATCTTTTAGTGTGTGTGCCATGGTAACTTCTGCCTAAGCCCTCCTTACCGCACAGAGCTCCACTTTTATCTATATGTACCAAATATGCTAGTTAGTAACTAGAATTTTGAGTTTAATATTCAAAGCTAGAGATATGTTCTTTTTTCTCATTCTGTCCAAATCTTTCCCCTTTCTTCCCCTTTTCTTCAGAGTCACCATGGCAATAGAGCTTTCTTTTCTTCACTTAAGGCTGCATTTGAGTCTCTGTCCCCAAAGGTAATGAAATTACAATATTATTATTGACTTTCAGGGGAACAGGGTTTCACCTGTGTGATCTTCTGAGAGAAATGCAAATACTAGTTCAAAGCATCATTATGTTGGCAATCTCCTGTGGTTGAAGCATCCTCCTTGTTAAATTTTATGTTGAGGAGATAAGGTTAAAAAATAGGATAAAGAACAAAGTTTTTAGGATTTGAATTCTGGGGATTAATTATAGAAAGTTTCTGCTGCAGCATCTAACTTTGAAAAACACTTTGGTATTTCATGGTCCTGAGAGAAGCAGGCTGCAATATTTTTGCAGAGAAAACTGTGAAAAGAAAATGCATTTTTAGGTAAGAGAGTGGTCTATCAGAGCTGGAAAGCAAAAGCAGTGAACATGTAATGCTGATGCCCACTAGGGCTTAAGCACCGTATTTAAGGTCCCCTGATTGCAGCTCCACAGTCCAATTCATGGTATTGATCCAAGTACTTCTCTTGGACAGGAGGATCTCAACTTCAATATTTCTGCTGGTAGATATCACCACTAGGCTGAAATGTCTCATATTCCTTCTCTCTTCTTCTAATCCAGTAGGTAGTGAGGTAAGATGGAAATCTGCAGTAACAGGGGCAGAGAAATCCAAAAACAAGGTAGATAATGGTTATGGCATTTATTCTGCAGGTAGGTTCAAGGCTCTCTCCAGTCTTTGGGAAAGGATACCTGCTGACCTGCAAAGATGAGAGAACCAATAGTAACTTCTCTTTCTTAAACCATGTATGGACCTAGCTTTAGTAATAACTTATTTTAGAGAAATACTGCCATGCTCAGCAGTACCAAAACTCACATAGGTCTTTATGTATTAAATCAATCAATCAGTCTAACACAATTTTAATAAGTCCTATTTAATAAGGACCTACTGGCTTCAGGTTGTTCTTGGAAAATGGACTAAACTTTGAGGCTATAAAAATCTCTATTTGTACGCCAAAATGGTAGTTATGTTGTCTAACCTAAAAAATGCAAGTGATTTGGAAAATCTCACGTTACTCCTTTGTGCTGGAACATATGTCTCATCCTGCTGTAAGGAGAGCTGTGGGGGATTCTTTTTGATAAGATTTCTTGGACAAAAATAAAGCTCAGAAGCAGCAAATGTTATATCTGAGAGCTATTTATTGATAAAGGAAATGGTCTGGGCTGGAGGACGATTCACTTCTTTTATTTGCTAAGGCTCCTCCCACAGCCCGATTCCCCAGGGATTTTTCCCAGACAGCCAAGGATCTGCCTGCCTCCAAGGGGGAGTCACTGGCAGCTCAGCTGTGGAATTTTTCCTTCCCCTGAGGTGCTGTCAGGCAGAGTTCCCCCAGAGACTGAGGCTCCCTTGATTTTCTCCCAAGTGCTTCCTAAACATGTGGCACCTGCTGAGGCTCCCAGCACATGTACAGCCCCTGTAGTAATTTTTCACCCCGTGTCAGAAAACAGATTTGTAACATATGTTGAGGCATAAATAAGAATGGAATTGGTTCTTCAGAGCACATGAACTGCAAGAGAAAGTCAATGCAATGAAGTGGTGTTTACACAAAAGTAGAAAGAGTCTGAAATTGGTTTAGGGCATTGAAGTGATAGAAATTACCATTTTGGTCATACTCTCCTGCTTTTAATAAGATTGTTTTGTGAAAATACCTTCCAGGGGAATTAGTTTTATGACTGTGCAGTGACTAATATACAGATGGCCCATGTTTTGGAAAAGAAACCTCTAAGAAGACAAGCACCAGACTAAGAACTGACTTTGAAATTTTAAACAACACTGAGACACTACAGCCTAATCAACTTAGTTGTATGCTTAAAAAGCAAAACAAAACTCTCACACATTTTTCACAACCCACAGAAATACCTGCTGTTACTCAAATTTTCCTTGTTTGCTTAAACTCTTCAACTTTCTACATCTTTTCAGCTTCTACCTGCAGGTATAGGACTTGACACCATTGAAATTTTATATCTATTGGCCTGTGATGGTCTTGGGATGTAAAAAGAGAAAATTTTCTTTGACAAGATAGTTTTAATTGTAAAGCCTGTCCCAGAGGAGTTGAAATAAAGGTGTGTCAGGGTATGATTTGAGGGAACAGCTTGATGAAGAAACTCTGTGCAATAGTCCTTTAAGCACCTAGATCCATCTTAGCTTACAAAACCCACTAAATTAGATACATTCAATAAACTAAGTACATGTAGACCATTTGTTGTGTTAAATCCATTTTTATGTCTAGTTCCATTTCTGGAGATTAAATGCTTCACTTTGAGGAAATTGTTTTGAGTGTTTGCAGAACTACAGGTCATATATCCTGCCTGAAAGATTTTCTGCATGAACTAAATGCTGTTTGGTTTTTTGCTTTATTGTGGGTTTATAAGCAGAGCTGTAGTAACCAAAAGTCTGAGTCCTGTTTTAGCCTCTTTTAGACCTGTTCATGCTGTGAGTTCATTAAATTTAGTGGTAAAAGGGAGGGGGCAGTGCAGAATTTCTTCTGGTAATAATAATTCTAGGTTTTTCTTGTTATCAACTCCTTTTTGTGAGGACAAGTATGGATATCATCCTCCATTCCCTTTTCTTTTTCTCCTTCAGTCCAGAAATTTGGTTCCTGTGAAGGCTTCATTTAGAGAAACACAAGAGAGAGGGATGAAACTAAATCAATAACAGATTCACTTGTTATTATGTGGTTCTGATGTAAATATAGAAAATTAAATTATGGATAAATAACTTGCCTACCATTCCTTACTGATGAAGTTGCCTTTGGATATATAAATGACAACTGGAAAAATAAACTCAAATAAAACATACAGTGCTTTTGTACACTATCCACACAGGAAGGATTCTTATTTCCACACAGGAATTAAGCAGACAACACCTCATTGCTTAACTTGTGCCAGTCCCTCCACCCTCAGCTTTAGCTCCTACCTCACATCTCAAAGCATGGTCAGTCACATTTGTGTATTAAAAGTTCCTTTCCTGTCCAAAGTACCTATCTTTCCTGATATGCACAGGAGTACCACCTTCTGTTCTCTTCCTGCTTCTGCGAACTTCATCATCCAGGTCCTGTGGCCATACATCTGCCCATGCCAATCATCTCATGTCTGCAGGGTTCAGGAATCAGGTTCACGGAGCAGAACTGGGCATCACAGGTGAGCTTGAGCTAGTTTGAGCCTTCGTGTTAGTGGATAATGGTCATGGAGATACAGAAAGGTTAGCAATCAGAATTTAGATGGCATGAGCATATTCATCAGGAGGAATTAAATAATGATAGGATTTGGGAGAAACATTAGCATGAGGGTATAGACAGAGACAAATGACAGTGGATGTATCAAATTTTGCTCCTTAGTGCTACAGCCTCCATTATCTTGCTGTGTCTGAAGTTTGAAACAGAAAGCAAAAGCTTGCATACATTCCTTAAAAGCCTGACTTAATAAACTCTATTTATAAAGTAATAGTTGTTATTTTTATAAAAGATTGCTAAATATACAGTGGCAAAATGTGATGACTGGCAAACAAGAGAAATGCTTCTTACTGAGAGAGCACGGTTCAGAGCAAGGTTACTAATGCTATCATCCTCCCCTTATGAGCTGTCCATGAGTTCATCTCCTTTTAACAGGTGCTTGCACTATTCCCAGAGGTCAGTCCATTTCTGCTTCCATTTTCCTGACTGCTGTACCTGATCCTTCTGGCCTGTGATGCCAGAATTGAAATGCTGCTAGTTTGCTGTCGAAGTGAAAGACTCAAGTAATGTGCTAGTGCTGCAAAGTACAGAAAAAGAAGTGTCATGGACACCTGAAAAGTGCCTGTGTAGGGTGTGGGGAAAGAGGGAGCTGGCAGCTGGCTGTTGATGGGGTAGATAAAGAGCCTTCTATTGCTGATATTAATATTACATTGTCTTTGATGTGGAGTAATTTCTGCCTCTGATAGTTTGTCTTCAGCCTATGGCCATTTTTCCTCTTCCGTTGTGCTTGCTAGATGGGACAGAAAAAAAGTATGGCTGCAGTAATGTTGACATCAGAGAGATCCTCAGTCTTTTACTCTCCATGCATTCTTTGGTGCTTCCCAGCATGATCTTTTCACATGCTGTGTTTCTTGTCTCTAGCTGCCTTGAAATTTTCTCTTCTATACTGATTTCTTGCTTTATTAGGGATCTTTCTCAACCTCATAGCAGTTTAATATCATGTGATGTTGTTACTGACAAGTCTGAAGTTTAAAAACATGAATCTAAGTCTTCATCTTTTTTTAATGCTCATAAGCAGGTATTGCAAGCTTCTGACAGTCTAATAGTACTACAAATTCTGAGACATTACAAGCAGATCAACTCAAAATAGTGTTATTTAAGCTTTAGAAATAAAATTGTATACATTTAATTTCAGAAGCAAATTATCAAAATACTGTTACTAAAATACTGAATTTAAAAATATTTGAATGGGGATTCTGTGGAAATTCAAGGTATTTAAAGTGACAGCAGTAGGACAAAGAGTATACTTATCTTGTTAATATTGCTGTAATATGCATATCCTGAGGAAGAAAAACAAGTAATCTGTATGAATCAGTCACTGCATATAACCAGGTAAATTATCCTGGTGGGATGCTCTCAGCCTAGATTTTCTGAGGCTCTTGGTTGGGGGCATTTTTTTTCTCTAAAGGTCACATTATCAATTTCATGCTTATGCTCTCTGATGTGTTCCCTACAACTCATCACTGGGCTTAGATCCAACAAACTCATTGTCACAAAAAAAATTCTGAGAGCTTTTTAAATAATAGTTTTCTAAGCATGAGTTCCAAGTCATTATCTTACTGCAGCCTAAGAGTAAAACTCAATATGAACTTTACTCAAATGGGAGTAAATAGCAAATTTTGAGTAATGATAAGTGACTATTTGTTTTGAAGTCCAGAATAGATAAAAATTAATAGAAGAACAGTGGTTGTATATATCACATCCTACTCATCTGTTAGCAGTGCAGATGACGTGGTCATTGAGATTTGTTGCAAATCAAATGTTAATTAACCATGGACTGTGAAAACAGAAAGCTGGTTTTTCCTTCTCTTGGTTTCTTTGGTAGGCTGACACAGATGTCTATGAAATTTTATCTTTATTTTCTCCTCAGAGTCAGAAATCTCTCTACAATATTTACAGGGGTCAGGAAGTCTGTTCATTCTGTCTGAGTAATCCTTGTACTTTAAATGTTTTCATTTTACCGTTGACTTCTCACCCCATCTGTCTCCAACTAAATCTAGCTTCTGTTTTTGATTATTCTTGATAATTCCTTTCTTTAAGAAGGAACTAGCTGATATCAAAGGACACTAAAGGACTAATTTTTCACTCTATTATGTAAATATATTTGTTTTATGCATGCACTTTGGCTATTCAGAGGTTTGTGAAACACAAAGGTCTTGGGTCCTATTTAAGAAGAACATTTTGATGATTCTGCTAATATAAATAAGTACCTATTTCTCAGACACATACATTCATGGTATTCGTGGTTATTCTGGCTTATGTCCAGACTGTTAAAATGCTCTCTGAGCTCAACTATGTGCAAAGGAACCAGCAGTTTTTGCATAGAATCAACAATCCCTGAATTTTTCTAACTGCCTTGTTCCACATGGACCACTTACAAGCTAGGGAGGGTTTTGGCATATATTGCAATAGGAAGATTTACAGCCTTTGCTGGAAAGCAGTAAATGCCCTGATGGTAATTAAGTGCAATAAAGAAATGTTTAGATATAGAGACAAAATGATTGTCTTCTACCTTTTAATTTTTTTTTTTTGTTAAGAATGTATATATTTAAGGAAGAGCATTTATCTCTGTTAAAAGTTTCAATAATATTCCTATGAAAATGTTGTTTTATTTAAAACACCAGATTTCAAATCTAGTTTTAAATGCATACATATATATATATAACTGCTAAAAACTTTCTAGGTGTTACAGTGAATTTACTGGATTCCCTCTTCAGCCATAGAAATTAGTCTTTCACCATTTCACCAGCATGTTTCTGACACCATGGTTTTTCTCAGTGTTCTATTTTTTACTAGGGACGTCGGACTGTGTTGAAAGAACAAATAGTTTTCTCCTTTTGATGTCTTCCTTATGGCCACCAAAATGCATAGGTGCACGAAAGGCATCACTCTATTAACTTATTTCAAGAGTTACATCAGGCAAGGAAAAAAAAGAAAGGGGAACTTAGTCACTTAAGTCAAGCATTAAAAATTTGAGAAGAAAATAAGGTAAGGTTCTGCAAAGAGGAGTGATAATAAAAGTCATAGATAAATAAAGAGCTGTGTGGGTGTATGTACAGATTATTTCTGTGTTGTCATCTTTTGGATGTCACTTTCTCTGATCAAAAAGCTTGGATAGAGCTCACTCAACTCTGTCAGACCCTAACATTGCCAGGAGGAGAGACACAAGGACCAGGCCCTGCCTGAGCCAAACCAGAGGCCCAGACCCCATGAAATGCCCATCAGCTCAAACTCCAGCCCCACTGTGCCACAAGAATACATTTCAAGATAATTCCTCCCCTGCTCATTTCAATTCTTTAACTGATTTCTAGATTTCAATGAGTGGCATTTCGGCACACTTGGGTCCTTTTCACTGCACCTTGTGAGCTGCCCACTTGCCATCTCATTTAATTGTATTCACTCAATTTCAAAATTTTCTTCTTTTTTTTTTTTTTTTTTTAAATATCGTTTCATTTCATCAAGAAAGGCAGAGAAGGAATCTTGCAAGAAAGACATCTGGATGAGGGATGAGCAGATAAAACATCAACCTACCATAATTATTAAGGGCTGAAAACACAGCCCTTAATATTGAACTGTCAGAAATATCTGTGTTTCATGGGTGAAAAGCCAGAGACTATTTCTTTTTATATTTTGCCTTCCATGGCTTGAATTGGATAAAATGGAAAGTCACAGCCCATAGTATTTACTTTAATCTTTACCAACATGAAACTGATTCTGGTAAAACACTGGGGCATATGAATAAAATCAACAGTGTTCTGAAAAATATTTCAGCAATTATTAACTGTAAGTAGCTTATAAAGTCCTACTGAAGGCAGTGGAATTTGGGCATGTGCATACAGTTAAAGATATTGATATGTCAAGAGGACTTCGCAAAGGAATACTCACTTTTTGTTTGCTACAAATATGCCTTTTCCTCTTGTCCTCATCATAGCAATCCTTATGGCACCAAACTATTTTTTCTTTTGTTTTTCACAGTTTTTCAAGATTCATGATAACATTTTACAGGGACAAATTTGGATAGTAGCTGAAGGCAGATTGTTTTGGGGAAAGAGACTGAAAAAGGCTGAGGTACTAGATAATAAATGGGTGTAATCTGTGTGATAGTAAAGGCTTGCCTTATCAAAATTCCCCACATTGGTGCTGATTTGATAAATGCCTTTGTTAGGATACATCACACAGTATATTAAGAAAGCTGTTAATGAAAAATGAATATTGCAGCATCTTTTTGGCAGACTGAATCAATATGATCTTTTAAATAATTCAGTTTATTCTTCAAAGTATCATTTTACTCCTAGAACAGAAAATAGGAAACAAAATAATTACTAAACCTCACCTTTCCCCTTTCCTAGAAATGCACAACTGACTAATGTCCACCTCCTCTCAGTTTTTCTGAAGCTGTTTTACTATATAATGACTCAAGAAAGGGTGAGTTTTTGACATGAAATAGGCCTGTTATTTTCTGAAAAATGGCAGGTCTGAAAGATTGACATTCATTTTTTAGGTGTGATATATTTTATTTTCTCTTATTTTTTATTTATGAAGCTTCCTGTGTGCCTTGCATTTAGGGGAAAATGAACATCTGATTTGACTTGCAGCCCATTTCTCTCTTTAAGAGGTCAGATAAAGTATGAACAGCAGATATAGTGTGTCACCTCCTGACTCTCATAGGTCATCACAAAGTGCATAATTCTATTTTTCTGACCATTTATTTCTTCTGATTATCTCTATCCAGGCAGTCATACTACAGTATGAATTTTCCCATATATTTTTTTATTTTGTTCTGCTTCCTATTTTTGATGTGGATGTCTTTCTGTTATAAGAAACTCTCTAGAAATCAGAGAAAGGTAAAAGAATTAAACTGTTTGGGATATTGCATTTGCTGGTTTACATATCACGTTAGATTCGCAGGAAGGAGTGGACGTTTGGAGTGATGGCTGAACACACGTCTGCCCAAGGGAAGCAGAGAATTAAATCCCTTGTTTTGCATAGCTTTTGTGCACAGCTTTTGCTTTCCCAATTAAACTGTCTTTAGTGCAACCCATTTGTTCTCTACCTTTTACCTCTCTGTTCTCACCCAGGTCCTGCTGGTGGGCCAGTGAGCAAGCAGCTGGTTTGGGCTTGGCTGCAGGCCGGGGTTAAACCATGACATGGTCTAGTGAGTTATCCCTATTATTTATGCTTTAAATATTGAAACTGTTTTCTTAGTGGGTGCACATATTATACTTCAAAATATTTCAGACCATTTCAGAAATCTGCAAGGCATGAGCCTGAGATTCTCTGCTTAATCACTACCTCTGAAAGTGTGTTTAGATTGGTTATCTAATGACAGCCAAAGTGTCTGAAACTGAGCTGGTTGTAAGAGTTGCTGTGCTCCTCTGCATTCAATATGGGCCCCTTGATAAATGTTCAGATGTCTGGGTCATGTATTGCAGATGTCAAGCTGTAGGCATTCAGTTCTAAAACTTGTGGCCTTAGTGAATCAGCTTTAAAACTAAAACATGTCAGAAAGGTTTTGTCCAGGTGACACAAAGCCTAAGTAGTCCTTAATACATATTCGTGCAGTCACAGGTGAGCTGAGGAAGGCATAAAAAGTATTGGGTTATTTTTTTGCGCTAAAGGCCAGAAATCAGAGTTTTGAAGAATTTTTCCTTTAAGGTAAGAGAACAATACTGGAAAACAGACACTTTCAGCTGAAGGAATACATCACTAAAATGTAGCAGAAGCTGGTTTTATTTTTAAATTTTCACATTAGAACTACTTGCAGGATTCCTAACTGTAAGAAGTGATGTGCCCTTAAATATTTCAAGCAAAGAATCATTCAGGGAGGTTTCTATTTTGACATACTGTAGCATGTTAGTATAGTTAGTTTTGTTTGGTTCCTATTTCCTCTTCTCCCCTCTGGAGAGCTTGAATTGGACAAAATTGAAGAGATGTTGCTTCTTTCATTTGTTGTTTTCATTGTCAGGTTTGGCAAATCTCTGAGTCAAAGGACATTTCCAGTAACATGTTATTAGGCAGATACCTTCCAGGTGAGACTCCTTTCAACGCTTGCAATGTGTGGGTTGCTGTTTTTGAACATGTTGAGCTTCCTCAGCCCATGTGTTAAGCTGGACCCGTGAACCTCATTGCACTTCTGCCTGTCAAAAGCAAGTGCTGGATTTGCAGCTTGTGTTCAGGGTGATGAAAGGGCATTTCAAGTCCAATATATCTGCTGTCCTGCTGGGCAAGCTAGGGAACATAATTGAATGGAGCTCTTGAATGGAGAAACATGAATTGAAACTCTAGAGAGCACCAGCCATGGAAGAAGAAACAGCTCCTGTCTTAAATTTTTTTATGGATGATTGTTGTAGGTACCATTCACTCAGGTGACTGAGATGACTTTCTGTTATGCTGAAGGAGAGCAGTATTATGTCTGAATGCTTCACACAGTCAGAATTTAAGGGCTTCTTTGCTTTGGGGTAAATGGGAAGAACATTTATACTGTGTTATAACAATTTCATCAGATGATGAACGCACTTTGAACAGATTGCAATGGAAGTGCTAGAGACTGCCTCAAGATATGGCTGTCTGCTTAAAAATTACATCTAGCATAAAACCATTCATTGTTCATTTCTCCTGACTTATTCAAGGCCATAATCATCATCCATTACATTGAACATCCCTCTTTTGCACACAAGGACACTATTTTTGCTGCAAGTGGAAATAATGTCCTGTTTACGTGGTTCAGGTGTTAGAAAAAACAGCCTGTATTTCCACACTTTTACAACTTAAAGAAAGATGAATCATATAAAAAGATGCGAAGATACAACTTGTCTCCCCTAAATGTGTAAGGGATGTTGATACTCAGTTGGAATTAGTTTCTTAGTTTCTAGAAAAAAAGTTTTATGAATGATAGAGTATGCAAGAGAGAAAAAGAACAAGGTTTGCCCTACTGTTTAAGGCCAATAAAACAGAACCACTATGAGAGGCTGGTTTCTCCCTGGTTACTGAGAATGACTCCTGTCAAAGGAGCTCGCAAATGCAAAAGAATTTCAACCTTTTTCAGCTATCGACTTGAAACCCCACATATAATTTGCATAGAAATTACAGAATGCGGTAATTATTGCATTTTTTCTTAATGCAATTCTGCCTGAAAATGTAAATAGGGATCTTTTAGCAGGCTTTTACAGACTCCAGTGAAGTGTCTCTCAGTGTTATCTATAACCTCAGGAAGGGAAAAGAAGTGATTGTTCTCAGGACTTTCACCCTGCATTCCTTATACACTCTTTGTGTTTCACAAATGCCCTGTATTTTCACATATCTCAAGATGTGTCAGCTGAAGTGTGTAATCTTTGGATTAAAAAAAGGATGCAAAATGATATGATTTTTGTTAGCAACTGCAAACTGAAGAGCAAAAGTACCCTGCATTTACTGTTAGCAGTTTTGTGTTAATTTAATAA
>JAWWMU010000153.1:44458812-44471518 GCA_035048155.1 Cinnycerthia olivascens
TATCTATCTATCTATCTATCTATCTATATCTATCTATCTATCTATCTATCTATCTATCTATCTATCTATCTATCTATATCTATCTATCTATATCTATCTATCTATCTATCTATCTATCTATCTATCATCTATCATCTATCTATCTATCTGTCTATCTGTCTGTCTATCTATCTATCTATCTATCTATCTATCTATCTATCTATCTATCTATCTATCTATTTTCTATCTATCATCTATCAATCTATCATCTATCTATCTATCTAATCTACTTAATCATGTATCTAACTATCCCTGACACACAAATAGCCCCTCTCACAGCCAGGTAGAAATCCTTGTACTAGGTCCACTTTCCCGTTCATACCTCGTTCACTGAACATGTCCCCTCAAGTGTCAGCTGAAAGAATTTCTTTCAAAGGCAAATGCAAGCGCTCATTAAGAATATGGTTCTGAAAACTTTTAGTTTCTTTGCCTTACCAAATTAAGGAAGATAATGATCTTCCACTGTTCATCCCTGGCTCCATGTCCTCCATCCCAGCAATCATTTTGAGCCTAGAAAGCCACATCAGAAAGGGTTTTGCCATGCTTGCTGGGGTCAGTAAAGGGGAAAATGGATTATTGTAGGTTCTAGTTCTTCTAATAGTACTTCTACTCTGAATAGTCAAAGCAAAAAAAGCCCCAAACTGACTATGCTCAACTCCTTGAAAAGGAGACTTTAATGGTACAGTAATCTTACAATGAGAAAACATGATTACGGACAGTAATTTCCTCAGAGTAATCATGTTTGTATTGTTGCAGAGTCAGATAGTCAAGTTTCTCTTAATAAAATTCTCTTTCACAGCTCAACTGCTGCTTTTGCCTGCTCCTTCCATCATCATCATCCTGCATTTGTGAGAGCATCTATTCCTCTAGATATGAATATGAAGTGAAAAATTCATGGTTAGAGCACTGGGCAATTCAGTTTACTAATTGCTTTTTAAGAAAAAAATGTCTTCTAGACACCTCCTATCCAGCTATTTGTGTAAGTAACTGTACCTTCTAAGATCAATGATTACATAACCTTCCCTCCAAATTTCAAAGGACAATTGTTACATGGATGTATGAAAATACATTATTAATAAGAAAATAATTCTTCTTTATTAACTGTATGGTAATTTAGTCACAAAGCACTGAAGACAAAGTATTTGTCTGCAAGCCCTAGACTAATGCTCTACAGATAAAGAATGAGCAGCATGAAATTCATGGGGTGAGTGAACTCCCTTCTCATGAGAAGACATTTCACTCTGGCCATGACATTCTGTAACTGCCAGATAAAATGAAGCAAATCCCAAAAAATTTTATAATTTTCCATCTATGGTGCTTCCATGGCAACTTAGCAGACCAGCTCCATTTGCTAAAAAGATGTCAAGTGATGCCATGATATGCCTGGGCATCACAGTAACTGCTTCTTGAACTGTGTGAGGTAAAACAAGAGGCACAGTAAGCATGTAAAAACTGATCCATTTTGTCTCACTTTCTAAAGTTATTAGAAGTTCTTCCATTTTATTGTACTAATGTACAGGTTGTTATTTCGTCAAAGAAATACTGAAATGAGTAAGAATAATAAAAATTCTTATGCCACAGAGTATTTATAAACACCACAACTTCCCCCCATAGTACCTTGATGGAGAAAAAGGTCTGTGGCTGTAATTAACTCTTACATGACAAGTAGAAAGTTGGTTGTTCCTTTGGACTTATTTTGTGAACTCCTAGGAGTATAAAGTACAAACTGGCCCTGAGGAAGGAGGCAAGCAATTGTGTTCATAGATTTCTGCTCTTACTAATTTTCTGTGAAAAATCAAACCAGTTTTCAAAGAATATACCTCTGTATAAACAATAAGACATTGTAGATGTTTTTAATATATAATTTATTTCTGATTTTTGAGCAGAATGTACGACAACATTTTTTTGTGATTATAGTAGTATAAAATATGAATAATACCAGAGGTAGAGTGGTGACCCTAATGTATGGTAAAATCCAACACATGGAAGTGGAAACAAGAAAAATTCAGACAATATGTTTAGCTGAGAAGTCGATTAACTGTTGCAACAGCCTACGTATGTTTTTGCTGTATTCTGCCAGTGGAAATTTTTTAGAAAGGATAAATCACAGCAATTAAATTTGACACCAGGATAAATTCAGGGAATGTCCAAGTGTTAGGGGGAGGACCAGAGTGTGTGATAAGGTTGTTCCTGTCTGACTTTTGAATCTATTAATCTCAATGAAGAAAGCAAGGAGAAGCCATTTGTACTTGTCTGTTGAGCTCTGTTTACATCTGCCTGAAGAGGAGATGATGTGTTTCTCCTTTCTATATCCTGGATCTCTGTGAGAACATGGAAGTTGGAAGTAATTAATCTTGTGACTATCTAACTATCCTAAAGAAAAAAAGCAAAGAAAAAGCTGTCAAGTTCACAATGGCTTGAGTTATTCCTAAGATACTATTCTCTGGTTGAGTGCTTCAGCTCCACTTGTAGTTTCCAATGGAGTGGAAATAATTCTCTTACGTAAAGGGGACAGAGTCTCTGTTAGATTATCAGCAATAAGACCAAAAAAAAAAAAAAAGATTTGTGATAGTTTATGTACCAGGGATTCTGTCTACCATTGCAGAAAATGGTTTAGAATTGGCAAAGGCCAGATATTTGGAAGAACATATGAAATTTTGAAAGGTTACATATGCTTTCACATTTCAACTCTTATAAAATTTTCTTTGTTAGTGTTTCATTTAATCTATAGATTTATTTCACTATGTTATGTTCAGTATAAGACTTCTAGCAGCTAAAAAATAACAAAGGTATTGTTCTCAATTAGCTGATCTTTATTATTAACACATAACATAACTATTTGTTAATGCTGTTTAGCAGAGTAAGACAGTATGACCTCAACAGATCAAGCCATTTAATAATTCACCTTTATTTTTTTCCCTTTTCTTAATTTTTTTGAATATTTTAATTTCCTATGGCAAACTTTTTTTCTTTGAACTGTATTTATAAAGCTGTGATGGGAATGCCATATAAACATATACAATTAAAATTTCAACTTCTAAGCTGAAAATATTTTGCCAGCTGTATATGCACAGCTGTGTGCCTGCATACACACAGGCAGACTAGTGCAGCAGAAAGCAAGACTGGAGAAAATATAAATTTGTCTGCTAATAAAAGTATTGAACAGTCAGTACAGCCCTGCCCTAGCTCTGCATAAGCTTAGCTCCTAGATTATATACCCAGGAGCTGTCTTTTGTAAATAAGCTTTTTTTTTTTTTTTTTTTAAATATTTGCTTTTTAAAAGTTCAAGGTTTAAACTCGAGGTAAATTATAGGTGCTAGGTTCAGCAAAAGGTTCAGGACAGACACATGAATCAATTTAATGAGCGAATGAGACATTGCTGATGGGAACAGATACCTTGTCAGGTGATCAGTGCAATCTCCTGAGGAAGCAGATTTATCCTCTGATGTATATCTTCCAGTTTTTCTCCTAGTATATGGAGCAGATAGCCCATTTTATAGTGACATGTAACTCTGAATCCTGGTCTGAGTCTGACAGATGTCAGCTACTATTCTTATAATTTCTGTATGTATTTCAGTGAGTACTGCTATAGTAGCAGAGATATGAACCAGAGCTGACAACAGACCTGAATGCGACTAAAGGGTTTTCTGGTTTTGTTGTTCAGTAAAAGTTACCACAAAGATAACTTTATGAATTCAGGTAGATGATTTAAGAAAAAGTACATGTTGTACTTCATCTTCAGGAAGACTTTGTATTTTATTTCATTATATTTTGAATACCTTCTGAGCTAGAGGGTTTAGTCAGACTGATGAAAATCTTCAAGTCTGCAAGCAAAAAAGAATCATTAATCACTATTAACTCCAAAAAATTAATCACATATTTTCTGTAAGTATACAAATACCCCCTCGTGTAGATTATCCTACCCTTAGTCTTAAGCTCAGCGCTCTTGTGAGTGCTTAAATGGAGAGCAGACAGAGTGCTCTGCAGCATGTAGGATCCACAAGAGCAAAAAAGGGTAAGTAGGCATGGTTGTTCCATTGTTATTGGAACCTGGAGTTATGGACTGTACAGATCTGGGCAAGTTTTACTTGTTTGCAAAGATGATCATACCCAAACTACAAGCACACATAGTGGTTTTTCCTTAGCTAACACACAGAGTGAGTGGCTGAAATAAAGACACTGTTGGGCAGACAACCCCAGCAGAAACTCCTGCTGGGAAGACAGTCATCAGCCAGGTGGGGAAGTGTCAGCCTTGGCTGCTCCTTAGCACAGTTTGAAGCTTGAAGTTGATGTGCTTCTGACTTCCCTCTGTCTTTCTAAGGCCTTTTTACATTGTCATGTTGACTTAGTACTTGAGTTTCAACTACCTATTCAGAAATTTTCCTATTGCATAAGTAAGAAAATATTTAATTTTCTGAATGTATGAATTGCCATTCTATACAGACCCTAAATTCCTTCCAGAAGTCCCATAGGCATATGGTAGGGTTTCACATTTTTTGTTCTTTTCATGCTTTGTTGAATAGGAGAAGAACCATTTTAAAGCTGACTAAAAGACAAGTTAATTTCACAGCTTTGAGCCATGTTTTAGAGCCTTTTCTCACTGAAATGCTTGTTTAGATTCATTCTGCATGAGTAGTCAAGAAAATTCACAGTGTGTTGATTATCCTTTGGGGGCTTCCATGAAATGAGTTGGATTTTTGTGGCTAGTCCTGTGGGTAATTATTCCTGACAAAACTCCTACTGTGGCTGATTCAGAGCAGGAGCATGTCCAATATGGTCATGATGAACTACTCCTTTAATGGTGCAAATCACATCTTTCCATTATGGAATGAGTCATTGATTAATCATTTTGTAGGTACTTTCTTTGCAGAAACCCTCAAATAACCTCTGTTCCTTTCCCTTGCACCTCTTAAAACAGTGTGAAAACACTAAATATTTTTGTGAAAACAGCTAAATTTTTTTTTTTTTAAATCCATGTAAAATATAAAAGGTATAGATGAGTCTTATTACCATCAAATCTGTAAGGGTCAGAGCATACAGAGGCAAATGTATGTAAATAAGAGCAGAAAAAAATTGCTAATGACAATAGTATATGACTAATATAGGTCAATTTTCCACTATATATTATCCTGTGGGTTAAATAATATTTTGCCCTTTCCAGTCCTTTTGGAATTCCTTTGATGTATGTATTTTGACATACTAGACTGCAATCTCAAGAGAAGAAGTGTTAAGTTCATGTGTGGCACTCTGCTGTGTACATCCATGGACCCCGTTTATGATTCTGGTTGACCATTTCACCCTGTGCTTCTGACAACTTGGCACTAGCACAGGCTATGTCACTTTCACAGCTGAGGCAGCTCTGTGAAAGTGACAACCATCTGGAGCTTTCTGCTTTTTTTTCAAAGTGGCGGTCTTGTTGTCCTCCTTTGAGTACTTTATTCAGTTCTCCCTCTCTATTGCCAGTTGAGATGAGAAACAATAGCAATGTTTTGCTCTCCACCCTCCTTGCCATAATTTCTCTGGATAATCATCTGACATTTCTATGCTTATGTGGGCTTTTGATGCCAAGTGGGCAGAGAGCATTGAAAAGCAAAGCCATTGTTCTTTCTGCTGTTAACCAGCAGAAACAGGATAAATGATTAACTTGGCACAGTCATGTTAGAAGAGTGAGGTGGTGGCAGGCTTCTTGAGTCAGAGTTTTAATCATCTTGTATAACTGAAAAAATGCCATGCAAGCTTTGTGTCATGCTTGCTTTGTGCTGGCAATAGCAGCACTTCGGACCATAAAGCAATTGAGAAGCAGGTCCTTAAATCTCATTGCTGAGGCAACTCCACTGGTGGCCCGTAAATGGCTTCAGCACCAAACCTCTGACATAATTTAGTGGAGCGTGATTCTCTTGATGCTGTGTATTATTTTTATTGTAACTCATTGTATCATTGGCTTCCTTTGATAGGCATTTCATTACATGTTCACTCACACATCTGTTACTGAGCAGAAATATCCACTGGGAGCTGTCCTAGGTGCTATTATTCTGCTATGCCCATATTATGGTAACAGTAACAATCTTGGTCAAAAACCAGGCACACTTTCTCCGTTTTGTTAAAGCTGGGTATCAAAACTGCAGCTTAAATCCTTTTCTGCTTAAAAAAAAAGGGTAATTAAAATAATTAGATCTTTTTGTGGAGATTTATATATTCTTTTGTTACTCCATTGTACTTTAGAACCAAATAGTAGAGACATTGTTTGGCAAGGTTCACCTTTGGTTCATAGGTGTGCTGTAGCACAGAGCAAAAGAAATTATGTCTGCACTGTCAGCTAGTAACAATGAAGTCTTCTGTGCTGGAGCTATTGGTGTTATCAAGGATCTTATGCAGAACTCAAAGTCTGAAATCTACTCAGATTTCAGTGGATGTGAAATAATTTATTTTATCTTTGGCTCTACTGGTCCTATTTCTCTTTTCAGGATGCATTTCAGAACATATTTCAGGCAGCTGTGCTAACATAGCTGAGGATCATCTGTTGGGAGTACTGGAAAGTGTTAGAGATATTAAAGCAGTGACAGCTCTGTGGGCTGGCTGCACATGAACCTCACACAGTTGTCAGGCTGGCTTCCCTGGAAAGGCCTGAACTGAGACCTTGAGTTCAAAAGGAGTAGACCTTACAGCATCAAAGAAATCATGATTACATATTCATTGCTGCGCCTCTAGATAGTCTGGTAGGTTTCTGTGTGGTGATAGACATGAAGTGTTACTTTTAAGACATTTTTCAGAAAATAAAGGTTAAACATTGCTTCTGAAGAAAGATCAGTAGTCAAATTTAAGCAGATAACCTTCTCCTGGCCTCTGGAATTCCAGTGGAGATGTGATAGCTTGGTACGCTGCTGAGGGAGGAAATCGTGCTGAGAACTGAGGCTTCTTTTCACTTCTGTTGTCAGGTCTTTGCAGTCTGAGAGGAAAGTTCAGTCTGAGAGGAGACTGCTGTTGTGTCATTCTCTTTTATGTCACAAAGTAAAACTGCTTTATTTGGTTAGGAAGTCTTTTTAAGTCCCAACTTCCCATTCAGATGAGGTTCCTCTCAGCTGTTATAGCTATTTCTGTTATCAAGCATCCCTCAGACCTCTGTATTAATATCTCCTGCAAAAACTTGCACTAAAAATGTTTTTTGTCAAGTTTTTCTGACATCAAGTATAGATATTTTTATTTGAAAGTCAGTTTAAAAGTGTGAATTTTTTAATATGTACCCAAATAATGGAAGAAGGGCCAGTGCAAGGTGATTTGCAGATCTCTCACAGAAACTTCCATAGTCACTGATATGCCCATCATTACTTACAGAGGGGTTGCAATTACTTTAGCTTTCTGGACAGAGGGACACATTTCAGAGATTTTCTGGAAGGATGATAGTAAATCTTTGTTTAGATGAAGAAAGGTACCTTAGCAGGGATATAGAGGGTGTGATTCAGGCAGGGCAGAATAAAGCTTGGCCAAACCTGTATTTGTGCTTTGGATACCACTAATTCAGAAAGAGGTATCTTGAGTTTCACCAAAAATCAGCAGAAGCAAGATTTCTAACTATCTTTTCAATATGGAACTCAAATTTCCAAGTTACTCATGCAATTTTGAAAATATTTAGCATTTGCAAATCAATTGTTGTCTGTAGTTGCATTTAGCTGTGGTAGGAGCCTACCAGATGAATCTTCTTTTATACTTGCTTGTTATTATTTATTTTTGATTGAACAGACTTGAGAAAAGATTTTTGTTTTTAGTGCTAGACCCCTGACTCCATTAAAAGTCTTAAGGAACCTCAGAGAACTGGGGAAAGAGGCTGATTGAAGAGAAACAAAATAAATGCCACTGTGCAACATTTATCAGAGGCCTTTCTAGTACTTCTGGGTTTCTTGTCTGTGTAGTCCCAAAGCATAAAGTCTGTACAAATAAATTCAAGTATGGAAACAATCATACTTTCTTTCCTTCTTTACCCTTTCATTAGAAAAAGAGAATGAAACAAACAAGGAAGAAACCTCAAAACTCGAAAACCCAAACCCACACTACATTTATTTATGAAGTAATGGAAAAATGAATCGAAAAATAAATGCTGTATGCAGACCTCTTGAGATAGGCTTGCAGACAGTTTTTGATGGCCAGTATAAAGTAAGATAAAACCTATCTAAATCTCTGCAGCACCTACAGAGCAAAGAAGTGTGGACTTTGCCATTTAGGAGATTGTTATTTCTTGCTTTATTAGAGAAAATAGAGCTCTAGAATCCAGCTTTTCACTTGCAGACTGGTTTACACATGATCTATTATGAGTTTTCCTGCTGTTGTCAGAGATGATGTGCTGCAAAGTTGGGGATTTTCTGGGTTTTTTCTCTTTTTTCTTGTGTGGTTCCACTGCAGTTTAAGATTGTAACATAACCAGCTATCTATTTTAGGCTATATTAGCAAATTTGTGCCCAATATGGTGTTTGAAAAGCAGCGCTGGAATGATTGTATTGATGCCATTGGTTTGAATCTGTTTTGCCATTCCTGCTGGAGGTTTCTCCCACTACCCATGAATGACTGTTGTTATAGGCAGCACCTACTACCTTCTCTCACATTGCAACCTATGAAACTAGTGGTTAGTCCACAGATTTTGGATACAGGATGCTGTTACAGCTCCACTGAGGCCCTTTGGATGTATCTTGGCAATGCCAGCTTAGGGAGACATTAGACTGTTAAATATTGATGTGATGCACTGCAATAGTTTCTTGGGTGCAATTAGTGTGTGTTTATGTTTATATGAATTTAGGAATTCTTTATTGGCTGACACAGGAGAATTATTACTTAGCATGGTAGACACAGTTGTTGATTATGCACAGTACCACCATCACTTATAGGGGGTTAAATCACTCCATTCAACATGTTATTTTTTCAGTATTCTGAAAGTAATTAACTGATGCAAAGGCTTTCTGCTTTCTAAATGTGGCTATGCCTGCTTCCACATATCACCTCACTCACAGGATCCTGCCACCAATCTTGTGCTGACTCTGGCTCCTTTCTGCCAGTGTCCTCACTGACACCTACAGTTCTGTTTGCCCAGTTGAGATAATTCTACTCTTCACTACTCAGAGGACTCATTGGGTCTATGACTTTTTCTGTTCTTTGACCTAATAGGGTTTTTTTTCCCTGCTAGAAACATCTCACATGCCTGGTCCTTTTTCTTCTTTTCTAATTCAGTCTAATTCCTTTTTGTCCTTCTCTGACTTTGGTCTTCTTTAATTTCTCCCTATTATATTTCCAGTTTCTTTTCTGGGACCCCAGGGAAAGACATTTTCTCTCCTGTGTCACTTTACTTTCTGTTTTCTTGAAATGTGTTGAAGTCACTCTCCTGACAATCCACATCCCTTAAGCATCTGATTATGATTATGCATTTGTCTTGACCTACTCTTTGTTACATTTATTTCCTACACTGATGACTCTCTTCCTAGCCTTTGAAAAAAGACTGTATGGGGAGGGAAAAGATTTCTTCCTTTTCACACCTATAATAACAAGGACAAAGAATGGTGTGCTGTGTCTTCACAACAAAACATGAAAATGAAACACATTTCACATCAATTTTATTCTTCCTGCTCCTCTATTCCCTTCTAAATCTCACCCTTTTTAAAAACCTTGCAATGAAAATGTTTTAAAAGAACATTTGTTATTGTTTGTAATAACTTGGCCTCTTTCCTCCTTATTCCTCATTTCTTCATACATCTTATCCACTTCCTTCTCCAGATCTGTCTGCTCTGCTTGATCCTTGCCATTATCATGTTAGGTTGTAATTGCTGGAACTCTGACGGGCTCTGGTAGATTGAGGTCTCAAAGCCCTGCCTGCAGAGAGAAAAAGATCTGCCCTTTTTATTTTTCAAAAACTGAACTTTTAATGCCTTCCCTAGCTTCCCTGGTACTTCTTAGTCTTTTATCTAGCTCACATTCAGGGAAATTTCTGCATCTTCAAGTCTTTGCTACTGTTACTGGGACATTTTCTAAGCCCCAATGACAAGTCTTTTCCCAATATGCTCTTGATTATCCTTATGACACTTTCTCACCACATTCTCAAATACTCATGGTAAAAACTACACTCTTGACATTTGTCTTCCTGTCTGACTTACAATTGGTGTTCCACAAAACTGAGTCTGGTCTGGGTTGAAATATTATCCTACAGTCCTCTGTTGCAATTGATCCCAGATTAGTTGGGGTTGGAAGGGGCCTCTGAAGACCATCCAGTTCAACCTCGCTGCCAAGGCAAGGTCACCTCGAGCAGACAACACACATCACCACATGTCCAGGTGGGCTTTGAATGTCTCCAAAGAGGGAGAAGGCTCACAGTCTTCCTGGGCAGCCTGTTCCAGTGCTCTGCCACCCTCAACCTAAAGAAGTTCTCCCTCATGTTGGGTTGGAATTTTGCACGTTTTAGTTTATGGTCATCGAAACTTCCTGATGTTTTAGTAAATTCTATTATATTTTTATTGCCTTTCTTATTCTAAAATACAGAAATATCAAAACTACTTATTTCCATGTTTCCAAAAATGGTTATAACTTTGAATTCTTTCACCGTATTTTAGGGAAGCAAATGTTACTGTTAGGATTGTTGATCTGTTGGGTTCACTGAGGCACAGTAAATTTTTATTATGCATCAATGAAATTTAAGGGCAGTTTGTAGTGTTCTGCATGGTCAAGGAAGATAGTTTAGCCAGCATCAGATGGCATTTCAGTCTAATAAGAACTGTCTGCTAATCTTTCACCTATTAGCTTTCCAGTGAAAACTTTCCCTTTCTGTACAGGATAGAAGCAAGAGCTGACATATCAGAGTTTTCCTCAGGACTGAAATTTTGTTTTAAACTTTCCTATAATTCAAATTTTGTCTCCTAGTTTAGTGATCTGTCTGTGAACATACTCCATAAAATGCCCAGTTGGCTTTAAAATAAGCCTGCCATGGATATCGATCCTTGAACTAATTCCCTGGAAAATGATAGTCAAAGACTTTTACTTCACTTTTACTTGTGGTCAAATACCTTCTCCCCTCTGCCTTTGTGCTCTTATACCTTCTTATTCTAGCTTCATATTTTCACCAGAGATTCAAACTCAGTTCCTAATAAAATCGAGGCAAAGATCCCAGGTAAGTGAAACAACCATCCAGCATATGTTTAAAATATTTATTAGTTTTCATCATTGAGACTGTTCACTATTTCTTGACGTTTTGTTTGATACACTTACTAAAGAAAATCTTGCTTTACTCATTGCCTCAGTTTCAGAGCAACCAATTTGATTTAATTTCTGTTCTTAGTTTAGGTAGCAGTTTGTGATAATTAGTAGTTGAAAAGCTACTACAGAGTAGATAGAGTTTTCAAAACAATCATCCTGCTTCCTTTTGCAAACAAAAGCAATAAATTGTCAGTAACCCTACTGACAAAAGGTGACATACAGGAAAGGGGAAAAAACAAGTGAGACTCAGAGCAGTGCTAGCCTTTTCCTGGAGGCTAGGAAAGAAGAATTAGTTCATATCTCTAGAAGAGTATTAGTGTAGAAAACAACTTGTGTAAGAGTTGCAAGTCATGCTGCTTTCCCTCTTGCCTCTAATGTGTGTGCCCTGGGGTTATGGCCACTTGAGAGATACTTACTGCAGCACAGACTCTTCCAGAACAGCAAGCAATCAAAAGGACTGCAATTTTCTCTCATTGAAAACAACCTTCTCTTCCAAAATCAAGTTCCTTTATCTTTAATGATAATGAGTGAGAGTTAGTTCCTTGGTGCTTAGCTGATATTAGCAGCCAATTGGTGGTACTGGCACTGGGACCTGTCTGTATGTAATAGTGCAAATAAAGGACGGGCAGGTACGTTCCTGTGTGCTTTGCTTGGCTGACCTGCAAATAAATCCATTCATACCAGAAGAAATGTGGATGAAAGAGGCTCCTTCATGGTCTACAGGGACAATCATACAAAACCCCAAAGGCGAAGATTTTTGGTACAAAAAATGTTTTTGGTGCTACTGAAAATATAACCTGAATTGCTCTAAAATGCTTAAATAATATCTATGGCTATCTTGAATTTAGTCATGAATTTGCTTTCAGTTTAATCTGAGTATGAATTTGCTATCCACCTTAAAAGCTGTTCTAGTTGCTGAGAGAAGCTAAAATATATGTCAATGGGAAAAGTCTGTGCTTTAACCTTTTCCAAGGCTTTCGGTGCATTTTCTTTAGTTCACTCTGCTGTAACATCTGATGTCAATTGTTGAGGAAGCCTTAGCCCAAATTTGTTAGGTTAAATTATATTTGTAGTGAAGGTACAGAGTGCAAAAGGACTCTAAGATCAAGGCAAATGTTTTTTAAATGTTTATGAATGCACAAGGACATACTATGAATAAATTATATGGTCTAGGCAGAACACTTCACCTCTCTTTGCCTACTATTTTTTTGTTTTATACACATGTGTAGGAGACTGCATGATACTGTTGTGTGCCCGGTGAATGGGACGGCGGACGGAGATGAGAGATCTCTGAAGCTGGATCCAAGTAGTTAAGTTTTATTACAAAGATCATGGGTGCAGGCTAGGACTGCTTAGAGCTGCCAGCTGCAGCTCCGAGCAGGCCCAGGAGGGAGAGAACAAAGGGCTGGGGAGCAAGAGATAAGAGCAAGAGTAGGAAAAAGAG
>JAWWMU010000153.1:44471618-44495162 GCA_035048155.1 Cinnycerthia olivascens
AAGGTTGCCTTCATTTCAATCTCACTTATAGTTTCTATATTCTTAAAGTCTTTTGTCAAGCAATCATATTTATAAGGTTTTTCAGTTTCATCCTTCCCAACACACATGCACATGTATTCACACTCAAAAACATCTATGAATTTTTTTAGTAATTTCAATCAGAATGAAATCCTTATACAATGAGACCTTCACATATTAAAGTAATGACAATGCACAAGAAAATTCCAATTAAATTCTTCCTGTAAATACAAGCAAACACCTGAAGCAAGAAAAATATTTCCTGTTCAAAGTAGTATTTAAAATTTGTTTGGAGTAACTAATTTTAAATTGCCGCTCTCTTCTTTACTGTATCAAAACAATGTGGGGTGTTTTGGCTTCAAGAATTCATACAGGTAAGTATAAACACAGCAATTTAAGAACTTCTAATAAATTTATACTTCCTAAGTGTCCAGATAAAACTGAGTCCTTTTAAGGCAGAGTCTTTTCAAAGACAGCCATGAAAGTTTTAAAAGTATGTGATGCTGTCAGTTGTGATAGGAAAGAAATCTGTATGAAGATAGACTAGAAATGAGTGATATCCCTGACATGTCTTATTTCCGAAAGAGAGGATAGTTGACTTTAAAAACTACATAGCTTTATGTGATGAAGGGAACCAGAGAGTGGTATTTACACTATAAAATAAAAAGTTAATAAAGTGTGTGTCTCTCTTGGATCTGGTAGAATTTATGTAGAGTTAAAACCTTGATATTTCAGATTTAAAAAAATAAAAAAATGATTGCTTATAAATTGCCTGGTTGGGGTGTTTGGTTTTGGATTTTTTTTAGATAATTTTTTAGATAATTAGATTTTTTAGATAATTTTTTTAGATAGATTTTTTTGATAACACATTTTCTGTGGCACTTCAAGTTTAACATTTACTTTTATAATTGTTTCCACTCTTTCCCCTCTCACACTCACAGAAGACACTAGATGTGGAAAAAGTGATTGAAAGCTATCCAGAGAAGTTAATTCATAGAGAAACTGAAGAAGAGACTAGGTCATCACTGAAGGTAAAATGTTGAATTTACTTTTTATCTCTCTCCTCAGAAAATGTAATCTCAGTTGAAATGTTCAAAGATTTTTAAACCAAAGGAAGACATCCAACTTCAGCACTAAAATGTGGCAAAGATAAACCAAGCCAAGTTTTAAAACGGACACTGACAGGCAATTATAAGAATTGTGAAGGACAAAACTAGAGTAATTAAACTGCAAGTCCATAATTTCACTAAGAATAAACCACCTGGCAAAAGTCTTCCTTTTTAATATTCTCAATCTCAAAGTGAATAAACGAAATCAATAGCTCAATAAATCACTAAGAAAAAAATAAGGTCGTAGTAAGCTCATTGTCCTCATAGTACAATTTAGGATTATTTTGTATGCAGACATGTACATGGTGTTGGACATATTTTTAATTATATTAATATATATATAATTAAATTATATATGTAATTTAATTATATTAATAAGTCATAAAGAGATTAATGTTCTACAGATGGGAATATTTTTGGGAGCTCCAAAGAAATCCTGTATTTGCCTACAATACTGGTTTTTGCTAGGGATGACAGGAAATAAAAATTAATTTTTTTGGTAACATTCTCTCACAATGGATAAAAATACAGAGGGAAAGTAAAGTGATGGTGTTCTGAAGAGTGACTTGCATTAAAAGCCAACAAAACCTTGTCCTACCATTCAAATTCATTGCCTGTGCTGCATGAAAAAGCCCAGTGTCTGCTTCATGCTGTGGGACTTAGAGTTTTCAAGCTACCTCATTCTACAGTGAGGATCTCTCATCAAAGAGCAAAAACCTGGTGGTGCAGGTCTTCCAGTGAGTTACTGCTTTGGCAGTGTGAGGAGGGAGAACTACAGTAAAAATTATTTTCTGTGTTGATCTAGCATGATCTGAGAGGATCTGAGATATGCTGAGATTATGTGGAGGGACAGGATGGGAACTGACCTGCGGCAATCTCTGTGTTATTCCCAGGAGATATGCTGGCACCATCTTTGCTGTACTTGGGCATCTAATCCAGTAATCATAACCCAAATCACTCTTCAAAGCACTAAATCATAGCAGCAGAAACAGCAGGATGTACAGGGACTGAAAAGTTAAGCAGATACCCAAACCACAGAGTTAAAATGTGGCCGAGAGATTAAGGCAGTGTTTCTTCCAGAAGGATGAGATGAATGGTCAATCTTTTCACCAGCCAGTCTTCTAGAAGCCCAGAGGAACTATTCAAGCCAGAAGAAGAGTGGTTTACAGAGCCTACAGTAAAGAAATTAAATGCTGCTTCAGGAAAAATATTTCTTCAAAAATTGAAATTTAATACTCAAAAAACTTTTTTTTTTTTTTTTTTTGCATTGATTGAGGAATTTAATCCAGATGCATAAACATTGCTGACAATAAAGAAGGAACATTGAATATTTTACTGTGAGGTGTTATCTGGCTTTTTGAAAACAAGAGCTTGATACTGAAAACAATATGGGGATTACTGTAGAAATGAAACAAAAGTAGAGATTCCTCCCAAATTAAGTAATGAGGCTCTGTGGTAGCTTGCATCTGTGGGGAGTTCTGCACAGCGAGGAAGGAGAATGAGCAAGCAGCACACTGAGCAGCTTCTTCACATGGCTGCTCCAAGGCTGAATGGACAAGAAGCATCCATACATCCAGTCTTCAGATTTACATGGATAAGCTGTTGTTGCTGAATTGTTGTCTCTTCAGTACTCCTTCCCTAAAAGAGTAAAAGTTTGATTATTTTACAGAAAGACAAAGTTGTAGATTCATAAATTATTTTTCAGCAGACAAACTGACAGTGTGGGACCCAAGTGCCATGCTGCCTGTGAGCAATAGAAAAAGGAGGCCAGGAGCTCTCAGTTATTTTTGAGGGAATTACCTTCTTTTGACATTTCTGTTTTCCTGCAGTTCTGAATCAGACGAAATTCAATTTGTCTGTAGGAAAGGAATGAGAACAAGCTATAATTGCAATTGAGGTATAAATATTTATCCTTCGAGCTCTAAACCAGTTACAGTGTTTTGACATTTTTGCATTAGAAATTGCATCTTTCATGTAAAATTTGATTGATGTCAGCTCCCTTAAAAGATAAGGGTGGGGAAATAAGTTACATAACAGAGAAATGAAAGCAACCTTTTTCTTTCATGTCTAAATGAAATATTTCAAGCTAACCTAAAATTCAATTTTCTAGTTTTTTCCCCTGTGCTTCTTCCTCCCTATGCAATGTTGGTTTTACTTGAACAATTGCCTTCTCACCAACCATTTAAAATTCTAATTTCACCTCAAAACCAAACCACATCATGTTATAACAGCCTTAAAATAAAAGTTTAATTTTTCTTTCTTTGTTCAGTGCCCAAGTTCATTACTTCTCTCATTGTGATGCACTTCAAAAGCTGCAACACCAAACAGCTGCACAGACAGTTTCATATATACATTTGAATGAAAATGAGCTCTATTTCAAATAACATACAAAATGCTCTTTGCATTTTACCGTTGACTCAGAGAGAACATGTTAGTCACACTGAGGGGTTAAGTTTAACCTCAACTACACTTTTTGTTCTGACCCTTGCAAATCCATTGAAATGACAAGAGTGTTCCAAAAGGCTGAAATTCAATGTGTTATTTTCAGCAAGCTGAGACAAAATGTTTTGATGCTGTCAAAATGTCTTCCTCTTATTATTTTTCTTAAAAACATTCGTGGAATTTGACCTTAACTGTAACAAGTGCTAGTGTTCCCACACTCATTTGTAAAGCCTCCTTATTCTAGTCACTGAATTCTTGCTCTAGTCTAATTCATGGCATCAACAACAACAGAATAAGAATAGAAAGAGCCTCACATTTAAGGGAAAAAATGGGAAATAACATGTCAGCTGGACAGAGAAAAGGCATGAAGATATACATTCATGATACCCCTGAGGCTGAAGTTGTCCCCCAGTTCCTCACTGCATGTTGGAGAGCTGGATGGTGTTCCTGACAGCCTCTGCGGGACATTTCTGAGCCTCCTGCCCCTAATACTGTTTTCTTTTGAAATTGCCCAGATTGCCAGATCTGGGCAGTTCAGATGCATCACCTTCAGGCAATCTTGGTTGTGCTGGGGAGACCAGGTATAGTGTCCCAGTTATCCATTTGCAATTTTGCTACGCTCCTGTGTGAGGAGTGCCTTGTTTCCATTCAGTTAACCTACATGGTGGTCAAGTTAAGGAAAACAGATTAAGATTTTTTCAGAATATCTAGAAAAGATAATATGTTATGGTACATGTCTTTCATGCTTTTGTTAAAAGTTTTTTTGTGAATATCTATGACTATCCTAGAGTAGATATTATGGACAATCAAAACTGTGTAAGATTAGATTTTTCTCTTTCTCATGAACTGTCATGTTGTCTTGCTCCTGAGTGGCCATGCTATTCAATGGGGAATTTTATTTTCTGATTTTCCTCTGTTTTGAAGCAAGATTGGTGAGGATCTTGTGACCCATAAGAAGAATTTGAAACAATGTTACAAGCATTTTCTCTTCCCATCTTATGGCACATTTCTAGCCAATGAATGGCAGAAACTTTCTGCTCAGCTGCTACAATCGCAATTTTTTCTTGTTTGCAAGGGACAGGTCTCCATATGCATTTTGAAGGACAGGTAGTGGTCCCTAGACAAAGGCAGGAACTCTACTCTGAAAAGCTCTCCAACCTGTTGCTTACCCAGTTATTCCTCCTTTGGTTTTTCACATTTCTTGCAAAGCTCTTCTTTTTTCATGCCAGAAGTCTGCGCAATGCTTTTCTGTTTTGAACATGACTGTCATGAGCTTAATAGGGCAGAAAGATAAGAGTGAATGCAGAATAAATCTTCAGAGCCTACTGAATAGGGAATTTTCCTGAGTGATGCTACAGAAGTCAATGGTGACAGCATATACTGGAGAAGTTGGATGACAGTAAAGAGAAAAGTAAGGGAAAGGTGATGATTTCTCTTTCCAGTAATAAATAAAGCAAGAAATTGCCAAATATTCTAAATTTTAAAAAGTGTTAATGAATTTTCAAATCAAGGAGTTGATTTAGACTGAATATTGGCAAAGCTGTAGTTGGCCTTTGTACCCCTGTAACCAACAATTTTGGATTTAATCAGGCATTATTTTATACAATTATATAATCACTGAAGAGAGAGAGTAAACTGACTTTAACTGCATGGAGTAAATCCTTTTGTCACTTTCTATATCCTCAGCTTTAAACTAAAAAACAAATAAGCACTAAATGCAGGAAAAATATATTCTTTATACCTTGCTGCACAATCAATGCAGGATGGATAGTTTCTATTCATTAAAACTATAGTAGTAGATTAGATGGTATTTTCTCAAACTAGAAACTAGCATCCAAAAATCTATCTTAATGGTTTTTTTTTTCTATCTGCTTTTTTAGGTAGCAGCTGAAGTGTGTTGAAGTGATATTTTTACTTATAATAAGGACAAAGATATAGTATGGAAGATGCTAAACAGCAAATTTTATTAATAGGGAAAGCCTGATTAAGCACTGGACTACTTCTTGACTGTTTTTCTTTGTCTGTTTTCAAGCAATAACTTCAGCTAATGATTTTATAGAAAGAAGTCTCCAGGTAAAAAAATAAACACTGGCTCATTTTGCCTGAGAAGGATGATTAACAGGGAGGAGATTATTAGGAAATCTTCCAGAGAGATATGAAATCCTCTTTTGTTTAGTGCAAAGGTTTGTATCACAATGTCAGTTTTTGATCACTTCTGGTGCTTCTGTCTCTCCTTTTTAGGACCATCAAGAATCCTGTAGTGCCCCTTGACTCTGCTATCTAGTGTGTAGAAAAAGATGCCATTGAACAATGCATATTTATATCAGCCATCTTTTTGCTGGCTAAGTAGTTCAGCTTATCATCATTGGATAGATGGTCAATAGTAAGGGTAAATCTTTACTGAAGGTCAGTCTAAGCAGAAGCTGATTTTATATCCTTGTAATTGCTCTCTGGAGATCTTCCTTTTTTTTTTTTTTTTTCTCTACTAGCTAAATAGAGATATAAGCCAAAATTTAACACAGAAAGTTGATGATGAAAAGATGGTGGTAAATGCACAATCCTACTTTGTATGCGTGGGTGTGGATAAATTCTTGTTTTCTTGTTTCCACTGAAGAGTCAGCATGGAATTCTATTATTACTGTTTGCCCCCAGGAAAGTTCATGCAACCCTGTTTGTTATGTCTGTGTCACATATGCTGACACGAAATCCTTTGTGATCTGCTAAGTGCTCTTCCACCTAGACAGGAGATAACACCCAAGAAACAGCTTGCCAGGGATTTTCGGACTATTCAGAGCCCAACTGCAGCTGAGGTAAGGACTTTACCTGGAAAAAATGAGGCTAAAGTGCTTATAAAGCTCCCAGTGTGTGCCTGTGATGTTACACATGGTTAACTTTCACATGAACCTATTGAGCTATAGCTTTCACCCTAACTGAGCATTGTAGGAAGCAACTCATGCCCAGGCCATTATGTTATGAGAGAACAGATTCAGAAGGAACAGTTTTGCTAGCAGTGGTGCACCATGTGGAGATTTTTTTGTAGTTGTTTTTATTGTTGTTTGGGTTTTTTATTTCCTGTAGAAGAATATAGCAATGCTCCATGGAGCTTTTGTGAAGAACACTTCAAGGTATGTTAACTGAAAACTGAAATTAAGGAGAGGGCACCCTGAGTTCATGGGAAAAATTCTGCGACCAAGGCCGAGTAATGAAAAAAAGGCTCCTCCTGGGTCAGTAAGGTGACAGATCTTCACTCTGGAGACCTGTGTTTTTCTACATGCAGCAGCTGAAACAGGTGTTTGGTAGAACATTAAAGGAAAGAAGTGAAGATCTTTCACCTGGAAAATTCTATATGGATTTGTAATGATTTTGTAAATGTACCAATTGAGCTACTGTGCTCCATATCAACAAGCTTCTGTCAATCTGCAGCTTAACAAGGCATATTATTACACAATTTATTTACTGCATTGTGGGGTAAATGGGCTCAACTGTAGACTAATGTGTTCTGATTAAGAAGGGTTAATGTTAACAAATATAGTCACATTTGGTAATGTAAAACATTCTATTTTTCCTTTGCCCATATAGAAATGCTGATGCTTATTGTACTTCAAAGAATTTAGTTGTGCCATTTGTGTAGACATGAAAATTTTGGTGACAAAATTTGCAGGTATTATATTTGCTTTATATAAAATTTGTCTTGTGCAGAGAATAAAGCAGCTTGTATGGAATTAATGAACCAGAGACACTAATGTAAGGGATGTTTTCTTTATACTTTGTAAAACTGAACAAAAAATCCCATTTACTAGGAAAATGATCTGTTCAAAAGTTTATTTAATATTATTTACTCTTGATAACTTGGTATTGTTGTAGTGCTGCTTCACAACTTTGTGGGACATGGAATTTTGTTCTGAAAATTACTTCAAAATTTAGAAATATTTTCTAGCATATTAATTTGAATGTCATCCACTTTTCATTTGAGTTTTAGTTATCCATCTAGCAATTGACAGAAAGCTCAGTTTTTGGAATCGATTAAAGCTTCAACTTCCTTTCAGGCCAATCATGACAGCTGTTTATTGCATGGCTTACCTTAACTCCATCATGATTAGCACTTAATTCCAAAGTAATATGGCTGTGATACAGCACACTCCTTTTGAAATACATAAGTACAGAAAGGATATAAGGACAACTTTAGACTATTTAAATTTTTGGCTAGCCTTTTTTTTTTTTTGTCCTGCTTTAAATATGGTTTCATTCATATGATTAGAATGGCAGCATCTGGTCACAGTAAACAAAACCCTGCTTATAAAATGGGAATTATGCCTTAATTTCATGAACTTGAGGTTCTTTAATTGTTTCTTAGCCTCCTTGGAGAAACGTGAGCTATTTCTCTTCAGAGGAATATTTTAGCTTACTGATGGCTTTGTTGAAGAGATCCTACAACATATGTTTCTGGAGAGTGAGGTGTGTCACTAGATTTTTGAATGATAACAATAACTATGTGGAAACAAAGCTGGAGTGAAGAAAACTTCAAAGATAAATGAGTTAACAGTGATGGTAATTTTGGTAGGGCTGTCTTGTAAAAGGTAGCCAATTCATTGAATGCTTTTCTCATGATTAAAAATGTAAGGAAGAGACAACCTCACATTCCTAAGCATTTTTATGTTTGAATGAAAGTAATCCCTGGATTGAAGCTAGACAAGAATTTATTTTTATTTTAACCGTGAGATTGGAACTAGTCTGTCTCCTCACTTGTCTGTCTGGTTTAGTCCTGAGTTATGAGTTTATTGAAGTGCATTTGAAAATGGAGGTCTGAGAGTACAGTTTATGAAATGTGGTGCATCAGGCATAATAGTGGGGACAAGCAGGCTTAGCTTGTTGAGCTGTAACTCTTTCTCTTCTTCCCCAATGGTATTCCTTCCTTTTATCTCTGTACTTCATAAACAGAGATTCAGTAACAAAAGAGAAGATTTTTGTTTTGTGCCTTTGGTGTTTAATCCCTTTTGCCTTACAGGCAAGGAGAGAACTGTCTTGATTTTCTGGAAGAAAGTAAAGCTTCCTCATGAACCCAAGAGACAAAATTCAGCTGAGTTACAGAATAAAAACTGCACTGGATAAAGTAGCTGTCAGTACAGTGTGGAATAGTCTTGGTCTTATTTTCTTGCCATATTTGAGCAGAAATATAGGGTTTGATAGTGTTGTTTTTTTGGGAATTTGTTAACCTTTTTTTTAAGCACAAAGTTAATGAAAAAAATCATTTGTCATCTTTCACAGTCCTTTTTTGTCTGTTTTCTGGACAAATTTCAACAGAAATCTGGAAGGAAGTATATAAGAATTCTTGTAATAAGGTACTGTGAAATCTGCCTTTAGTTATACATAAGTCTTGCTACTGGCTGTTGACCAGTGAGAGAAACTCACTTGGTTTTAGAATGGTGCCTGAATTTAACTATAATTGCCTGATCTCATTTAAGAGAACAGTATAAATATATGATTTACTTTTAATTTACTTTAGTCCTACTTCTTTTATTATTATAATTTTATAAAGATTCTGCTTTCCTGATAATGAGGCTCTACCTTCTGACTTGCCAGTTCTCCTACTGCCATTGTTCCTTGTGAGACTCTACTCTGTTAGTGAAGCAGCAAAATCCCTAGGAGCAACAGGGCACAAGGAGCTGGAAAATGGTCTTATCCTGATCCCTTACCTGTCACCTATATTTTCTTGATGAAGAAGACATAGAAGACAGAGAATGGTTAACTGATACACTACAGGAGTTCCCCTCTCACCTAAGGGGGTTCCCCTATAAATCTCTAAAAGTCAGCACCTTCCTGGAAATTAAACAGGTAAGTGTAGCTTTGAGCATCACTGACTGCTGAAAAGCCTCAGGGCAGTGGAGACAGGCAGAGAGCAGAAGGCAGAAGGCTGCTTTATCCACAGGAGCACAGAAATTTGCCTTAAGGTAGATTTCAGGCCAGTAAAAGCTTTAAAGGCCTTATTGAGATGGTGGCCAGAAATCCGGGGGAGGCAGGAATATTCCATAAAGCTGTTCTCTTTTCCCTTCTGACCAAAAGCTGTACAATAAAGATGTGGCTGCACTTCCACAAACACTCCCTTAGAATGACTGCAGGCTTTACTATATTTTCATAACTGTTTTGCTTATCCTTAATTGAAAACAAGATAAATTTATGGAAAATAAAAATTAAATATTTTTTCTAATATAAATATTTATGTGACTGAATTGCAGTGGTTGGTATTTTGGTAAAAAGTATGATTCAAAATTCTAAACATTCCTACCCCAATGTTGACTGATATTTGAATTCCATTAATGAAAACATATTCAATCCCTTTAATTTTGTATATTATCCAAGAGGTAGCAGAGAGTGATTGTCACTATTTAAATTTCAGTACTGACAATATTTTCAAACTATTTCTTGGGTCATACTCAGGTAGAATTGAAAGCAACCAAAGAGAACAGTGAGAAGGTATGAAGCAATCACTCAGTAATTTCTTATTCAATGTGCATAACCTCAAAGCTATCCCGCCTAAAGGAGAAATCACTCCACAGACAATAAACATGATTAAGTACATGCCAGAGCAACTCAGCAGCTGCAGAAGTGAATGCATCCAAAGAAATTTTAAATTCATTCCAAGATGTAGTGAACGAACAGAAGGGGCTTTTTAGAGGAGGGCAGGAAATGAGATAGTAGATGACTTATCTATACAAACAAATTGCACACTGCTCCCTCTTAACATTAGGCTTAAATTCACGTGTGGTTTACAGTTGTAAAATATGGCAGCCAACTGATGAACTTTAACCAGAGGTGGATATAATTTATAAAGGACATTGTGGCCCAAAAGCAACATTGCACACTCCTTGTTGCATTTGATTCCTGCCTCACAAAAGTTGTTTCTGAACAGCACCTATCAGGAAACTTCTCAGGAAAATTCTTGGGATTCTCAGTAAGATGAATGATAGATAATAGCTTATGTTAGTATTACAATGAAGATACCTTCTTAAGACTTTCCCATGTATATAGCAAAGCTGAAAGGACATCATTACCTTGGTTAGAGATAGTCCCTGCTAAAAGCATATATTGCACATTGAGCAATTTTTCTTTCAATACTATCAAAGCACTACTGAAACTGTACCAGGGGTGAGTGTCTGAACACCAAATTGAAATTTCTCTGCTGTTAGAATTTGCCATACATTTGACTGTCATTTGTTGGTCAGATTCATGTCATATATTCATGACATTTGAGAGATTTATTTAAACCATTTCTCCTAAGCATGTCTTTTCCTATTCCACTGTATTAAAACAAGCAGCAGCAGCAGCTTGACAGCTGTCTGGCTGCCAGTCCTTGCTGGAGAGTGAATCACTCATGGTGACATCAGCTTGATTCTTAGCTATCATCTCTGAGATTTACTGATGTCATTAACAGAGGTGATACATGGCCATTTGGGAGAAGAGGTTTGAAAAGGTGTGTGCACATGTGGGTAGATGGAGGGATTAGGGGAGGAATAGAATTAATTTCAAAGCTAATCTATATCTTTTCCGTATGATTTTATGCTTGATGAATTGATCCTTTGTGGAGGGCTGATTGAAGCTCTGTGCTGCTTGAAATTCTTCTTCTTTTGATTTCTGTGTCTTGTATTTATAAACTTCTAAAAATGTACCCGCTTGCAGTAATGATAGCCTGATACCTTTTCTTCTTAACAACCTGTCAAAGATTTACTGACTTTGGGGCTTGGGTGTAGATTCCCCCTAAAGATAAGGTCATTCTTTTAAATACAACTCAATTCAGTGAAAAGTATGGTACAGAGTTCCAATAAATCCATGTATCCACTGTGACTTTTTTTGAAGGCAGTCTGTATCCTGAAAGTACAGTGCAAATACAGCTCTCATAGCCATACAACTGACTTCACATGATAATATGGATCACATCATGAGTTGGCTTGAACAAGCCAGAAAAAATTTTATTTCTTTCACACAAGTCTTTTCCTTAGAATTTCTAATAATTTGGTGTCTTTTTTAATATACCATTCCTTATAGTATCTATAATGAAAATACAAATATACTACAAGGGTTGTATGTTTGCCATAAATATCTATTTTTTAGTAGAAGTTAAGGAATTTAAATGGCCTTCCAAAGGATAGATGTCCCTATTATTTAGTTCCTGATTTGTTACAAATACAAAGTGCATTGAAAAAAGTCTTTCATCAGCCATAAGAGTGACTTCTGTGAAATGAAAAAAAGAAAGCAAAGTCTCAAATCCCAGGGTTTCTTAATAAACAGATTTTTCTTTTTTAGAAATAGGCTTTTCAGTTACTGCGTTTTCTCCTATTTTGAACAGACTCCATGCTGGAAAGCCTCATAGCTTATTCCCCAAATACTTGCAATAATTCCAACATTTATTGATCACAACAGGGTTCCATAATTGGACTCACTTACTTGGGCAGCAGAAAAAGACCAATAACAGCATATGCAAATTGAGAAAAATCCTTCCACAGAAGCAGACTGTGTCAAACTCCTGACCTCCCAAAGTTAGGATCTGCAGATGCTCTGTAGCTCACACAGAGAAAACACAGGATTGCATGGAGAGAAAAGAAATAACACTGCTTGGTACTACAAAACAGAAACCATCATCATAAAATAATACTATTTAACACTTTTTGTCATCAGAGCAGAGAAATGCTTTTCTGAATAAGGTGGTTGTCAGCCACTGGAGTAGTAACCTTGTGCTGAGATTAAATAAAATTTTCTCCTAAGTCTCTTTGTTGGCGACCATGCATATTTACATAAAGATTGCTTTCTGTATGCTAGGTAAATGAACAACGAGGTGCCCCTGGATAATAATGATCTGATATTAGGTTTCTAGCATATGAAAAATAACTTCACATCAGTATATTTATCTTCATTAGCATACAAATTCAAGAATCTTTCTCATGCATTAGTGAAGGGGCTGCATATTTTCTGTAATAATCTGTGGCATTTTAATGGATTTTCTTAGATTCGGATGTGATTTTACATACCATGGGAAACTGTATGCTGGTTCTTTTCTTTATCTTTACGGGCTTTCTAAATTGAACATTCACTAATTTTTCTAAATTAGTGCTCCTAAGAGTAATTCTGATAAGCACTTACATTTGCATTGATATAATTACTGTAGCAAGTTTGATGTGTCCAATTTGGACTTGATTGTACATTACTAAGAAAACTATATTCTTTTTCTGAATCCTCCCATGGCTTGATGGGAGTGCCCTGCCACAGGAAACACTTCAGATGTATCCTGGTGATATTTTCCTCCTGTCCAGAGATGACAGACTTCAGGAGTGCAGGATATTGACAGAGGAAGGCAGCAGAAGTCATGACCAGAACAAGGGTAAGTTGACATTACTTTCAGGGTTGGAAATTAAAAGAGAAAATTATTTCATAGGCAACTCTGCCTTCCTTTTCCTTCCTCTCCCTCTCTGTCTTCTCCAGGAAATCTGAAAACTGACGCTCCTGCCAATATGAAAATCAAACTCCAAGTGAGCCCTGTTCAGCTTGCCTCATGCTCAAAGATACTGGAGTGGTAGTACATGAGTGCCCTGCCCAGTCCTCTCTTTGTCATTTATGTCACAAAATGGATGTGATGAGGAACAATTTTTTTTCATTTGGAGACTCACTGCTAAGGCAGTGAAGTTAGAACACCCTCTCTGCCAATCTATTTAAAGTTTTATAAGGAAACCACAGTGCACATTGACTTTTCTTTCCTGCTCAGCCTGCAGATTTTCCTTACCTCAGCAAAGCTCACTTAGAAATACCAATTTCACAAAATCCAAAGTGTTTCATGATAATTTATTGAGTCTATCCAAACCTTCATATGAAATAATTTGGGAAGACGGGCCAACTGCCCCTGTCCCCTGCCTCATGTTTTTCCAGTCTTCCCTGGTTTCCTGGGGGTTCTCTTCCCCCTCACCTAGCCAGGGAAATTTTGGTGCTCCTGGCCCCATTTCTCCCACCCAGGTGAACTGATGTGAAGGTAGGAGGCACCACCTTTCCCCTGTCTGAGCCCCTGTGCCCTGCTGCTCCCCAGAATAGATGTTCAGAAAGCACCTGCATATGTGGTCTGGATCAGCTGTCCCCTGGGCTGCTTACCTTTCTGCTCTTTTTTCACAGTCAGCTGGGTAAAAGAAAGGGGAAATTGTTGGCTCACTGTGCTGGATGCCTTCTTGCTGGCTCTGAAACCACACAATGCAGTGAAATTCTGTAATCTTTTTGGCTGCTTTTTGCGTTTCAAATTCTGATGCAAGATGACATTGCTCTTTAAGATTGTGTGTTTCGTGAATAATTTTAGTTTTAATTCCAAATCAACTGGGAATAGATCAAGAAAATTACATTTAAATTCTTTCTAGATAAAGAAGGATGCATATTAAGCTATTTCCCCACTGCTTCAAGAAGATCAAAAGAAGTAATGAGTTATCTTAGCAGGAATAATTAGCTGTGGGAAAGTTAGTTGTGAAAATTGGAGATGATCTTTGTCTTTGATGTGCATCTTCTTCTCCTTGAAACTGAGAAAGGATTTAGCAAACAACCTTTTTTGTTTTTACTTCACAAAGTTCAGAAAAGACCTTTAGATTGTGTTGAATTGAAAGAATTGCAATATTTATTTTATTCCTCTATTTATTTTAATTAGATGACAATTACTGAACTCATGCCTTCCTTCCTGGTGAAGGATTTAGAGGGTAAGCCCTATGAGGAGTGGCTGAGGGAGCTGGGGGTGTTTAGCCCAGAGAAGAGACCTTATTGCTCTTTCCAATTCCCTTAAAGGAATGTGTAGCCAGGTGAGAGCTGGTTTCTTCCAAGCAACCAGTGACAGGACAAAAGGACATCGCCTCAAGCTCTGGCAGGAGAGATTCAGACTGGACATTAGGATGGATTTCTTGGTGGAAAAGGTCATCAGGCATTAGAACGGGCTGCCCAAAAAGGTTGTGAGATTAATGGGAGAAGGATTTAACCCAGAATGCTAGGTAGCACTTTTCCATCATTTCGATATTTAACTTCCACCATGACACTCTCCCTTGAATTCGAGGCCGCATCCAAAGAGACTGGCCAAACTCAGTAGGAATCACGGGGCATCAGGAGAGGAACTATAAATTCCTGAGTGATCCTTGTCCTTCCACAAAGCTGTAGGACCTGAGGAGTGCCACCATCTTTGGCTTCTCTGCAGTCAAGGGACTGGTGAAGGCAATCAGGTGTTTCCAAAGAGATGCACTGTAGTTGGATTTTCTATATATCTCAATCTCCATTCAGTGGTCATTTCTCTTAACTCCCACTGAAAGGGCTCAGTAGGTATTTTCTTAATGTTCAACTATTATATTCTTCTTTATGTTCACCTCCTACAAACACCCACTGTGATTAGAGAATATAACCTAAGAGTATAACATTCTGCACAATCACTACTCTTATGCCAAATTCTGGAAAAAGGTAATTTCCAGAGGAAAAATAAGGAAATGCTATGCTGCCTTCTCCTTTATGTTCAGTTTGCCTCATTTACATTGCCACAGCTCTTGGGATAATTAATATGTTGTTGCTTTTGCACATCATTAATTTGGTAATTCACAGTAGGAGATGTATTCTATAATGGCTTAAAGTATAATTCAGTAATTGAGGTCAATCTCTCCCTATAAGCAAAGAGATGGCTCCATCACTCTCTTAGCTAGCTACCTAAATAGCAATATGTTGCTCATTTCTAAGCTCGCCATAAAACACAAGTTATAGCAGGTAAGAAATGCATTCTATTTATCTTAAAATCCATTGCAGAGTGTCTCCCAGCAGAGAGAGATCCCTGATCCTTATATGCTCATGTGAAATTCATAGCCCAGCCTGTGCCATGCTCAGTGTAATGCATCTGGAAAACCAGGCCCTTCAGAGTGATGACCTAAAGTTATATGTTGAAAAAGGAGCTTGTTTAATGCTATGAACTACCGGGGTCATAATTGAAACTGGTATGATAAATCTGATCCCTGCTCTGAAAGTGTTTTTTAACCCCTTAGGATGTGCATGGGGAGACCTAGGTGTCCAGTGATGAGGTGAAAACTGTACATGCTGATCAGCAAGTTTCTTGAATTTTTCAGTTGGGAATAAGCGAGCCACTGTAATGGCTGGACAGCCCTTAGCACAGGGATAGCAGTGGTTCAAGTGCTCCAGCCCTGAGAGGCTGGAACTTCTTCTTTGTTAGAAGTACCCCAACCTTTTGGCAATAAAGCAAGAGATGAGGCAACAGGGTACTTTCAGGCTGTCTTGTTGAAGCTAGAACATAATACATCCAAAATTGCTAAATAATGAAACTACTTGGAGAATGAACAAAATGGAGTCTGATTCTGTAGCCAAATGAAAAGCCTAGTTTCTGGAAACCTTTTGTTTTGACCTCTCTTCTGAAGGGAAAAATCTATAAACTGCATAAAATCCCAGAGTTAAAAAGAAAAATTAAATATGAGCGAAAGCGGGAAAACCCCCAGCATGACACACTGATTCTTATCATCCACTGTATCCCTTATACTAACCTTCCTACATGCAGGGAAATATTTAAGGAATTTGCTCTTGCTGTTATAGACCTCTTTGTTTTCCAAGGGCGAAATGATTAAGTTTCAGCAAAAAAAACCTAAGATGACTCAATCCTTTTCCTGGAAGGAAAATCATATCTATGATATGTCTCTTCAGGTGTGATTGTCTGTAATGTTGTATAATTTGATGGTACTCTTGATGGGGAGTAGTGTTTTGTCTGTAATGAAGTGTATTATTCATTAATATTTTATTCCTTATGGCTTGTTTGGTTCTGAGAATCAAGTTCCCACTGTGTATCATTTTCCTTTATTGCTGTTATTATCATGAGATAATCTAGTGTGATTCATGGATTAAATTTGACTTTATTGTTGTAGGTATTAGGGTGATAATTAACTGCAAAAGACATGGAGATCAAACTAATTTAAACTTTAATTAGTTGAACAAGTGTTACCATTTCTAGTTGGCTGTTTTCACAGCTCTAGTGACTATAACTGCAAAGGAAAACTAGCAATTAAAAATATTACAGAAGTATTGCAGTGATCAATAAATATTCCTCTTAAGTTTTATCTGTAATAGGCTCCGTGCCCTAGTGAAGCATGCGTTAGATTAATGATTAAGATTGAGTCTCCTGAGCATGAGACTCCACATCATTAATCTCTTCAATTATTTACAAGAATTTCTTATAAGGATGGGCATGGGCACAGACTGACTCCTGCAAGTGCTGCCATGAGTGCTCTTGCAGGGCTTCTCTGCATCCCAGGGCCTTATCTGACTGATCTGCAGCACAAAGGGACAAAGGGGCAGAGAAGGGAGAGGACTTCAAGCTGATTTACAAAGATGTGGAACTGAGTCATTACACCCACTTTACGTGTGCTTTGAGAGGCATGGGAGGTGGGTGGGGAAATCTGTTGATGCACAGCTTCGTGACTGCAAACTTTAGTCATCCAGACCAAACTGCCTGAATCCAAGCTAAGAACCTCGTTTCTCTAAAGTGGTCAATATTGCATTAAAAATTGATTCTTTTTATTTTGGTTTTGTTTTCACAAATTACATTGAAAAACTATTCCAAAACATAAATGATTCATTAATATTCAATGTTTTCAGCGCGATTTTAAAGCTACCGTCCATCTATTAATTTAATAACACTAGTTTTCTACTTGGGGTTTCTCTTTCTTGTATGTATTTGAAATGGGTTCTGGAACTGATCTTTCCAAGCATGTATCACACCAAAGATTTGTGATTTTTTTTTGCTCCTGACAACTACACAGATACTTTTCCTCTTTCATTGCTTCCAATGGCTAGGGCTGAAGCTCAAAGCAGATGTTCTCAGTCTGTGTTTCTAATGCTTAGACATTTGGGTCTTACACAGTTTATATTAGCCCTCAGGAATTGTTAGTTCTTTCCACACACAACGATGCTCTTCTGTACTTTCAATACTGGTGCCCTGCAATTTTGCTGCACCATTTTAAGTATTCGGGTTCTTATGAGAAGAAAAGGCTGCATGCCCTTTTTCTCACCTGTCTGGGAAGGAACAGGTGAAAAGTATTTACTTCACTGTTGAGTTTACAACATCTCAAAATTACCTACCCTATTGTGTTTAACTCTCTAATTGCTGATCCTTTTCTGCCTCTTTTGACAATGTTGCATTTGTCACAAAGCAGAATTTTGCACTTTGTTGGCAGGAGCGATTTGTTGATCCAAGAGGTTTCCATGGGACTGCATTTACAGTTTCAGCTTTGAACTGAGAATGATAATCACTCACACTAGCAGGAGGATAGTGTGTGAGACCTCATGTTTTCTCCTTGCAAATTGTGCCACAAGAAAGAGCAGCTGACCTCTGCCACAGACCAAATGCAGCCTGTACAAATAGTTCCGTGGTCTGATGGCCGGTTCCTTTCCACCCTCTTCCCTCCATGGCCCATGGCAACACGACCCAATCCACCAGTCTCCCCCTGATCACACTGCAGATGAACCATTTAGAGATGAACTTCCAGCTCATTAGATAACTGCACAGCATGAATGGCTGTCAGGAGTCCCTGTTGGCTCTTGGACAAGAGCCCATCGGCTCACAAGCTGAAAATTTACAGTGCTATGTTCCTTGAATGTGCCTATGAGAGGGTATGAGGAGTAACTTGGACAAAAGTTCTTGCACCTCTATGCTGCTACTAAGAATTTTGAAGAAAGATGACTAGAAGAGGGAAAAAAGAGATCTCATCAGTCTTACTCTTTCAAGTTTGTTATATTAAAAGGGGAAACATCCATCTCATGTGGAATTATAAAAGCCTGGGGTTTTTGTTCTATGGATTGCTATTAGGACAAGTAAGATTTACAGCAAATCTTTTCTAATAATGTTTGTAATGGAAGAATTGCAATGGCAGCAAGCTAACAAACAAGGCAAATATTGATTGCAAGTGTCAAAAGGCAAAAGAACAGAGTGAGGGTAGGTGTCAAGTTCTACTGGGGATGCTATAACAAGTAGGAAGCCCTAGTGTTCAGATCAATGCTGGCCAAATGAAAATACAATGCTATGGGCAGTACCCCTCATCCTATCACTACAGGCCCTGCTGAAAAGCCTGTCCCCATATTCCATAGCTGCTTTTAAGTACTGAAAAGCCTCAATAAGGCCTTCCTGGAGCCTCTTCTTCTTCTGTCTGTACAACCCCAGCTATTTCAGACTTCAATCATAGGAGAGATTTTCTGTCCAGCTGTTAATTTTTGTGCCTCTCCTCTTGGCCTGCTCCAACAGATCCATGCTGTTCTCCCACAGCTGGACTCAGTTCTCCAGGCAGGGAGTACCTGTGCAAACAGCAAAGGCAGGTTAGGGCTCTCAAACACAGATACAGAGCAGTGCTTTCTAGCAGAGACTAAGACTTTTAAAGTCTGGTCCTCTCTGGGCACTTGGGAAGCCATTACTCAGGACTTGGAGGGTTTCCAGATTCACAGCAGTTGTGCAGTGTAGATAGACAATTCAGACAGCACAGGCTGCATTTGTGGTTTATTGTCCCTGCAACCCTGGAGTTCCAGATTCAGATTCCCTGAGAGTAAAATATTGCATAACAAAGGAAAACAAACTTTTTAACAACAACAACAAAAAAAGTGTAATCATCATTAGGACCTTTATGGGTCGTAATCAACAGAGAGATATCCTCATCTCTGCTGGCAAGAATGGAACAATTTTTACAGGTGCAAATGAAATCAGAATCCAGTAGAGCATTTCTATGGAATATCTTGAGAGTTCACTGTTTTGGGATACGGTTCATTTTTCCCTTTTATATACCAAATTGCCAAGCCTTCTTCTTGCAAGTAATTTACCTGCCTATACTGAGAGCACTGGAATTGCCTGTTCCCCCTTATGGACTGTCAATATTTGAATAGGTGCCTACATGGCCAGCAATTTTCTTCCAAAATGTACTGCCAGGGAGACAGCCCAGTCATTTATTAGCAATATAGCTTAATTACCAAACATAACAGGTCAAAATATGCTTCATCCTCTTTGATTACCTAATATTTTTGTTCCTTAACTTGCATTCTATCTTGTTACTTCACCTTCTGGCTACGGAAGTAGAGGAAGTCATGCACAGAAGCACAGATGGCACCTATCAAGATTGGTGCAATCTGCAAAATCTCCAGTTAAAAGCTACTTTTTGTTATTCCTGTAAGGTTTTGCAGCCACTATTAGTAGGATGGGAAAGGTGCATCTGCATTCCCTCCCACAGGATTTAATCATGAAGACCTGAGGCTCTGGGAACTTCACATGCCTTATAGATGGGTACTGCTAGCAAAAGCACTCAGTCTGTGGTGGTTTTGAGGTAGTTTATTTACTGTAAAATGGCAAAAGTGCAGCCACAAATCAAATCTGCTGGAAGACCCAACAGTAATCATGTAGTCTTCTCCTCTGTATCTTTCTGTGGGCTTACTCCTGGGGCACTTGATACATGAACGTTTTATTGTGTGTAGAATAGATTAGTTGCCAACAATTCTCAAACAAAACAGCTGTAAACAGAGACTAGTTTTGTGCTGGCATTTTTCAGAGTGCATCATATTTTGACAGCAGCTGTTAGTGCTCTGCACAAAGGGTGCAATAAATTGACTTTTCATAGATATATGAAATAATTTCCCACTGGATTGCCACTAGTTTGTAATAGGAATTATATAAATGCTTAATGTTATTCAGTACCACTCTGGGATATAGGTGGACTCCTTGAACAACATCCTGAGGTGTTGTTGAACAAGCTTCTTATCTGGCCTTGGTTCAGTGGAGCAGTATCAGTTTAGAGTTGCTATATCTCCGGCCAGCTTAAGGCCTTTAAAAATTAAAGTTTTTATAGGAAAGTGATTAAATTATTACTAAGAAATAACCACCAGGTTGAAAGAGGATTAATCAGGTACTACTATCTTGCTGGCATCACTATAGTTCGGAAAGATTCTTTGCCAGCGGAATAGAAAAGGGCTGAAGTTTGATAATTATTTTCTGTCATAAAGCAAGGTAACGGGGTGTTGTAAGAAGAAACTGAAACTGCTTTGATGTTAGGGAATTCACAATCATTTTTCATAATAATTTAGCAGCAGAACTTAGAAAATTTTCAGTGGTTCTCTATAAGCATTTTAATTTGATCCAAAAATGCACTTCAGACAAAATTCTACACTTCCCCCCATTTGTGGTATTTTGCCTCACATCAAAGAATGGTTTCACAGTCTGAAAGATAAATTTCTTTTTATTAAACTAAAATGAAATTGTCCCAAAAATGAATTTCAGCCAATAGAGACAGATTAAATCTAATCAGAAGTAATTCCCTTGCCCCAGAAATGTGTGAAGAGTGGACAACAGGATCATAGAGATTTGACACTGTCTTCTTTCTGTCTTTAGATCTTCTTTTAGTGGGTTGTGAGTCTTGTTAGTGTTAACATGCTTTGTTGTCTTAGTGCTTACTAAGCTATGTGTGGTTTCTCCTTTCTTTCAAATCTGCCAATATCTAAAAAACTTTCACATGGCAAGTTACACATTATTTTTTCCAGTCTTCTGCTGTCCAGACAGATGCCAGCTCTATCCATTCTTCTCACTGGAAGCAAGGACCTATGAAAATACCGGGCATAAAAATACACAGAGGGGTGATTTTAAAGTTGAATCAACTAATTCCTCCTGTCTCCCTATTACTGAAAAATGTCTAATTGAACACAGGCACTTGATTGAGCAGCAATGACCTCCAAACCTCTTCAGCACTGGCTGTGCATGGTGAGGCATACAAAATCCAGGCACTACCACCCATCCCATTAGTGACATTTACCACGGGTGCTACATGACAGTGCTTACTTACTACTCTGTGGAGCACTTGCTTCAGAGTTAGTATTTACTAGTTTTCACAGCCGTCCACCTCCTTGGAACATTAAAATCTGATGGGAATCTTACGCCCTTACTATGACTCACAGAAATCCCTTAGAACTAGGAAGGAAATATCAGGGGTAGATTCTGGTATGCAAATGCTGAGCTTGCATGACATCTAATGCCATTTGAGTGCTTAATAAAGGTGTTAGAAGAATAGCTGCAAAAAATGCAAGTAGTTAACGATGGAATATTAAGAGTAAAAGCTTTCCTCCAAAATGCTAAATACTTTTTTGAATAACTATTGACAAAAGGAACTTTGCACATTTTATTGAGTTTTATTTCTCCTCTCAGTTAAGTTTTCTCCATATTGTGAATGAGTGATATAGGGTCACTAAAATTTTGCCATCAATGGTATTAACAAAAGTAATTTTAATGTGAACTTATAAAAATGAGACATGACAAAGTTCCATGGCAAGGTTCACACTGTTGTTTACTACATGGGTGAAACATACAAAGGAAAATTCATTAATAACTGATTTAGAATGAATTACAGACACTGAAGATGCAAAAGGGTAAGGGCCACCCTTCTGTAAAGTCATGAGGCTCAGAGTAGACCCCCTTGCTTTCTGACCCCTTGATGGAACTTAGGTGAAGCTAGGTCTAATCTTAGTCTCAGACTCGGAAAATGGTTTATATCTAGTGGAAGAACTGTGTGAATCTCATTGGTGTTGATTTAGCATGTTATCAGCAATTTACTAAGGATCCATTGTGAAAAAGGAATCTCTGTCTTGGTTGAGGAAGGATCTCTGAGTCTCAGATAAGGAATCTAAAAACTGGAGAAAAATCCCAGCAGTGAAGGTTACCACAGCCTTGCATCCACATTACTGTGCAGGGAGACCTCAAAGAAGGTTCACTAAAGTTGTCATATTTTTGAGATAAAGTGTTTGACTAATAATTAAATTGCATGGGGAGGGTATGCATTAGACTCCTTTTACTGAAAATTTTCTTCATTAGTCTTAGAAAAAGAATCTGCTATTCACAGATCTGCTGGTCACACAGTGTTCCAAGCTCATATTCAGCGACCCTCATTGGGTCAATTTGTGGGGTTTCTGAAGGAGTTCCTGGCCTGACTACGCCTCAGGCCTTTGCCTCCTTTTGAATTTGTGCCAAACTATGGCTATTTTGGTTAAGGGGATTGAGCACATCCACCACACTCGCTTAGTTGTTTGAATCATATTAATTCTGTTGTTCACATTATTCTCTCAGAATGTCTCCTGCTGTTTTTAGTGATAAATGTAACGCAGAGTTAGCTATTTCCCCCCTACTTTTAAGCACCTCCAAGAGTGATGGATTTGAATATTCAAATCAGCCCCTAAGTTCACAATAGTGCCTCCTTTTTTCTTGACAGGCTGAATGAGGAAAAAAACCCATGTACAGAAACTTGGCTGGCAGGTAATGCTGAAGCTGGTCTAGAAATTCTACTAATAAGGCTCAAGAGAGGGAGAGGAAGGGAGCCAGGAGGTTTGGATTAAAGCAGGCATATGATACACAGACACCTCTGTGTGTGCGGGGGAAGATTCTCAGCTGCTCAGCCCACACCATGGAGCTCAGCATTCAGCAACTCCTTACATAATGTTTAAAACTAGATTTTCAAGGAAATTGGCAGTGGCACTGAGTGAAGGTGTCACTTTCCTAATAAAGAAACACAAACTTGCATTTGGTGAGCTGGGGTTCATTTCATCAAGTTTTTAGGGTAGGCAAAGGGGAAGAAAACTAGCTGTAATGTTTCAATTTTGAAGTTAATGAGGTTTCAAATATTTGATTTGAAATTAAAATTTATCTTTGGGAATTAGTTTAATTATTTTTAAAGGTTAAAAATACCCAAAAGGTTTGTGTTTTTTTTACAGGTAGCTGAAAAATATTAAAATTCTCATTGATTAAAAACATAATTATGCTCACAATGCTCTTTGATATCCAGCACTGTGCTCTTTGGAAAGCCTGATAAGAGCAAGGCAACTTTTCCTTGACTGCCTATTTTGGAATTCTGTCTTTCACAGAGTGTTGAAAAACCTTTCCACAAACTAAAAAAAAAAAAAAAAAAAAAAGTTAAGAAAA
>JAWWMU010000153.1:44495262-44532889 GCA_035048155.1 Cinnycerthia olivascens
GTTCTTTTTGGACTCAAGGAAAACCCAATTCCAAACCCAAAAAAAAGAGAAAACGAACCAAATAACCCCACCCCTGACCAAAACAAAAAAAAAAAAAAAAAAAAAAGTTAAGAAAAATAGAATTGTATTACAAAAAAAGAAGGGTTGGGATTCAAAATGACCTTACACAGAATGCTGCTGTCCAGCAGGACTTATGCAGATTGAGATAGGGGTATGGCAGTGATAGATACTGAATGTGGGTCTATATTCCAAAAGGAGAGTGCATTTTCTGGTAAACCCTGCTCTGTTTGGAATTGAAACCTTTATTTTACTTCCTTGTACATTGTGGGGCTAGGAAATCGTGGCTGAGTCTCCCCTGATTCCTGACAGAGGCATAGGTCCTTTTAAACCTGTGTGCCTGGCAACAGTCTAGTGCCAGATTCTGTGGTCTCTGAATTAGCCATCAGTATGTTTCAATGTTGGTATGCATTATGTTCACATTTTATAATACTCAAGGTTTACTTGTGTTAAGAAAACCAGAAGTAGTTAATTAAGATGCCTATTTTTTTTAAATAACACAAATACTCAGTGAATGCCAGAATTGCAAGGTACTGATCATAATTGACATTTGTGGATGATATTTGTATTTCCATATTTTTGAAACTTCGTATGTTGGGGAAATTCTCTTTTATTTAAACTTGTGATCTTATTTATAGATAATCTGTCATTAACAAGTCTCTGCTCAGGAAACTAATTCTAGCTAGACCAGAGATGGCAATCTGGAAATCCTTACAGTGTTTGGGATAATTAATGCATCATTTGATTTGTTCACATGTTAATAAGCTCTTGAGGATCAATAAATTCTCATTCAGTATAAATAAATTAGATTGAGGAAGCAGTTAATGGTGAAAAATTCATGGTGTCCATATGGGCCGGTTTATGTACATATTTCACTCGTTAATCACCAGTCAATTTGAAATAAAATGTGCTGCAGCATCTGAATTAGTTTATTTTCTTTCCACTGATCTGTTGTGAAAGACTTGGGACACTGCCTAGCAAAATACTCAGTCTGACTTACCACTGAACCTTTTAGTTTGACCTTAAAATGCAGACTACTCATCAGACAATTTTCATTTTTCAATCCTCACATCCTCTAAATATCTGTCATTTAAACTTGTGAAATTAATTCCAATGGTTTGGGTTGAGAATATTTAATCCTCATCATGGATGCCCATTTTATTTCATGAACACATTTTATTTCTCATCAAGATTTTTTAAGACTTGAGCATTGGTAATGAAGACTGATGAAGAAGATATTTTCATAAAGTGTTACAAATCCTTGAAAACAAATGCCTCCTGTGAATTTTATTTTTTTCCTAAAAACTATTCACTTATTATTTGAGTGGACTTGCAAGCTGCTGTAATGATAATTTTATAGAGCAAGGGGTTATCAACAACATCCTGTATTTGTGACATCTCTCACATTAACAGAATCCCCACCTATAAGAAATGTCTCAGAAATCTTATCACAGGATAAATATTACATAAGATGGTTTGTATTGTAGTGATCCTAGAAATAGGAAGGAGAATGAATCCCAAAACTATAAAAAAGGAATGACAAAACCTAGATGCAATAAACCCACTTGCGCAGAATTTTCTAAGTATTTTAAGATGTGAATTATGAAATTAATGTTATGGAGATAATTAAAAGGTACTGAAAATCATCTGAAGTCACGCATCTTCACAGCCAACTCAGATTATAAATCATAATAGTATCCAGTGAGCACTTATCATTTCTTTTTATAACTTTATTTGCTTTCTTTCTATGTTCTTCACACAACTCCCTCATTCTACAGTCCTTGTGCTCTAAAAATGCTGCTGCTTCTATGGCATTTCTCTTCAAAAGCCAATGTACAATGACATTGACACCAAATCACCAGTGTACCTATAATTAGTATTTTTCGATCATATACTATGTGATCTCTAACATCTCTGGGGTTAAGACTGGCAGATTTTAGATGGATGCACTGCACAGTGATCTTTGATTCATTAAATCTTAGGAACACATCTAAGGATGCCACAAGGAGCACCTTGGCTTCTGCAGTTTTTTGTGCTTGCAAATTGCATAATAATCAATCACCCTTCAACATTAAGAGGTGTTAATGATATTGAAAGCTTATGAAGCTGATGTAAATGGCTGCAGCTAAACAAAAAAGATTATGGTGATCAATGCAACCATGCTCTTTTGCTAGTGAAGAATCTGAGGCACTTGGGTTTTTTCCTTGTATTCCATTAGCCGGTGTTCCCTCTCTAACTGTGTCTTTGATCTTCACAATGTTAAAGATTTGAACCCTTGAAAATTCAAGCAGATAAACCTCAAGCTCATAACTGGAGGTCACAGTTAAACAGTCTTCGCAGACTGAGCATTTTGCCTTATGTTCAAACAAAAGTGCTTTCAGTGAAGTTTATACCATTACACTTAATAATTAACTTTGTGCCAGTCTTGTTGTCTTAGTGACATTAAAGTAGCTGCAAATCGTGACTTTACCATAAAAACCCCAATAGTCTGCTAAATGATTGTATTATTCCACTGTAGCATGACAATGACAGAGGAATTGTCCTCAACTGATTTCACTTCCAGGCAGACAGGATAATTTTTTGACCTATTCACCTTTGCTGCTTGACATCCCCAGAATTTCCACATCAGTGCTTGATTCCCTGTTTCTGAAACTGGATTGTGGCTGACCAGGGTTGGCTGTGGGAGCTGTACAGTCCCCCTTTACAGCGCAGGATCTGATGCAGCTGCAGCCAGGGGTGAGAAGGGTCCCTCACTGTGAGGGAGCAGAGGTGTAGGTGTGGGTGGCAGACACCTGCAAGGTCTCTGGGGGTGCGTGGGGCATGCAGCCTTTAGCCAGGCCTGCTGAGCTGCTGGCAGGTAAAATCATAAGGTGTGATGTGCTAAACAGCTGGCAAGTGTCATGATTCATGTCTGTGGTTACACGTTTTGGAAACTGGAGGGTGCAACAAAGCAGAATATCAAGGGTATCCGAGAGAGAATTTCTGAGCTTTGATTTTGAGTCAGTCTGGTTTTGTTTTGTTTTTTTTTTAAGTGCTACCTTGTCTGGTTTAAGCTCAAGCCAATAGGACAAATTCTGGCTGTCATAGTTTGAATGGTGAGTGAGTGTGACCTTTGCTGGAGACTGAGGTTTCCGTTTGCCATAAGTGGATTTGTATTTTAAGGCTTCCCTGTTGCAAGAGTTTTTTGTCATAAAGATTATTGTTAAGGAAATGTGCAACTGCATTCTGCCTGCTGTTTTACTAATCAATTTCTATGGGAATCTTTCCTTGCTAACCTCTCTTGCAAATTACAGGGAGAGGAAGAAGAAGGACTGTATTGATCTCAAGTGTTGGTCAATGGGTTTGTGTAAGAAGTCATGTCATGCAGCAGATAAACTAACACTAATCTTTGTTATCGATTGTTCCTTGATTGCTCCCAGGAGATACATATTTTGATATGAAAAAGGGACTTGTCTTCAATTCAATTATGGTATGCAAACAAAGTTCAGGGTTTATCTGACGGAGTTTGAAAAGGTGATCAGGAAATTTCTTGGTTTATCTTCACTTCAGAGAAAGTTGATTTTATTTGAAATTGCCTCCTGCCTATCAATGCAAACACTTTCCAGTATGCTGTAATGTTAAGAGCATTGTGCTTTTTCATGCCAGCACACTGCCAATCGATAAAAATTATAATTTTAACAATTAGCTAAGTGATTCAGCCTAGCCATACTTGCTCTGCTTGATGTGAATAACCAGAAGCTCATAAAGATGACTTTAAGTACCTGAAGGCTTAAGCTGTGAACTTTGAGTCTGGCTGAGTCACATTATTCAACTGCATTTCTTTGAACCATTTGATTTGTATACTTATTTTAGTTGGAGATTTCTGTAATACCATACTGGAATTGGCTGGAAATAAGTTTCTGGTTCCAGCTGATCATTGTGTTGAAAATGGCTGTTTAATGCAATCCTGCTTTACAGATCCCAACAGGTTACCCAAGCCAACAGATGTAAAAAAGTGAATTTCAGTTAATGTCTAATTGAGTTGGAAAACCTCTAGTATCTAATTTTACATTTGAAGAAGAAAAAGGATTCTCCCATATAAGGGTAAGAATTAATATAACTGGAACATAAACATTCTAATGAAATAACTTTTTTTAATGCAGATCTAAGCAGGAAAAAAAAAAAGAACGTTACTGCACAAACAAGGTCTCAACAGTGAATGTAAGTTAAAATAGTTATGCATATTTTGTGGTATTTAACTCTTTCCCAGATGATATGTTCCTCATTGCACTGCCCTTTGTGTTCTCAGGTTCATGGTGGGGCCTCTTTGGAAGAGTATGCTGGGAAATCAGCATCCTGAGCCCTTTGCCAAGAGGAAGATGGTGTTAAAACAAGTGCTTTCCTTGTCTTCATTCTAGGATCTTCTGGGGGTAATTTTTGTATGATTTTCTTACAGTTTTTTACACCCTATTATTTCTTCTTTGAAAGTCCAGGTCACTCTGTACTCTCTATGGTGAGTTTGGTAGAAGCTGTTTTCCTACAAAGAATGTTTTATTCAGCTAAGGCAAGCCACAGTGAAGCCACAGGCAGAACTTGGCAGGCACAGAGTGAGACAAGCAGCAAACCTCAGAGATGAACCCCTGCAAAGCCTGGGCACAGCCTGAGGCATGAGCTGCCTTATATGGTTTCGTGACACAGTGACTTTTAGTGACAATAAGGACATGGTTAATATTTGATTTGACAGTGCTGGGTTAATGGTTGGACTTGATGATCTTGGACGTCTTTTAACCTCAACAATTCAATTATTCTGTGATTACTGGGCTGAAGGGCTGCTTTGCCTCCTTTGGGGGATGGATCAGCTAGAAAAAGCAATAGCACTTACATTTATGAGAGTAATCAATGACTGATTCAGGATAAATATCCCAGATTGGACTTTATCTTTCTGTTTTCAACTATGAAATAGAATTTTTTTTTTCTTGAATAATTCTGGCTTTGATGCTGTTAATACTTTGTGTAAGGAATAGGGTATTTTGTCCTCAAATAATGTGAGACATTGGCATCAACAGAATGATACGTCTTTCCTTTATAAATTGTTGTAAATATAAGGAATTCCATAAGGACATCTTGTACAATATTTCTGCTATAGTTCACAGATTTTACTATTAGCCATAATATTTTCAAATTGGTAAATCTACTTATTTTCAAGAAATAATTTACCAAAGATTAAAAATTAAATCAAAGTACTGTACAGATGAACGAATTTAAGAGTTTAGGGGTGTGTAAGAATAATGCAGGTAATTTAAACACTTGGAATGGCAGAACATTCTATTTTAAACTCAGCTAATTTTTACAGAATCTGGAGGGATCAGAAAGAAACACATTTATGATGGAATACCCAAGATTATGATGACAGGGAAGTAACCCCCGGATTGTTTCATATGATACTGACCATAATTCCCACTGAAGCATTTAGGAGCAGCCCTTGGACTAGAGCAGCTGCCCACTGGAGCAGGTAATCTGAACTAGAAGCTATGGAAAATTGATGAAGGGTAGGCTGATATATTGCTTAGATTTTACTTACGCTCTGTGATCTCTAGCAATATTCTGTTTAGCTCCTTGGTTTTTCTTTTGCACTGTACTTTTGTCCATTCTCCTTGAAGAAGCTGGCATGTGCCCAGTTCTCTCTATTGATAAATGTATGCACATATCACAAAATTCCTCACCATTCTTGTTTAATGAAGTTTGGTCATTTTATAGATGCTTTACATATTGCATCACAGATGGTTGGTTTGCAAGGGATATCAGAAAGAGGCATTTTTGACATTGGGCAGATGTGCCAAATAACAGTGACATTGCAAATATAAAACATATGCTAGCAGGAAATATTCTGTTATTTGTGCAGCCTGGCAGCTGTTAAATTCTAGACCATCCTTGGGGCGAATGGCAGGTGTCCCTTATTTCCTAAAAGACCTCAAATAAAAAAGTGCAAACACTGTTTTTGGCATTGTTACAAAGGTAAGTGTTCCTATTTTGGAGCCAAACCCTTTTTGGTTTCTGTTGCCCAAATAACCTTCTTTATTTAAAAAACAATTAGAATTTCCTGTATGAACATCTGGAAATACAATTTCTATTACTGTATGCTTCTCTAAACAAACAAAGTATTGTTTGGTAAAGGTAATTGGCTGGTAATTTGGCTTCTTTTAAAATTTCTGATAGATAGAATATGTCTTTTTTTTTCCTGCTGGGAGGTCTCATGTGCAATTTCTTCTTTGAACCTTTTCTTTGTCCTTAGGTTTTTGATGATGTGTTTTTTGTTTGTTGTTTTTTTTCTCATGTTCCACATATTTCCTGAAGGAAAAGGAAGAGGATGTTATAGAAATAGAACAATTTGGCAGGCTAATAAAAAGTAAGAGTAGGCACTGAGGCCAAATGCCACAGACTTGGAAAAGGCAATAGAGAATTTTCCTGAGGATTGAGACTTTTTAAATATATGATAAGGATTTCTTTGTTTAGGAAAGAACTGCTCATGCGGAACTGCCTCTGTTGCTCAGAGCATCATTTGTGAAGTTGTACAATACAAGTAGGAAAATTATTGCATAGATGTTCTTAACCACATGGGTTCATAGTGGCTATAGTGGCTGGGATTTCCAATGAAAAAAGACCAGGTGGTAATGCTTTTCAAAACTTTAATCAATGTGAAAGAGGATGGAATGAGAAGAAAGGATAGATTATCCTCCCTTATCCACTAGTGTTTGCTGCGTTTGATGAGAAACAGTCAAACAAATTGTGTGAAAGTTACTACTTGTTAGCAGAAAGATTTTTCTTTACATACTGCACAGTCCAAATTTGCTAATTTTTTATCTTCACTTATAATAATACTCCTTCTACTGAATTAAACTCTCTTCTATAAATATATTATCTTGTAATTAGGTTTTTCTACAAAAATCTCACTTTGTTTAACTGGATATAGGCCAGATGTATCATATTTAAGCTTTTTAGGTATTACAAGTAAATATGAATCTATCAACCTGAACAAAATATATGACTATTTTATTTTTCTACTTTCATTTAAATTAGCTAACTTAGTTTATAATTGACTGTACTAAGCAAAATAACAGTTATTTGAAGGCCAAGATTAACTTAAGCAAAAATGCTGCCACTGAATATATTTATGGTCTGTGAATTAAGTCTTTGTCAAAAAAGCTGGTTCAGTTCAATTTAGATGTTTACTACAGGTAGGAATAAAAATGTAAAATAAAACAAAAAGATCTCTGGACTTCAGAAAATCTTCAGAGGACATGAAGAGAGGAGTGCATGATATATGAGACAAAAAGAATAGCACTGTGAAAGGTAAGATCAAAGTTAAAATTCTTTCTCCCTCTCTTTTTGAGCCTTGTTCTTAACCCAGAAAAAAAAATTCATTTCCAAAACGGCAGAAATTTAACTTAACAAAAGAGATTACTTGTAACCAATGGTCAAGAATATAAAGAAAACAAAATATTTATGTTAGTTTCAGAGTTTTCTACCTAGATTTATTAGTATCAGTACCTAACACATTTTTCTCCTGCTGTCAGGTTTTGACTGTACTGAAATAAGTAAAGCTACACTGATCTCACTACTGGAAGATTCTGAGCACTCTTCTCTTTGACCTGGAAAGTGAAAGACATAGAAGTATTTTTCATAAAATGTGTGCTCCCTTCTGAGTATTTTTTACAAGGTAAGATAAAATCTTAGTTATGAGTTTCTCACCAAAAAGTGTGTACTATTGGTTGTAAATACTGAAGATAATTTAAACTCTTAAACAACAAGATATAAATAGATTTTCCAAATGTCATTCATTTGCAATGCTGGCAGCGACGTTGTCTCTTTTCTTTTTGCACATCTTTCCTTTCCTCTCTTCTTTCTCTTTTCTTTTTAGAGGCAATATTTCTTCTGTCATTTTTTATCTTCAATATGCACCATGCAAAGTAGGAAAAAAATCTAATTAACCAAGTATTGAAACACATTGCTCAAGGGAGAAAAAAAAACCCATTACTGCTAAGAAGAAATCATCCAGTCCCAAAAGTTTTGTAAAGAAAAAGCAAATATTGCAAAGAAGGCATCCAAAATAAAACAACACTGTTCCTCAGTGTTCACCTAATGCCAATCACCTGCCTTGCCTGTAAATATCTTTGGCAGCAGCACTCATTTGCTCCCTGCCAGACCTCTGCCCTTTCTCACCCCCTGCTTCCAGTCATTGCAGCCCTCTGTCTCTGCTGGACACATGCTCTGATCTTGCCATGGTCTGATCCATCAAGATATGTTGAACATGCAGTCAGTCTGATATACTTTGTACAAATACATCTATGTATATTCCTCTACCTGTGATGATCTTCAACACACAATCCACCTATTTCCCACCACATTTCTCTGTAATAGTATTTCTTTTTATTTGTCAGAAATAGTAATTTTTTCATAAATGTTATTGCTTTAGATCATCTTATATCTTCTATAAATGTTAAATATATATATATGTATTTGAATTTATTGTTTCATCTTTACAAATTTGAAGAACATAAAATGTAGGTCTGATTTCTGGCCTAGCAGATGAGATTACTTGGGATGGGACCTGAACCTGAACCTGAACTTTCTTGGTTCTTCTGATGTATGTGTCAGCTTGGTTGGTGAAGGCTTAATGAAACATTTTGCTCTAGCAATGTAAAAAAGCTAGTTGGATTTTGACTTTTAGATAGCACCAGCAAATATGGCAGAACTGTCACATTTCTTATTAATTTCTTGTAAACAAAGTTTCATAAGTTAGATCTGTAAAAGATTTTTATTTTTTTTTTTTAATTTTAGGCCTTAATTTAGATCTTAAAAAAAGCCCAGCAGCCAGAATAGGCTTTTTGGAAAAAATAAAAACCAACAAACCCAGCTCTGTAATTTTCCAACTTACTTTCTGTTTAGTTTGTTGTCATACAGGTTTTTTATAACAAGTTAGAAGCAACATTATTTGTATAAAATTAAACATTTGCAATGAAAGTCATTGGTAAGGGAGAGAGATCTGTACAGGTTTTCACCCTTTTACCCATCATTGACACAAGCAGATGTTACAGAGATCAGTGCTGAAGTTTCTCCCAGTCCAAAACAGGCTCAAGAATCTGAAATAAATATTCTAAGGCAGTTCCAAAGTGTACAAACTTCTTTCTTTCATAATTCTTTGCCTGTCAAGAGTTATTGTATAACATAGTGTTTAAATTTCAGGATGTTCAAGGTCATATCAAAGTCTGCAGAAAGTGCAAGGTTATATCATGCTGCTGATATTATGGTATGTCTTAGCAAAACAAGGAATTTGCAAAGGATGAGTGATCAAATAAGTCTAAATATCAGTAAAATAGGTCAAGAGGTAGAAAAACCCCCTCCAACAACTTCTACAGAATTTATATGTGTATCTTTTCTAGGTGTGTACGCTTAAGACTAAACTGACTTAGTGGCAAAAGTCTTTGGGACATGTGTCATAAAATCTATGATTGAAAGATTTTTACCAAGTGTTACAGGTTTTAGATGTATATCTTTTGAAAGCTGGGAATGAAAATGGTAATTAAGCTTTACTTGGCCTCATTGCTAGCATTGCCTTGTAACCTTATCCTGGTTTTAGACGATTGCTGCCCAGGAGAAAGAAGGGGAAGTTGGTTATTTGGGAATGACTCAGTTCTTTTTACCAGTTTGGTTATCTGCTGCTGGCAGAGGTACTGTCAGATGCCTACTGAGAGCAACTGAATTGTCAGTGCAGACACAGGCTTAGCTGGGCTGGGGCAGGCAGAGCAAGTCTAGTGCTCTCTGGGAATCTGGCATTTACCACCAGTTCTTTACCACAGTGTACCTGCTCATACTTCTGCTCAGGAGATCACATTAAAATGGGAGCCTGGATACAGTTTATTACTTAGCCCAAGTAAAAGAGTCATATCCCCAGGTTCTGTGTGTTCTCTGCTTTATCTTTGCATCTGTCCTTGAAGCATCCCCAATTTCAGCCCTTAGGAAAGCCTGGTGAAAAGAGATCCCCATGGCTTTGCCTCAAGACAGAAACAGTGTGCTGCAGTCTTAGCTGGTGAAAACAACTTTTTTTTTTTTTTTTTTTTTTAACTATGTGCTTTATTATTAGAAAGGACCTTTTCTTTACTGTCTCTTCTCCCTCCTCTGAGTCTGCTAAGGTCTCTTAAATGTTTTTTTCATCTTTTCTGAACTGGGAAATTTTCTGTTCAAGCAAATCATAACCCAGCTGAGTTGAAAGAAAAAGCAATTTATAGGCTTGAAAGTGTGACTCTCTCTCCAGCCCTCAGGTGCTTGCAAAACAGCCAGGAGGTATACTGGGACATGTCGTGGAATAGAAAATGCTCTAGTAAATTTAGTTGTGATTACTAAATAGAAATCCTGTGTTTATGCCTGCAGAGGCATTTTGTTTTCAGAGATAGTTCTTTATTAAAAAAGGAGACATTTTCTTTGTCTGAAAGAATAGCATTTGCCCAAGTAAGAGGATTTGCTAAAGACTACGTTAATTTATTTATTTTCATTCAGTGTTGTCATTGTATTTCCTGCCATATTTGCATATTTCTGTTGCATACCTTTCACAAGATTTTGCACAGATTAAAGGGGAACTATGCGTATGTTATTATTTTGGAAGTTCTGGGAATGAGAAAACTGTACAAATGGGAATTAATTGGGATACGAGCGGATATTATTATATCCTGCAGTATGAACTCAGCAAACTGTTGCCACCCACCTGTAATCCTTCTCAGTTAAAGCTAGGACTGCAGAATGAGCAAGAACTGGATTTAGCATATCATTAAAAATGAGCTGGGGTAGGAGTTTGCGGCCCTACTTCATTCCACTCATTTAAAACCAAACTACTCCCCCCCTCAAAATCTTCATGCAGAAACCCATGAAACATAGAAATAAAAGCAAATTTCTAACTCTTAATGTTTTGTGTAGCATACACTATAAATGTATCCTTGCTCTGCAGGATTGCCCCTGAAGTAATTTTTGAGTTCAGGGAACTATAGGATTTTCCCAGCAGTAACGTGAGACACTCCAGCCATATGGGGCTAGGGTATACTCAGAGATCTTCAGGCTTGAGTGTTTTACTTGTGATATTTTTTTATTCAGGAGAAAAATCTCTCACTGGCATGATTGTCCATGTATCCAGGATATTGAGTAGAAATTCACTGTAGGAACTCTAAATACTTAGCCCTGTAGTTACCTGAGTAACCTAAAGTATACCCCTGGAGTTACCTCAGGCTTTCCAGCAACTGTGGGAAAACCCAGGAGACAATAATGAGGTAGTAAGAAGTTCATGGCTTCTCTATGTTCTCCCATCTTATATTGCATCTCCAGGGGCTCACCTTCATGTCTGAATATCATCTTTACATTTCTGTTTACCTCTTAATAATTTATAGGTTCCAACTTGTTCCCAGTTAAGAAAGATTCTTGGTTTCTGATCATTACCTCAGATTTATACAAAACAAGGTGCCATATAAGCTGCAGCAAAAAAAGAAAAGAGAAAATGAGTCCACCCCTGCACTGAGAAATACCTGTGAAATACCTGGAATTTTTCAGCGTTCATTGTTTTGTGTGGGCTTTTTTAGTATTTTTGGGCGGTTTTTGTGGGTTGGTGTGGGTTTTTTTATTTGTGCTTTTGGTGTTTTTTTGTTGTTGATTTCGTTTTTTTTAAACTTTGCCAGTGTAGCTTGATGTGATTGTGTGGTAATCACTGTAGTTCATAGTTCATGCAAAATCCATCCCAACAAGTAGTGCTGAAATGCTTGTTTCAATTTAAGACCACTGTTGGTTGCTGTTTTCTACCAGTGGTAGAAGTAATTTTCTGTGCACAGGAACACATTACATTTCTTCTATCAGGTTTCCTTATTCTTTCTCTCTGTCTGGAAGAAACATGATGCCAGGGAGGAGGTGATGCCTCATTGCAGCCTCAGGAGCGGTCCTCTTGTGGATCCACATCCAGCAGTAGCCCCTCTTTCAGCCTTTGAATCTCCTTCCATAGTGCATTTCAGTCACTGAGGGCTTGACTCACATGCTGTGGATATGAATACCATCATCCTTGGGTGTATGAGAGGGGAATGGATATCCTTCTGGAATTATATGGACTTAAAAACTATGACAAAATAACTTTTGATTAAGGAATACAAAGCATGGTGACTCACCTGGTCCTTTGCAGGCCTATTTTTCCAGCTAATTCTCACAATTTTCTAATTTCTGATCATAAATGCAAATAGATAACCTGAAAACAAGAGTGAGTCAGAGAGGAGATAAAATAGTTTCCGAATTTAGAGGAGTTTATTCTCTCCCTGCTATTAGTCACTATGGATTTTTGGTGTCTTAGTATGCAGTCATTGGTCTGTTCTGACACTGCTATTTTGATTTGCTTCCACTTTTGAGCAAAAAATTCATTTAATGTATAGAAAGCTCTGTCTGTTATGTTGTGGCTAATAGCAGAACTGCCTTTGAGCTGTGAATGACCATACAATTGCAAGACAGAACTATCCTTAACTGAGGTTATATTTTGAATGCAAATGGTAAGAAAAAAATCTGCCGTGTGGTGAGCAGATATTTACCCTATCTCTCCTGTCTCAATTGACTGTTAGGGAATGGGTTTGGACCAGAATATTTTAATTCTGTACATTCCAGTCAGTCATATGAGGTGTAGCACAGGAGAGAAAGCTGGACCATCCTCCCACTCCAGACAAAGAAATACTATTGAAGCAGAAAATTATGTCTCTAGAAACATAGGTAAGAATTTAACTACTTGTTAAACCATGAAGTGGCAGTAAATTCTTTTAAATACAAAGAGGCTTTCCTATACAAATCAGAAGCAATCTTTTGGTATGTAATTTTCTGGAATGGAGGAGGTTGAAACCCACACAAACTTGATATCAGACTAAAGTACTTCCTCAGGACTGCTGTTTCATTTCATGTGTGGGTGCTTATTGTATCGAGGTCAAAACACTCTAGCCCATTTTCTGACTTGCTTCCCTCCTCTCCCTAATACACTCCTACATTTCTGTGTCACCAAAGCACTCTGCAGTGAGGAAAGTCTTCCACGGACAAGGTCCTGTGCATATGCAAAGAGCCACCTAAGGATGGGAAGGAATGGGGTCAGGGAGTATAAGGATGCTGAGATAGTATCTGCATCCTCAGAGGAACTTAATCTCAAATGTACATTAAAGGGCAGAAAATATTTATGGTTTTGTTGATCCTTGAGAAAAATCAGGCATGGTAATGGTGTAAAAGCTTTTTAAAGTGGCAATAAATAATGATTATTATAAATAAGGCTTGGAGTCATAAAAATCCCTCCTTGGCCACCTGAAAGCTTCTTTATTACCCTTATTTCAGTATAAATAATAGTTCTTTTCTTAGACCAAAATATATCATACAAATGAGTACTTTGATCCAAGTCTCCTTATTTTCCTAAAGGGTAATGAGTGATACATTATTTATTGTAAGACTCAGGTTAATCCTAGTTTGTCACAGTTTATGAAGAGAAGTTTAAGTCAATCTCCAATTATTTAGGTGCAGATGTTTATAAGCACAAAGAAATAGTGATGCAATCAATGGCATTAGAACGTGTATTTTTTAAAGCAGACATTTATTTTTTTTTTTTCAGAAGGTAAGTAGAGATTGCAAAACACTTCAAAGTAGATCAGAGTTGTCCATGAAAGGACAGGGAGTCTGTTCTTCTCTAGCAGATTTATTGATGCCAGAGAGCAAAGCCCTTCAAGGATTAAAGCTTTGACAAGCAGGAGCAAAATTGTAACTCTTATTTATACATATATACTGCAACACATTCCAGCTTCAGAAACATTATCATCATCAAGATTTTTATCAATGTTTATCAAAATACCTCTAAATATAGTTATTTAGACGTGGCAGCATAAGGCTACAGCTACTCCTATCATTACTGACGGCTGTAGTTGGTCAACAACTGTATAAAAGGGTGCATGTATTAGAAACAAATATTACAGTGACCTGGTAGGCATTTCTAGTTTAGTAGAGCATGAAGGCTTGTTGTGATCTGACTGGTGGGAGGTGCCTCTGCATCCTTTTTCCTCATCTTTGTTAACCTCCTCCTAGGCCTGAGATAACATCTGGACAATAGTACCACCTTTACCTTTACTTCAAGTTCCCATAGTGGTGGCTCAACTTACAGCCCAAATTTCAAATCATATTTGAGGGATGAGCTTCATTGGTGGTCACAGATGTCCTCTGTCCCATAATTTGGGGTGATTTTTGTTTGACTGATGATATGCACATGAACTGTTGTTTCTTTACACAGTTTACCATGGGGAATTTTTGTAAAGATACATTTCACAGGTTGTACTAACAAGATCTCACCTCTACCAGGCCCAAAGTTAGTGCCATCCTGTGGATCCATTCTGTGCTTGTCTTATTGCAAAGTTCTTCTGGCCTTAAGAGTGTTTGAGAAGGGCAGCTATGCTCCTTAAGTCCTTAAAGGACTGTGTCTCCATGTTGAGAGAAAAGATAACAACAAATTTTGAGTCATATTCTGACTGCCAGCACAAACATTTTCAGGATTTTGTTTTTAAATCTCCTGCTTTCTTTTGGAACCCCAGTGCATGAAAAGCTTCCAGGAGTTTCTCAGCCATTAAGATCATTTTCCCTAGGAACATTCTTGAACGTTCACTAGGAACAAATGAAACCCCCAGCATGCTGCCTGTCCATGTGACTGTCAGTCAGTATGGGGAAACACATACTAAATTGCACGATAATTTGCCAGGCAAATCTAAATGTTATAATGTATTTTTTCCCCAAAATATTTATGTATGCATTACAGTATTCACAGACCTGCAAAGCGCCAGCTGTTGGCCAACTGAATGTGTCATATTACTACCCACATCACACTTCAAAATGACAACTTTAGCCACCAGTATGAAGTTTGCCTACTTTAGACTTCTGTTAAGAAACAGCAAAATTGCTAGTAGCTAAACCATCATTCATCCCAGAATGGATACATCTGGAATAGAACACTGAACACTACCAGAACCCATTCTTTGCCCTTGAAACCAACCAGTTTGACTGTGCCTTTATCTTTGAAATGTTAAAAACAGAGGGCCTATATCCAGATGGTCTAGTGGAAATGGTCCCCAACTCATCAGAAAACACAGATTGTCCTCCAGTGACTGTACAGTGATTATGTACCAAGATGCTGTCATTAATGAACTTGCTCATTTAGATGAAAGAGCTGTATGCCTCTGAAAATTCAATTTTCTAGATGAACACAATGTGTGAATCCTGTCTGAGTATAAAAGCACTTGTGTGCTGTCATGTGTGAAAAAATGATGGTTTTCTGTGGTCTGTACGGGGTTTTTGGTTTGACTGCTCCCATAAAGGACTGAATAGTTTCCCAGGCTCTTTTCTGGTTGCCAGATCCTACTGGCTAGACTACTATAACAAACGTTGTGGCCTTCCTCTATAGGCCATCCTTTAGATGATGATTGGGTGGAGGGACTCTCAACCCCTTTCTCAGATATTTTTTGGAGTTCCTGGTAGCTTCTGTGATCTTGGTCTTGCAGGACTGCAGCAACTCTAACCACAAATGCTTGGACAAGAGGGCATCTTGAATGAATTGAGCACCCACTGTTGTCTCCTGAGCTTGGATGTCCGGAAGCTGTGATTCATCAGCAATTAGTAGGGCAGGGATGGTCAGTTTATTATTATTTTACTGGGATGATTCTCCATCCAGACACATTTAGACAGCTTCTCTTCAAACCTCTGTGGCTCTTTTCTGACTCTTGGGTCATCCTGGATGATCTGGAATATAAACTTCAGGCTTCATTTCCAGCTGACAACGTTTGGGAGACATTCTATCCTGAACATCCAGGTATTCAGGTATCTAAATATAGACAGATGAACTTCAGGATGTGTGCTTGCCTCTATTTTCTAGGGATCCAGTTTTGTGATGTATAACCAAAATCAAGAGTACCTGGTCTCCTTAGCCCACCCTACCACTTCCTTTTTGCTCTCTGAGAACAGCATCACATTTCTTGGATCTCAGAATTGTCTTCAACCAAGCCCCTCCCCAGGGCTGACTTGAACTTCAGTTTCCTCTTGTCTAGCAGCTTTAAAACACAGATGCTGCCCCATTCCTTCCACTAACTCTATCCTTCAGCCTTCTGTAACTTGACTATTGCAACCTCCTCTCTTCTTGCCTCTCACATAACTCACATTTATCTACAACACAGCTAGCTCCCTGCTTTCCCATTAAGAACTTTGGCCCTGTCTTCCCTCTGCATTTGCCATTCTTCTTTGTTCATCCTTTGTCCATTCTTTATTTGTCCATCACACCTGACAAAATCTTGTTTTTGCAAAGAGGTCATTATTGGCTCTGTTTAATCTGCTATATAAACAGTGCCAGGGTAAAGGCAGAGGGACAGAATTAGGCTGTCCGCAGTGTTAAACTGTTCAAAAGTGCATAAGCAGTCTTCCAGGTAATTCGTGGAGTAGTTTGAGAATTAATATAGGACAAACTATTAATTCTGGGCAGTTTGGATATGGCTATCCTATTTCCAGGGCAAGTTTATCATTCCATGGTGGATATGGTTGTACTGTGCCACCTGGTCTCAGGACCAGAGAAGGGGCTCAGGACATCTGCGGCGTGCTTCATGCTTCTGAAGGTCTGAAATAGTGGTAGATTTCTGCTGCAGAAAGCTAAAGTGTATAGTAAAAAGTAATTGAGATGTGTAATAAAAATTGTCATTGTAACATATTTTCCCTTGGGTCTCCCACTCCCACTGTGTTATTTAATTGCTGCTGCTTAATACTCCTGCTCTAAACAAGTTCTTGGTTCCCCCAAGATTGCTTCAGCCACCTTTGCCAAAGTTTAATGGTCCAAGCAATGATTATACTTTTGTTATATAGTAATTACTCTGTAAAGAAATTGAGTCTCCAGACTTAAAGAATGAGTAGATCTTTTCCTTAAGAAAGACTTTTCCAGAAGTTTTATCAGTGCTATATTCAAAATCACACTGCTATCATAATCTCTTCTCAGAGAGCCTCAAATTTGCTTCTTTCATGTGCAATTTAATTTATATATTTCACACAGATGTTTCATTTGTCAAATTTACTTTTGCATGTAAAGTATTATTGAATTAAAATGTTGCCTATGAAAGAATGGCTAGGTTACTAAGCCTCATGAGAACAAGCCTCCAGAGTGAAAACTTCCAGACCATACTAATATATAGGAAAGCATCTGAGTGCCAAATTTTGTTACAATTAATTATGAAGGCCAGCCATTTCTCTCTTGATCATCACTAATTTGCATTGAAAATGTCTTTACAAACCCTTGAAGTGTCAGATGCCGAAGAGAGCTCAGAACTCTAAATATTTAGTGTTTTTCCTGAGGGTCTTTTGTTTCAGAGACCTGTGAATGATTGGGTAAAGTTGTCCTTTTGTGGCTAAGATATCCAGTCATTTACTGCTAAGGACAGAACACTGGGCCGGGATTCAGGAAACTTGGATTTATTTCCAAATCTGTGTTGGCCTGATGGATCACTCTGGGCAGTCGCTCCATCTTTTGTGCCTTATTTTCTCATATGAAAAAACAAGGCTGACCACGAAACCTATTGGTGAAAAGTGAAATATAATAAATGGCCATTTTTTATTACTACTCAGAATATGTTACATAATCTTTTTTCTTTTTAATTTTTTTTGGGATGGATAAGGAATTTTGTGTCTCTTTCACAAAGTAAATGTGATGCCATAATGAGGACAGCCAATTTTCTTCTGTTCATTTTTCAGCTTTAAACAAAGCTTGCCTTTAAAGACAAGTGTATGGAATGAATCCTTCATTAGTATGGGTTAGTTTATGTATGAAAATTTGTAACAATTACTATTTTATTACAGATTTCAGTTACTTGTTAGTACTTTCCCACTCTCTTTAGTCATCTACCTTAGAAGCAGTACTTATATCTAGACTGCTCACTGTATTCAAAAAGAAAGTACTTATACTATTTATAGCACTAATTAAGATACAGAAGTAAAGATAGAAGGTTAATGATCACAGAAAACGATTTACTCTTATACAGAGAGGAAGGGTGAGATGAATCTGGGAAGTCTGCTGAAGTCTGGGCTCTCTGTATGGTCCATCTTCCTCTTGCTTCTGAGGCTGCAGAAGAGGAAGACAAACTGAACTCTGGATTGTGTCTGCTGAAGTGAGTTGTGCAAACAATGTGGCAGATATCATCACCTTATCTCCTTACAGTATTATAGGTCTGTTTCACTTGGAAAAGACCCTTACAATCATCAGCTACAACCACTGACCCAGCAATGAAAAGTCCAGCACTGAGCATGTCCCCAAGTGCCAACCTACACATCTTTTAAATTCCTGCAGAGATGATGATTCAACCACTCCTCTGGCCAGCCTGTTTCAATGCTTGACAACTCTTTTGGTGAAGAAAATTTTCTCACTATCCAATCTAAACTTCCTCCTGTGCACCCCTGGGGCAAAGGACCCTGTCAATCACTTTCCTACACAGACCAAATTCTGCCCTACAGAAGTCCAAGTGAACAGTTCTGCTGACTCTTCTTACTTTTCCAAGAATCTCTTACCATTTCATGGCAGCTGTGCACAAGACAGGCTCCAACTGTCCTGTCATGTGCCAGTCCTTCTCTCTTCATAAGCAGCAGGTCTATTGGGACACCTTCCCTCGCTGTCTCACTCACTGGCTGTGTCAGGACATTATCCTTCACCCACTCCAGGAATGTCCTAGACTCTTTCTTCTCTGCTGTATGCTATTCCCAGCACACATCTGGTAAGTCCCTCATGAGAAAAAGGACTGGGAATTGTGAGACTTATTCTAACTTCGTAGAGAGAATTTCATCTGCCTGTTCACCTAGTTGGGTGGTCTATAACAGACTCTTCCCATGACATCTTCCTTATTGGCCTTTTTCCTGTTTTATCCATGTATGCTGAACTTCATCATCCTCATCATAAAACTCTAGCTTTCTAACACACAGGGCTAACCCATCACTTCTCCTCCTTTGCATATCATTTCTGAAGTGTTTACCGTCATGTATTGCAGAACTCTTAGGGTCTGGATCCTTCAGAGAATCTGTCCCAAATCCTGAAAGGCAACTTTTTAAGTGGAATTGATCTGCAGATCTCTTGTGATGACTCACATCTGGGAACTGGAAGAGAGGAGAGAATATGTTTTTCATGTCCTGGCTCTAACCCCTAAAAACTTTGAGGCTCAGGAGAGGAAAGTCTCTCATCCAAAAGGCACAAGTTGAAAGTTGTTTGTAGTTTCTAAACATATTTTTTTTCTCTCCCACTTAGGATCTCTTCCCTTTATCATCATCACCTTACCCTAGAATGTTTTCTTTCTTAGCCAGCAGCAAATCCTTAAGGCTTAGGCTGTGGAATGATTGATGGAATTTTTCAGAGAAGTGTGAGAAGTTCAGGCACTTTTGTGTTTCCTACATGTTGCTGTTTTCCAGACTAGTGTAGGTTCTGTACTGCTCTGAAAGCTGAGTTTGCCATGGGAAAATCCATGGCCACCTATTGGCTTTGTGTGCTGAGATACAAGTTGCTGGAGTGTAGATTTTGGTGTGTGTTACAGTGGTGCCTAAGATCCCTAGTTACCGACCCAGGTGCTGTTGTAGTAGGCGTTGCAGAGACTCAGCTCTTGTTGTCACCTGCGTCTTCTCTGATGGCTGTGTAACATCACACAAAACCTTTCCTTCCCTGTGCCAAACTGAGTGCATAGGTGCATGAAGCCTGTTTGGTTCCATGCAGGGCTACAGAGGGATCAGCAGAGCCTTGGAACTTCATGGCTGCTTCCCATGCATGTGATATCTTGTTTTGAGTCAGCACCCCTTCTGAGAGAGAAGGCTAAGAGTTCAAATATGCACCCTTGTACCTCCTGTTTCATCCTGACTGTGTCTAAGTGGCTGTGGATTCATCCTTGCCAGGTGAGAAGGCAATGTCAATGTACCTCCAGATATGAAGTCACAACTCCTGAAGTGAATCCTTAGGGCACTCACATAGGTATTTATATCTTCCAGTAGTTCCTTTAGACCCTGGCAATGGCTTGTGCTTGAAGTTATGCTCATGCTTAAATGATCTGCTATCTATTTAAAGTTCCATAAGACTTCAAGTTTCAATTGGGAAAAAAAACCAACCAAACTAAAAGGATTTCTGAACTCTTTAATAACTTGTGAAAGTTAGCTCATTGTGGTGTTTGAAAAAAAACTAACATGGTAGATGAGGAGTAAAGTCTCTTCTGGAGGAGATCTGAGAAAAGCAATCTTGGAAACTACTGATCCAAGACTGGATGCCTGGGTCTTGCCTCATTGTGAAGGCACAGATACAAGTTGCAGCAGTGAGAGAAGAGAGAGCATTCAGCTCAGGTTCTGGCTTCACTACATTGGTTATTTGCCATAACAGATTGATCCAGATTCTTCTCAAGATCTGCATAATAGGTATTCATGTGAGAGAGCTCCATTTCAATTAGAATAAACACCACAGAAAATCTTGTAACACTCCAATAAAGTAGTGCAAGTGACTAGTTAGGAAAAACCAAGCCAGACCAAAACCAAATGAAAAACCAGCCTTGTATGAAATGATGTATTTGAAACTTCTTTATTTCACTATATTTTTGTGATACTTAGTTACCTGCTCTCTTATCTTTAACCTTGCTAACATATCTATCAAAAGGCACTGAAGACCCTATTGACTGATCCTTCTAACACAGTTCTCCATGAAAACAAGACAATCAAACAGCCTTTAACTCACACTGTTCAAGTTCAAATGAGATGTCCATTGCAGCATATGAGGAAAAACAAAAAAGGAAGTCTGAAGTCTCCTTCGACTAATATTTTTACTATAATAGCTCTGGAAAATTCTACAGGGAGGTATATGCTTCCATAGCACAGCAAAGTTGTCAGGCAGTACATACTAGAGCAGATGAAGCATGTTTCAGTGAGTCAGAAGCCAGTTGACATGAAATAAATTCAGTCTCAAGCTAAAGAAAAGGTTTGGTTCTCTTATTGGAAAGTGAAAGTTATTATTATTATCATTTTATCTAAGACCTTTTAGGAACTCAATATATTGTGAGTCATTTTCCCTATTTTGTGTTATTTTCCATTTTCATAGTACCTCCCTTCCTGATTTTAGCAAAGAATGTTCCTAAGTACTGTGAGAAAGGCTGTGCTCCTAATGATAACACTGATGATGTTTTCAGAGCTAGAAGCTTAATGAGGAAATCTGTTATGCAGATTCAGAAAGATCAGATAAGCTTCTACTTCAATGGGATCAAAAGTGGAGTCACATTTTAAGAAAGCATTCAATATGTGTTTTCAGATTTTTGGGTCTATTTTAAGCACACATGAAGTTCAGCTGAGATGAATCATGGTGGGGAGCTCTGCCATTCTACATCTGCTTAATACCTGCTGCTGCAAAGTTCTCCCAGTGCTCTTTAGATAATAATTCAGCACATGAAAAAACCTGGGACTAACTCAGTGGAATGATTAAAAAATGATTAATTAAATGATAATTAAATTAAATGATAATATAAGATGGCTTAAATATGATAAAGATGGCTTATAACGTCTGTAGACAAAGGTATCTGTTTCCTACTTGGTGTAAAGTAGTTAGACGATATAAAGGCAAACAAGTGAGCCAAAAAGTACACATTGCCTAGAAACATATTTGAGAAATAAAATTAATGGAATTTTGCATAATTCACAATTCGGGACTTGTTTGATCAAGAATTACATGTTTCAGCAAGTAGTCATGGGTACACCTAAACAAGAGGGATTTAAAAATTATCTAACAATTTTGGTATAGCTTTTACTTTATAACAGGCAACATGACATGAACAAAGCACCACATTCTACTTCCTTGTCTTTTTTGTTTTTTTGGGTTTATTTTTTTTCATTACATATAAGAGACTGTTTCAGCAGTTTTAAAATCAGAACAAGTAGCATTTGCCTGCAACAAAGATTATAGATTTTCCCCTTTAGTGCTTTAGACTGAATACTTTCAATTCTTCTAGCCATTCATTTCCTCTGTTAATGGGCTTTGCAGCAGATGGACAAGTCTATTATTTAGTGAATATATTTGATTAGCAGCTAAGTAATTTCTGTCATTTTCTTAACACTCATGATGTCTGCTTTCAGTACAATATACATACCCTTAAGTCATCTTTTAGTATATATGCCAGACTTCCTGCTTTTTGTGGTAGCTTATTTGTTTGCATAGTAAAGTAGTTTATGATGGATGCACAGGAATCTCCACCAGGGCTGATAACAAGATGGGTGCCCTGATTTACTGGAGTGTTCTGACTATTTGCAGCCATGCCGGCTTTCCATGGACAGCAAATCCAAAACTCCACATGAAGTTTGGCTGCACATCCCTGAGCCAAAGAAGGTACTTTTTAATTCTGGCACCCTGTGATACCATGTAATCCTATGTATTAATAATAATATTTGCTTATATAAGAAGCTGGGCTTCATGAGCTGTTATTTATGATTACGTAGAGAGTCATGATAATTCTATGGGGCTTTCACCGTTATTTTATCAATTGCAATTTCCTCAGGCTAACAGATGTTTTGATGCCATATCTTACCTGAGAACACACTTTGTATTAGTTCCTGCTTTCATTCTGAGCTTCACATTCTAGTGCTTTTACTGAAGCAGAGTTCGTGTATACTATTGTTGCATTTGTACACTGTAAATTTTTATCTTACTGACACACCAGAACAGAACACACAGGAAGGAAATTGAAACTGTTCTCCTTTTAACTGTGACTACAGAATTCTTCCTCCTTTCAGGAAGTACTTTGTGGCTATCTTATGAAAGGTACAGTCTGTGTGACAGCAATAGGCAGTAAAGTATATAAGGAGCATTTGATACATCTTTTGAAATTCTTGAGCCATTCTTACAAGCAGATTTGCACCCAGTTTTTCAAAAGTGGTAAAGATAGAGGGAAGTATAATAAGCCTTTGTAATTATTTTGTAACAAATTCAGTTCTGTAAATTATCAAATATATGTTGAAGACTAAGTATAGCATAAACCAAAAAGAAGAGGTCAGAGAGGAAGGGGTGTCTGAGGCAGGGCTGGATATGGGGTTGTAGTTGCTTGGAGAAGGTGGGAGCCCTTGGCTCTCTCTGACCCTTCATTGTCAGAACGTGGAAATTGTGGTGATTATTCACAACAAGGAGGAGCTTGTAGTTTGCGTGGTCTCCTTCACATGCTGCTCTCTGCTACACTCATGCCCTTTCCAGCCATAATAAATCACCCCATGACCATCCCAGCCTCCTACAGTGTTTTGCCCCAATATTTTATAGTATTTTAATTTTTCCTGTCTACCAATGTACTCTAATCTTCTGGTTTTATATTGGACAGAATCTAAAGAGAGATGCAGGGTGATTTAAACCAAAGCAAGCTTCCCTGATGATCAGGAAGGTATATTTGGAGCCCAGAACCAATGGAGCTGTTTTTTTTTATCTTTTTGAAATAACTGAGAAGCTAATCACACAGATCTGCTGCTGCCTTACTGCCAAAGACATTCAGGATGTTGAGAAGACATTCAATATAGGAATGTATCTTCTCTTGTGGAACTTACAGAGTTATTTTCATAAATATATTAATTTACCATAATTGTAACACTACACCTTAGGGAAATGACAGTACATATATGTTAGTCCTGCTAACTTGAGTGGGCAGGTCTAAAGGGAGTAGCTAAGGAATACAATCCAGTCAGTAGGAGATCAGAGATATTGGTATGAATCAATATTTTTTTTTATAATGTAAAGCCATTAGATTGCATTTTATTGTTAATTAAATATGTCAAATAGATATGTTCAATACAGTAAAATAAACTCACATTTTAATTCAGGGCCATTTAAAAAATTTCCATGTACTTCTTGTGTTGTCCTCATTTTATTGCTGTGTTCTACTTTTGCCTTTTTATCACTTTCATTTATTATTATTCTACACCCACTGTAATCTAAATAGAGACAAAAATACTGAATCTGTGGAAAAATTCTCTCTTTTTCTATTTTCTTACCAGAAAACTGGCAAAAGCTGCAAGAATGTTCATCAATTTTGTAACTTCTTTTTCAATTTGAAATGTCATCCAAAATTGTTTATCTTCAGAAGCGTGAGGAATTTGGAGAAAACTTCTGTTATTTTCTGCTCTCAAATGTAAGAAATTGAGAAGTAAAACAGAAAGAAAGGTTATTTTTGTTCAGTATAAAAATTAACTGTTACAACTGTCTTATCTACCTGGCAATGCATGTAGATATAAGCTAGAAATATTTAAAATGTAGAAGTACATTTAGCGGTTTAATAAAAAATAAAATTTGTTAAACAAACAAGTTCTTTAAAGTAACACATTTGTATTACTTGTAGGCAGGAAATGTCAGGGATTAAGAATTTGTACCAGAGGAAGTTAAAAGACCTGAGCCATAAATGTAGTTCTATTGCTAACAGGTGAAGATTAATTTTTATTGCTATGTCTCTGGCTGAACAGGACTGTCAAATTCACATATAATTTGAAGAGATTAAAGATCACAAATATCAGTGCCTAAATGATTAAAGGATGTTGGTATTATTATGCATCTTGCAATGTGGGCTCTAGGGTGGGAACAAACAGTGAAATTTTCCTTCCAAATGTCATCTGTTAAAGCTAGAACTAGCAGGGGACCAGTATTGTGAAAAGACAGGTTTTATCTAGAAACCTAAGTTTTTGCTAATGTGTGATTAAGTTGCATAAGGTGTTTTGAGATATCTACTTTCCTTCTGACTCAGTTTGAAAACTGGCACATAGTCCCAATTTTTCATTCTCATCGAAGGCTAAATTTGTAAGGTGAATCACCTGTAATTGTTTATTAGAAACCGTGAAGGTTTCTTGAAATAGAATTGGATGTTTCATTAATTTATATTAATTAAATTATATGCATTTGCCCATGAAAGTATCTGCAGTGCTTCTGCTTGTCAGAATGGACTGGAAAATGCCTTTCCCTCTTCAAGCTCAGTAACGTTCCATGAAGTTTGTTAGAAACTTCCTGTGATTTCAGTTTTCCCCAGTGGGAAGGATTTGCTGGACCTGGTGAGAAAGGAGATTCAGAAACTCCAACAGCAATATGTTATGGCAATGAACACATATGACACCAAGTAGTCTGTATCTAAACAGAGGTGAGGTAGTACAGATATATGCACTAAAGATGGTAATGGACATTACAGGAGAAATTAAAATGGAACACACAAAAAAATCTTGTTGCTTTTTATCTAGTCAAAAAAACTCTACCTAGAAACAGTCAAAATTTTCAAATGCAGCTTGGAGTTTGGAGACTGACTGTTCTGTAGACCTCTCACTGACTGGAGTAGGAGCCCTTAGATTTTAGTGTTCCCTTTGTTTTTGCTCACAACACAGGAAATAACTGGTATATTTAGAGGCAAAATGACAATGGTCATTAAAATGGTGAAAAAAATAGAATTCTGTTCTAAAAATATGGTTAATGGAAGTGAATGAGCTCTGTCACAGAGGCCAAGTTTTTCTAGCATGTTGTTTGTACAAACACTTCTGTATGAAGTTGAATGCCTGACTTGCATTGCTTTTTTCAATTCACTTCTTAAGATGTCAAATGGGAAAAATAAAGGGCAATTTTGCAGTATGTTCTTCTTTAAATGTATGTCAGGGTTCTACTCCTCATAACGAAATTGAATGTCCAAATACTGGTTGGAAGAAAGTAAAGATTGTTACCCTGTCTCTTAAAAATAAATAAAAGAAATGAAACTGCTGTTTTGCTAAAGTCTGGGCCTTTACACCGAGAAAATAAAAAGGCCTGCTTTGTTTCAACTCAGTCCCAAAAACTTTGAATTGGTTAGCTAATTGAAAACATTTAAATTAAATGGTATTTCCTAGCAATTCCCAGAGTGTTATTTTGGAGTGCATTCTTTGTGAGCTGAACTGCTCAGGGGATTATACAGCCCAGAACGTAATGAAGTATTCCCCCCTGAACAATGTCGTGCTATATCCTCTGAGATGAGAATAAAAATGGAGAGAGAGTTTGATGAGGTGACTTGCACTTCATGTCCTGAAAACCACTGCAATTTAACATCCTTAAAATGAAATCCTGTGCATCTGCCCTAGACTGAATTGGAAGCTTTCTTTGGCTCAGCACTTTTGAAATGAAAATTTTCAGCATATTTGAAAAAAAAAAAAAAGTATTGGAATATTTTATAGTGTGCAAACATTTGATATTCTAGATCCCATCTGTGCAGAGAGCAAATGTTGAAATACAGATCTCCTGGACTAGAAATTTGAAATTTGGTTGATGTTAGGTTGGCATGTAGTCTGAGCTGTAGTGATCCTAAAGAGAGAATAAAATGTCTGCTAAAATATGTTTTCATTTATAATTCTCACTGTTTTGCAGGATAAAAGAGACTGCATTCTTCTGGAAAAGGCATTGGTAGCTAAATGATAGGGCTAAATGAATATTTCTTTAGGCCTGTCAACAGAAAGGCAAAAAGTCAAGTTTTCAGTATCAACAATTAGACTGGTAATTAATATTCCCTACAATATGCAGGACTTCCCTCAGATCTCTCCCTTGGGGCAATCCTGAGAGGAAAAAATCATTTCAGAAATGAAAAATCTCAGCCAGCATCTGAGTTAAAAACTCATCCCTTGTGTATCAGACTCCTGTTGGCTACAATCACTGCTAAGCTGTGCACTTGCCTTGTTAGAAGACTATAAGAAGTGCATTTCAGTATGTTCTATGTAACCACACAGTGCAATAGAAATAAACTCAAATAAACACTCACTAAATGTTGAAACAAGCAGAGCCATCCCAACAATTGCTGAGTATTGACAGAGTCACAGGCATTACAGTAACTGAGATTATGGCAAACATTTTCTTGCCTCTATAAACTGGAACAATTATATTTATATATTATTATATTTAAACTGTCAAGAAAATTAACCTTGTTTAAAGTGGTATGTTTCAGTAACTTGATTTTTGTTCCATATAACCAAGAAGGAGTGTTCTGATTTATGTGTTGAAAACATATTAAAAAATGGATGTTTTTCTGCAAACTTAGCTGCTTCCAATGCATTGCCAGCTTTGTCAGTCTCAAATAATGCAATGAGAACAAGACCATTAATTTCAATGGAGTTTTGATAATTTATATCAGTTTAGTACTTTGATCCGCTATATTCCATAATCAGAGGAAAAACCCCACAGATTTGTGGAAATATTTTCTTTCACATCTCCTCAATTTCTCATTGCTGGGTTTGTGAGTAATAGACTCATAAACCAGTCTGAATTAAATTAAATGTAATTACAGAGTCCTACCTCTACATCTGCAGCTCAGAGATTGCTTTAAGGGAACATTCTGCTGGTTTTTTTCAGTATAAATCTATGAGATGCATCATCATCTGTAAATCTCCCTGTTTCTTCACATGCATGAGCAAAAGGAATTTGGATAACTTTGTTGTAATATGTGGCCCTTAAACCCCCAAATTCTCCCCTGTAAGACATGGGCAACCAGCTATACTGTTATTGGAACTTTCTAAAACTAACTTAGAAAGAACTGCCCAAAATGAGAAGAAGGAATAATCCTGGTTTGGTAAACAAAAACTACAAATGCAATAACTATTATTTATTGGGGATAAGTACTTTGTTTTTTCCTTCTGTGAATATAAAAATGCTGTAACCAGAAGCTAAATCTTGGATACAGGCTGAAGTAATTTTTTTTATGATATATACACTGTAAAAAAAAGGCTATAAAAAATATTAGACACCATAAATCTTTACCAAGTACTTTTTAAATGAACTATATATTCAACCATTCACTATTTGGAAAGTTTCGGAATAGACTTGATGCTATCTTATTTAGCTAAAATATGCCATGACGCAGACCTGAATTAATTTCACACTGGAAAAATATTCCATAGATTCAGAGAATTTCCACAGATTCAGAGAGCTTACCATCAGGTAGACTTAGCCAAATATTCAACCTATATGGACCTTCTCCAAGCTTCATCCTAATTATTTGGATTGTAATTATCAATATTGAAAGTTTAAATATTTGATTCCAACTCAAATTTTAAAACTAAAATGGAAATAAGATCAATAACTGAATTAAAAAATATGAGGCACTGAAAAAGCACTTACCTTTTCTCATTATTTGGTCTTAGATATTAAAGGACTCAAATCTGTTTTTTACAAGTTTTTCCCCTGTGTTGCCATGGTAGCTTGTAATACTCTATGCTGTAGTGTTTTACCTTCCCCTCTTTGTGGGATGGGCTGCACTTGCAAGCCTTCGCATAATTTGTATCCTAGTATAAAAACCAGGCTACATTTAAATTATAGTATCATTTGGACTGACCAAGAGTAGCCTATCTAATAATTGCCTTTAAGCCAACAATATTTGTGTGATATTGTTAAAATCTACAACAAACAAAAGTTTTATGGCATTTTGTTAATGAATGAGCTGTTCAGCAGAACCATTTATTTGGGTGAAGAGTCCCAGAGCCTTTACGAGCTTCTGAGCTTCAGAACAAAATTACATTATTTACTATGATACAGAAGTGGGTAAAGCAAGTGAAAAACTAAATTAAATCAAAGGAGAACATTTAAACTAGAAGGCAGCCTTTGTATTAGAAGTTACTTTCATTTCCTTTTGCTTAATATTTCTTCTGTTATAGTTATGTACAGAGACAACCCAATGCACTAAACGCTATGAATTGTGGAAGCTGCACAAATGTTCTCACTCGACAATAACTAAATCCCAGAGAATATATTATGGCAAGATAATTCACATTTCTACAGTTTTGAACCATCTTACTAAGAGTGTTTCATAGTAAAAATTCACTTTAGTCTTACTCATTTTAAAAAAGCATTTTTAGAAAGCTAGACAGATAAAGGTTTTATAAACATTGGAAGAGAAACTACTGACAGAATAAGAAAAATTTTGTAACACATACTACTTTATAACAACACAATGAAGACAGATAATGTTCAGATTTTTGTTGACTCTTCCACTGTTAGTTCTGCTAATCTCAGAACAGTTTTCTATCTGAAGAAAAGACTATCACAAAGTGTTAAAATAAGCATGCCAGAAACAAGCAACAAAACCCTTATTCTACTATCCCTAACCTGCTAAAAACATTGAAAGATACAACAAAAAAAAAAAAAAGAAAGAATATTCATTTTGTTTTCTTTTTTTAAAACTTTCACAATTGTGTTTTTTTGTCAGAATCTCAGACCAGATTTTGGAAAAATGTACAAGGTATGTGATAGAATATAGTTTGGAATAAATACAGCTCATTCAGGGACTGACAGGTATGATAAGAAAATGCTTCCTCATTTTTCAGACAGGTTAAATATCTAAATTTTATTGAATGCCAATGGCTAATCATATAAATGAGGAAGAACAGCCCAGATTTATTTTACTCTTAGGGCAATATGGCAAAATTTCTTTTGGATGCATGTTTATGAAAACACATCACGAGCAAAATAACTGCAGGTTAAATAGATGCCAGTGCATTTCTTGAAGATTGTATTGTGTCTGGATTTTTTTTTTTCTGACTGATGCGTGTTGAAAATTTGTACTGGTGTCAGGAGCTCAGGGAAGCAGCTATCTCTGGAGGCAGTCAGTTATATATCAGCTCATACTTGGGCTGTCTCTATTAAAGGCTGATTTTTTTCAGTGTATAATGACGAAAGGTCACACAAAACATAAAAATGAATAAAAAGTAATATGAATAGGTTTTGTAGATATAGGTAAATAACATTTACACAAAGGATGTCCCACCTTGTTTGGTACCTTTGGTAAAAGTTTGTGAAGAACTGTTTGCCCTTTTCTGGATTGCATTTTCTTCATAAACATTTGAAATTTTGTATTTATCTGTAGCATTTTAGGAGATATAAACTTGTCTGAACAGCTTGTTTTCTGAGAATACTGTACGAGAGATCAAGATACCACTATAACAATCTTCTCTTCTTAATGCAAGACCACACAGGAGCTGTGTTGAGTGGCTCAATAAGAGGTTTATTAATTTGTCTTTATCAAAATAATGACTGGCATATAAACCATCACTAAATCTCACTATTGAATGCTGGATGTAAAAAGATTTTAACTGGAGAACCGTCTAAAGCACCTGCAAAATAAGGACTGTCTGATCTTAATGTGATGAAGTGTGTCCACTAATTTATCTGGCTTGGAATTCAATCTCTGTGAGCAGAAACTTTATTGAAACATTCTGTGATTGATTCCAAGTAATTGGGGTAATCATAATCCTTACATAAGATTTTTGCTTGTTCTGTGAACATTAAACTTCTTGCATAGGCTTTATTTTATCCTCTTCATGAGAATTCCACTCTGCCTGGCACTTCTAGCTTGTCTGTCTCAGGAAAGCAAACACTTAAAGATTTTTGAAGATGCCCCGTGCTCTGGATTGACTTTCCTGTGCATCCATCTGCAAACAGTCTTTTACATGATGACCAAGAGGAAAGGTGATCAAAATCATCTTTACAAATACCAAATCTGGGCACATTTGAGCAAACTGAGATACCCAGCTATACTCTTTCTGATAGCAGAGACATCATGAAAGACCAAGCATGATGTGCATGAAGCATGATGATCTTCCTAAGATGCACAAAGACTAGGGGATGAAACTTGTTAAGTTATTGAAACTTGACTAGGTGATTCAGAGAGGTGCTGGGTATGCATAATTAAAGGGAAGAAACTTACAAGAATTTTGCGTTATTAAGTGATGCAGGGTGTATTTAATACAACAAAACATATTTTATCAAATGCTTGTGATTCTGAGTCCAGATCACTGGATTAAGGTTGACAGCAATAAGAAATATTCATTGTTTTGTCAAAAAACGTGTCTGATATTTGAAAATATGTGCACCAGGCAGCTGTAAAGAAATAGGATTCTTCAGAGAAAGCAGAAATTTTTTTTTAGTTTTTTATTGGCAATTGCTGTAATTCATATTTTCATTTTCTTCTTTTATTTCAGCTTGATTTTCACATTAATAACAATTGTGAATATTATTCCTTCCTCTATAGATTTACAGTAGGTATAACAGAAGTAGGGTCTAGAAAGACTTTTGGAATGCAGGAAGTGCCACTTGTGTCCTCTATCAATATGTTGATGGTCTCCAGAGAGGATAGATCAGAGAAAAAGAGCTAATTGCACTTGCTGGTCATAGTGGCCAGATGGCCAGATGTCTGAGGCATTATTTGCTGTGGATGGTTGATTTGAGTCAGTGACATGCTGTGCTAGATCTGGGTAGGATTCAAGAGTCCTATTTCCATAGGGAAAAAGGATCTATGACCCCATCTCTTCTGTGTGTCCCAGGGTCTAGAAGAGGAAGAGCTGTGGCTGAGCGTTGATATGGTCTGGTATCCTAAGCAAAACATGGTAAAGAATTAATTATTTTGAGCACTAACTTAGCAGAAACTCTGTGGATACGTGCCCACAATATCAAGAAACCTCTGAGCTATGAAAGATTTCTTGCCTAAAAAACTTGTCTGTGCTGCTTCCCATCTGATAATATTCAAATGGTAAGTGTCCCCATACTTGGCTCTTGGGTTTAAAAGCACGGTATATTTAATGTGGAAACAGTGCAAGCAAATCTCACTGTTTTCAGTTATGCTTAGGTTCCATCACAATTTATGTCTTTTCTGTGCAGAGCCTGGGCTGGATCCAACTGCTCCATGGACAAGCCATTGTATGGCTGGCAGCAAAATCACAGTGGAATTATGCTGGTTCTCCCAGCAGGCTGTGTGTTTCTCTGTTTCAGTAAGTTTAAGATCTTCAAATATTTACTTGGACTTTGCTTTGCTAATAGAAAATGATGAACAGTGTCAAGTATTTTACAGGATCTTTTCAGCTTATGACTTTACCTCTCCTTAAATTACTAAGCATGATCTATACAGTGGGAGTTTAGCAAAAGATCATGCCACTGTAAGGCTGAGCCAGAACTCAGATCAAACAACCCTGTGTTGCTGTTGAAGGCATAGGGCCATCCCACAGCAGGATTTTCAAAGGGGTTCTGAGGAGTTGCATTCTTAAATCCATTACATACTAGCAGCCCTTTTAAACAGCTATCTTTCCACAGCATTTTGGAAACTGTAGTGTCACCCAGCAGGAAATGGAGCTGTAGGGATAGGCAGGAGCTGATGGAAACAAACAGGAAGAATGTGTCCAGCATCACCACAGCTGAAATCTTATCTCTTAGAAGAAGGTTGCTGCTTTGGGAAAAGGGATATGGTATCCTGAGCTCCCAGGAAGAGGAAAAACCCAAATACAGCTGGAAAGAAAGAGCAGAGATGATGGCAAGATGAAATGGTAACTGAAATGGTACGAAAGAGGGAGGAGAGAAGGGCAGAGGTGTCCAAAATGGATGGTGACCAAGAAGAATGTGTAACTAAGTTGGATGCTTTCTGCTAAGAAGAAAACATTTATTGATTACTCTGTTTGAGCTATGTTAGAGTAGCTGTCAATCATCACTGAAAAAGGTCTGAAGACTACAGGTAAGCAAAATATTAATGCTAATTTTATTTTGCATTTTAAAATATTTAAATATATATATATATATATGCAAAGAGACAAAGAATGCATACAGCTTTTTTCCGGATCTTTATGCTTCAGAAATAGTTAGGCTATAGAAACCTGGATATCCTTGACCCCACTAACTGAAAAATGCTTCAGCTATGATTTTTTAGTCTTTGTTCATTATATTAATGTCAATTTTGTCTTCAGTAATCACATTACTATGTGGCAGATGGGGGAATTCAGACATATGGAGTTCAACGATTACTGTGAAGAAAACAGAATATATTTCCCGGTGCAGATGTGATCAAAGATTAAAAAAGGACCACAGCATACACAGGACGATTATGTTCTGTATTTATGGCTGAGTTAGTCTTGGCTAATGGAAAATAATACCTTACTGGGAGCAGAGCAAGTCCTGGGATCAGATTCATTGGTATGCTCTGGCTGCTCGGTGCTCCGTCAGAGTACAGCTGGTTTATATTGTCAGAGCAACAGGACAGTCAGGAGTTACAAGAGAAACTGGGCCAGCATGGGGGATTTTATGATTATTATTTTTTAAAGTAGAATAAAGAAAAGCAAACGTTGTCAAGCATCACGAAGCCGATACTAGCTCTGTAATTAATTTGATATGACAGACTGACTCTTCAGAGGCTGATACAGTTAATTAAAACCAAACTGCTCTTGAACATAATTGCTGTAGCAACTGTCCAGGCAGTAGCCATGCACAGGGATGTTCTTCACTATTTTTCTGCAAGCTACCAGAAGCCTGTTGTAGAGCCAGGAGTTTCATCCTGGATTTGGTAAAGCATTTTCGGGCCACAATTCCTGCCCTTTCTGTGCCAAATGATCAAGTTCCCCTAGCATGGGGTAATTCAGATATCAAAGTACTGTGCCAGTCCCTGAAATTCTGATTTAATGGGTACTGAAAATGTGACTGGGAAAGGGTTAGCTGCTTTAAAAGTACTGAAATCTGTGACACATTTAGATGAAGGTGTCATCTCAGTCATAGCTTCAGTCTCCTGCACTCTTTACACTTTAAAGGCAATTTGTGATTATTTGTGGTTGTTTACAACAGATTATATAAATTTAAACTTCTGGCAATATTATTATTTTTGTTATTGCCTTATGTTTTCTCTTCAGAAATCTCTATTACCTCACCTGCCAGTAGTGATTCTGGTGTGCTTGCTTCAGTTTGCTCCAGTTCAAATGACTTCACTGACAGACATGCTGTGTTTTGACTGCTTAGAGCAACCTAAGTAATTTTGACAAAAAGAAATTATGGACTGATTGCCTCAGAGAGGTTGGTTAGCAGATGGGATTGAGAAATGTCTTCCAACTGAGGTCAGTCAAGAGCTTTAGCATCTTTAGCTGGCATACAGGCCTGAGGACTGTGTGTGTGCACTGGGTCATCAAGCCTTCTGGTCATCTGCCCTGTGCCAGCTGCTGGCCTCTGCTTGGGATTCAAAGCTCTGCTGAAACAGAAATAAAGGCAAACAATATGGTTTCAATCATCATGCAAAAATCTGCCTGCAATTGTTTCTTAAATTGTCATCTCTTTGACATTAACTTATCTCCACACAGGGAAGACCCAATAAAGAAAACATTGCCAAATTTTGAAGAAAAAATGTAATGGATGGTAACTCTATTTTAGGTCCAAGTGAGCAGAAGAGCCTAGAACTGCTGGAAAACAAATCCCCAGAACAGGAACTATAGATACACCATAGAATAGTATTACTCAGAGCAATATTGTCATCTTCTATATCAGATACCTGAGTAATAGAAGAAATTTTATGATTTTTTTTCCAGTTAGTTGGATCCTTTTTTTTAGTTCTTAGATTCACAGGAAGTACATGCTTAAGAGCCCCACTTTCTCTACACCTGAAAAGTTCATAGCCCCAATTTTATAACGTACTCAGTACCATCCTGCTTAGATGAGTCCTACCATGGACATTTAGAAGTAGCCACAGTCTTAAACAGGCCCTATAAAGCTGGAAAATAGAGAAAATCTGGTTGTCTCATAGTTGACACTAGGATAACAAAGATGCTGATATGGGTTGCTATTTTTATAGGCATGAAGACAAGAGTATTAAATCTCGTTTTATTTTTTGTTTTGGTCTCACTGATTAGTGAATACAGAGGGTGAGATGACCTGGTAAGGCTTGGGATTGGATCAGTAATTGAGACAAATTCCAGACATGAAAGGACTTCCTGATGCTTAGAAATCATTAAAGGCTGAAAATTACTCTCTGTGAGAGGAGGGCTGCAATGAAAACGTTCTTTGGAAAAAAAAAAAACTTCAGGAATTTCTTTCTGATTTCTTTCAATAAGGTTGATTGTGCGACTGTTGGGTTTGTAAACATTTAAGTTGCATGAATTAATGTCTTGACCACAGCCAACAGGCAGCAAAGGGCAACTGATCTTGCCTCTAGCTCTGTGATGAAGAGTGACTCAATAATTGGCTTTGTAAAATTAAAATCTGGTGCTTATTTTTGCTAAGCAGAATGGAGTTACTGCTGGTATTACTATGTAATGTATGCAAATAAACAAACATTACCTTTTGCACTATACAATTTGCGAATTATTTTGTTGACATTTTATGAATTATTACCCTAATACCAGTGTATGCAAAAAGTCATGCCTAAGAGGGGTCTATTTCTTTTGGGTTTTGCTTTCTGTTTTCTTTTGGTTTTCCATAGTTAAGCTGAGTGAGGGCTTTACACTAAACCCTGGTAAAAATGAGTTGTATTGTATTTGTTCTTTGATGCATTTCAGAGAAATATCAAGGGGAACATTTTACTTGGGGAGAGGAGCTTATGAGATCTCCTGCAAAGCAAAAGTGGTGTAGTACTCAAGAGGGCTGATAAAATGGGAGGCATCAATCTCTTTCAGAAATAGAGAGCACCTGATATACTGCAGGACCTAATGTTATGGGGCATTACTTCCTCTTTCCTGCTGCAGGCTTTTCCTTAGTTCCCTTGATAGTTCATGTAGCAAAAACACTCACCAACTTATGGTAGGTTCTGTGGAACTGGGAGACCTAGTTATTGATTTGTGTTGGCTGAAAAGAGGGCTGGTAACCTGTGATGGCCATGCTGATCATCTGGTTGGTGGCCCCTGGTTTCCACACTGTCAGGCACGGTGTCATGCCTGTCTGTGGAGCATGGGACACTGCAGCAAGCTAAACTCTTGTGCTTTGTCTCCTGATGGATGGTACCTGGGGAAGGGCTGGGACAGCAGCTGTCAATGCATGCACTGGCTGCCTCTCTGTTGCCACATAACAGGTGAAACTCACTGTTCACCTTATAGTATGTTCATTTTTATTTCTCTGGAAGTAACTTCTGGAATCAGGAGAGAAAGTACTAATAATAAAACATTTTTTTTTTATCCTTCCCCCTTCTCATTCACTTGTCCTAACTTCTCCTTTGAAATGTTACAATTTGTCTAGGGCCTCTCTATAACTTAAGAGGGTAAGCAAATCTCTACATAACGCTGTCCCTATTTTCCTAACAGTAAGAAATCTTCAAGTTTTCCTGACATTACCATCCAAATCTCCATCATAATTACAGTGACTTCCAAAACCATTAGCTCTCCTGCTGTATTATGTCAGGTTATAATGATATAAGGAGTATAAAAGTCTTTTTGCACAGGAGTTTTATGACCTGTAGAAGGTACAGGAACTAAACTAAAACCTTCATTACCTGCCTCCTTTCTAGCAGAGCTCTAAGACATATTGTCAAGGGGGATTCTTTGATAGATATACCATCATAAATTTTGCCACAGTGTAAATTCAGTTTATTTCTCAGCACATAAGGGCTTTGGGCTGGGGCAAAGACCCACACCTTGTGTTCCAGAACAGAGGGAAGGGCAGATAAAAAGCCTAAACCACTTGGCTGAGGGGTCAGCTAGATCAGTTTTCTTGGTTCACACTCATCATCAGCTTACCACTCTATTTCAATGATTAGCATTAATACCTCCCTAAAATAATTAATAATTAACCTAAAAACTTCATCCAAGATCAGAAAGTCATTCAAATAGGTATTTGAGATTCTTTCTTGCTGTGAAATTGCAGTGTTACAGAAACAAGCAAACTGTGCAGCACAGTCAGCTGGTAACCATGTACAGCTTATGCCATTGACACCTGGAAGTTGTCTAAGCCAACAGCTGCCTGGCAGGGCAAAATGGTCATACATGTGGAGTCAAATACCCTAAACTGATCCCATTAAATGATATACTGCAGAGGCTAAAGAAGTTTATGGATATGAACTGAATATTATACCTCAAATGGAAATATTGTGTAATATTGGCCTTGGAAGCTAGAGTAGACAGTTGAACATGTTTTCCTTCTTTGGAGGTTATATAATTGGCTTGTTTTTATTCAGATGGCATGGTGATTGTCAGAGTGAATGTAGTCAAAATATTGCACAGTAACTAGATTACAGTGCATTCTGCTCACCCACCTTCACTTTAATTTTGGATTTGTTTCTCACAAACATTTAGCTTCTGCAGTTCCTAGAGAAAACATTTCCAGACAATGGACTTCAAAACGATTTTCCTGAAATTGCCCAGCATGTTCCTCCCTGGGTTTCCAGACAGCACCTGTACACCTTGCTCATAGCCAGTCTGTCAGGGAGGGAGAGGAGGCCCCATGTATGAAAAAAAGACCCAGGAGCCAGATTTGGTAATCAGCCTGGCATTATAATATAATGTCCATTTACTGTGGGAAAGAAATGTAATAGGTGTCTGTCCTAGTTTAGGGTAAATTTGGGAGAGGGAAAGAAGGGAAAAAAAACAAACTTCTAGATGGACCACCCCTCCCTTTAGCTGAATCGGGATAGGAAAAATTTCCTTGGAAGAAAGTGGAAAAAGTTGTTTATTTAACAGACAAAGCACTCTCCAGCCCAACAAATGAAGGAACAACACCGAACAACACAAAAAAAAACCTCTCGCTGCTCCGCAGAGATGCCTGACAGTCTCTCTCGTGGCTGCAGCTCGGTTTAGTTGCTGT
>JAWWMU010000153.1:44544139-44579693 GCA_035048155.1 Cinnycerthia olivascens
CCTTCCTTCCTTCCTTCCTTCCTTCCTTCCTTCCTTCCTTCCTTCCTTCCTTCCTTCCTTCCTTCCTTCCTTCCTCCATCCCTCCCTCCCTCCCTCCCTCCCTCGCTCCCTCCCTGCTGTTACTGAGCAGTAACCCACGTCCCAGGGTGGGGATCTGTTACTTTTCCGTAATTTGAAAAGCCTACTGGAGCAGGAAGAAAAACAGCACACATACCTGCAATGTTAAACAGCTCTTCTGACAAGTTTGAATAGGCTGCTTTAAACTGTCAAGGTAAAGCACTGTTATATTTCCATTTTTAAGACCACACAAATCACAACTTTTGCCATGGTGTTATTTTCATGCTGAAAGTTTTCAGACAAATTCAGACTCCATCACATGAAGTCAAACTTATAACTAAATTATGGAGACATTAAAAGCAAATTAAAACCTGATTTCCTAATATAAATTGTTGCACACATTTAGCAAGACACAGTTTTCCATTGCAAGTCTGTCTTAATCATCAATGTCTTTCAGGTCCACTTTTAGAAATAAGCTACTCAGGCCTTTGTATTTTCAAGTCTAATGCTCACCTATTCAAATAGCTAATTTATAATAAAATCATTTGCGTTCCAGCAGGATGGCATGCAGCTTTCAAAGGAGTTATAATAATTATAGAAAAACACAAATATTAAGATTTTTCTTTAAATTTTTAGAAGTTATTTTTATCTTGATTTAACATCAAGACTCTTTGGTGTATTGTAATTTTATTAATAATAACCTAAATTATTATTATTTTGTGGTCTGAAATAGATGTTTCTGAGACTACTTGAGTGAATTAGTGTAGAAGTCAAAATATGACCAATATACTCTGCAAGGTTAACAGACTTTGTAATTAATTCATTACATGTTTTAGGGAAAAGTGAAAATTTGCGATGTTTAAGATGAATCATGAAAACTTACCAGTGGCATGATTTATTACCTTTTCCTGCAGTCCCTTTTAGGAAGAGTTAGTGCTGCCAGCAAATCTGAATGGAGTAGCTGACCTACTGAAAATTCAAAGGAGTTTAAGGATTACTGCAAACTTCCTATGAATATTTGACCAACCAGCCTGTCTGACTGGCAGATGCCACTGAAACTTAGAAATTCATTTATTCAAAGAAATGATGTTTCATAATGTGAGAAGCTTATTTAATAGACATGTCCTTCTTTCAACCTGGAACTTTGATCCTTAATTTTTAAGTGGAAACACATTGCTGGTTGGAAGACACCATGTTGTTTACCGGATTTCTCAGCATGAAGTTGCAACCAAAAGGTGTGTCATATTGCAAATACAAGATACAACAAACTTGAATATGGTTTTCTTTGACTAGACAATGACTTCACTGAATTAGTGGACTGTTATGGTTGCTTTAGAACATATGATACATTTGGAATTTGTTATCCAGCAGTAAGCTGTCTTTGCAAACATTCCTCTGAACAGGTCCACTCCTCAGCTGCTATGTGGTAAGTTGAATGAGCCTGAATAATTTCTTTTCCAGTTGGAGACATTTGATGCATATCCTATATATGAGAAGTACCTGGAAGAAAAAATCGGAGCTGTCTAAAAGACAAAATGGGAAAACCAAGAAAAGTTCTGTAGGGCTGATGTAATTTCCATCTATGGCTCTGCTGAACCTGTGATTTTTGAATCACGGAAGCAGGCATAGCTATAAACCTTTGTAAAAGTTTTGATGCTTTTTCTTCCCTAGTGCTCTCAAGAGTGAACTGGGGAGGTAGGGTCAAAGTGGAAAGATGATTGGGTAGGTGCAGGTCTTATTAAATAACTGCACTGGAGACATAGGAAAGAGGGACAAAGCAGTTCTATTATTTATTTGATCATACACTCCTTTTTCTTTTGTTCCGCTATATTTTTTATCATATTTGCTAAAGAAAAGTTAGACTTTCCGCTTGGAATTTGGAGTCTTTAAAAAGAAGAAAAGAAATACTTTCTCACTGTCTGGTATCTAAAGTATGGTTTATTTGAAACACATTCAGTTAAAAGTCTGCTATTTTTAAAGATAAGTGTTCTCATAGTGATTTGCAATAAAAGATTTAAATATAGATCAGACCTGACCTGGAAAATACTGTCTGCTGAAGGCCTAAATTTGATTCTTTGTTTCAAACTCAGCTGTAGCAATTCTATGTCTACCTTATCCCTGAAGAGGGTAGATATTGAGACGTCTATTAATAAATAACCCAAGAAGAAAAGGAAGATATTATAGGCAAAAATCAAACCTTAATGAAATTATAACACTTCAGTTTGCAGCACTGCATGGCATAATATTCAAGTGGACAAAACCCAAACAGTTAGAATATAATAAAGCTGTATTAATATCACCCATATGTACTATTCTAAATAATTTTATAATGTAGTTCTGCTTGTGACAAGCATCTGGGACCAAGCTAGATTCTTTATTGATAAAATCAATCCAAAGAATAAAAGAATGCTAGAAGCAAATTTAGAACTTATTAAAAAATTTTGATTTTAAAGCTTTTAAGGGTATCTAACGTTTTTATACAACTTGAAAAAGTTAAAATGAATTAATGGTTCTACCAGTACAGATATATGTAAAGAATGTGCTTGTCTGTTAAAGAGGGTTTATGCAGAATAGGCAAGGGAAAAAAAAAAAGCTTTCCGGCATTTAATTAACTTCTACTCTTCTACTCTTATAAATGTGTACTTGTGCAGGAAAGTACTCTTTTATGTAGCTAGAAGGTACTTTAAATTCATGTTCTAGTCAGCTGGAAGAAAACAAAAATTAGTCCCACAGTGTTACAACGCTCTGTCAAGAATCTGAAGGACAATATGAAACTTAAAGTAACTAATGTTTTGCATGAAAATAATTACTTTTCAGTCAACACAATACTTGGTATCAATTTAAGAGACTAATAGAAATATCTCTCAGAGAACAAATGACAGTTCTGATGGGACTTATCTGATGCGAAAAGTATTTCTAGACTTACCATGACAGGCAGACTGAAGGTCAGAAACACATAATTCTCCCTCTGTCAGCAAAATGTTCAAGTCTGTTTTTGGCTATAGCCTTATAAGAGGCTCATTCTTTGCAGATTATGATTTTTTTTTCTGTAAAAGGAACGTAAGGATTCAGAAAGCTTGGGAATACATCAGCTGGAAAGCAAAATTCTCACCTGTTTTCCTCAACTCAACAATACAAAGAAAATAAAGTGATTATTCCGTTGCTTAAATTAGACAGACTTAAGCCAGAGGAAAAGTGGAACAAAACCTGACAAGAATATTCAAAGAACTATTGGTATTTCTTAATGTCTTCTAGATTTTTACTGTGAATTTTCTCTTTGTTAAAAATTTGTTTATCTTATGCCAAATAAGGCAATTTTTCTTCATTTGACAGGAATTTTCTGTAAAGTTTTATGGCTTCAATCCATGTGGATACTTTTTTATGTCCTTGCCCTCTAAAAATGAGTATGAAAGCCATCCATCTTTTTTATTTTTTTGTTTGAAATTCAAAGATAATTTCTCTACTTCACAATGACTGTAGGAAAAGAAGAAAACACACTAGCTTGCTTTATTTTTCTGTTCCTCATGCAAAACTGTTTTGTCAGCAGTCAGAGCTACATTAAAGTTCTGCAGTAATATAGATGTTATTTAGTGTTCCCATCCTGGACTCCTTTCAGTTTGCTATCTGTAAAGCAGTGAGACAGGACAGCTGAGAGAAATAAGTGGGGGCAAAATGGGAAGCTAAGAAGGTTATAAGGGAGAGGTGAGATGAGTCAGTGGTTTACTGGCCACACTGCTTTTTGTGCTTCCTATCAAATCTTAGAGAGAGAATAGCAGGGTTTAGAAGCTGCAGGGCGAAAATATTCTTATCCCTTTTTTAAGTTGTTCTGCCTCTTACACATTTCTCAGGTATGAGACCTCTTTCACTCCCATAGTCACCTTTCATTATTCCTCATTTTCATTAAGTAGAGGACTCCTGCAACTCTTCATAAATCAGTTACTCAGACTTGTGTGCCTCAGTGACTCTCAGAGTTGGGGACAATTCTGGAAACTTGTTGGACTGGATCAGCTCCTAGGATGCACTAACCTCTGCTGGTTTAGAGAAACATCTAGCATATTCTTTTTGAATGCATACTACAGTCAGAACTCTGACATTTTAAGGATGAAGTAAACTCTCGTTCAAGATCTGTGTACAAAGATGCAAGCTTGAATTCTGCAGCTTAAATCTCATGGCACTACCGTCCTGAGGTCTGAAGCTGCAGACAAGAACACTACTGAGAGTTTCTGCCAAATATGGAAACATGTTATTACACATAAAGACAGCATTTAGACATATTGCTGGGACTGTATCAGGGCATGGTATCTTAATCTGAGTTATTGATGCAAATATAAAAGAAAAGAAGAAGGTTTTATAACTCTTTCCAACACCCTTCAACATTGGTAATAATGCATTTCCTTAGGGAGTTTGTTCCATTCGTGTCCAACCTAATGCATGACTTTATAATATTTATCAAAATTTTAATGGTGGTTTTTCACCTTGTGTCTGACTGTCTGTATGAGGGATCATAAAGCTGCTTTTGCATTAATTTATGGGCTTTTGCATTAATTTATTTGGTTTTTAAAGCTTAGTCATCCAGAGGGTTTGACTGTTAATGTCAATGGAAAGAAGAATGACATGATGCATGTAATTCCTCAGAATTCAGCTATTGAAGTATTTTAGTATATTTGAACTTCAATTCTTCTCCTTATCTTCATTAGTTTTCATTTCATTTGAAAAGAACTCAGAAAGGTATTTCCCAAAGGAAGAATTAAAAGCTAATTTAGAAATTAACCGTCTAGAAAATTCATCTTGACATGAAATATGTAGCTTTTTGCACAGGCTGATCAAGAAACTGCAGTATTCTTGTCTGAACAAAATCTCAGCCAACAATATGAATGCTATTTCTTTAAGTGATAAATTAATGTACTAATACATTGTGTAGAAAAACTAATGATACATATGTTGCTTCTTGAATTTAAAACAGGTATAAAAATGCCATTCATATGTGTGAGTAAATTACCCTACTTGCAATTTTAAATTTTTTTTCTTTAGGATTATTGTATCAGATTTTCTTTAGTAATTCTCATTTAGGTTAAAAAATCTGCAGACTCTTATCCTCAATTCAAAATCTTTGTCATATACTGAGAAAATCCCTTAATAGTCCTGTCCCACAGAAATAGCACGATATTATTCAGCCGTTTCTAGGCAAAGATGACAGGAGCATCCAGGATGCTTTGTGGGAAAAAAATGAGTTGTAGTATGTCAAAACTTTTATACTTTGATAATAGAAAAGCTACACAAATAATTGCTACAAAGAGAATATTTGAAACCTGAAAGAAGTCAAAGCTCCCATGCCATGTCTTGTGTCTACCAACAAGAAATGCAGCCATAACATGGCAACTTGACTGTTGGATTACTTGACTCCTTAGTGCCTTTTAACAATAATCATGTATTTTATGTTTCTATCTTTTACCAGATAATTGTATAAGAAATTTTTCTCAACTTTTTAAAGGCAACACACATTAGATTATTTGCAAGTGAAATGGCTGCCAAGCATTTGTTATGCAAACACAGTTGGTCAGGTTTTTCATAATGTTGTCTTATAAACATGTTCGATTTCTCTCACTGAGAATCAAATGCAGTGGGTTTTATGCATTCCTAATGACAATTACCTATTTAGTATAAACAGGTCTGCAGGGGAAATGCAATAGTAGCTTTAAGTCATTTATAACTTCTGTTGTTTATCAAAAAGTCCTTGAACTTCAAAATGCTTTCCTTTGCATTGGCATTTAAATGCTTCGTTTTCCTAGCTAGAAAAAAAATTTGTAAAACTGAAACAATTCTGTAATGTTCTTTAAGTTCCAGTAAATGCAGCAAACAGATTTGTGTCAGCTTTCTGCTTTCAAATTCATAATTTGTACTGTGTGATATGTTTGAGGAGCTCTGCAATACAAAATTATTACCATGCGATGCAATGAAAATGAACAAAAGGGGAATGCTGAGATTAAACAGCACACTTCAATTTCTCAAAATGACACATGTTTGGAGAAAGCAAATGCAAATATTGTTCAAAACCAGCACCAGCTTTAAGCTTCCCTTTTCAGCCACGTTGCTGGCCTCGTTCTCCACAGGAGGGGCTTTCTTCTTCCAACACATCATTTATCAGTTGCCTTCATTTACTGTTCTTGACGCTTTGCCCACGCTGAGTGATCAGTTTATTCCACCAGCTTAAATGAAGGACTAGCCAGGTTAGCAAATACCTAAACGTGGCCATGCTTCACTCAGAGATTTCTTTTTCTCTGCATTTGTGATCAGTCTTCACACTCTCCTGGAAGTCCCAGCCCAAAGGCTTCCAAGGGACCAACCCGTGTCTCTTCTAGGAGATGGAGGATCTGTAGCAGGGCCCTCCTGTTTTCCTTCTACTGGCTCACTGGTCTGTCTCAGGCTCTTGTGTCCTTCTCTGGGAAATCTATGTCTCTCAGCACTCAAGAATGATGTTTCTACCCAGCTGAAGTACTGTGTCAGGTGGGCAGGGAAGAGCTTGCTGCATAGCAAAATACTTAACAAAATAATCCAAGGACTTTTTGACAGTTGTGCCTCTGTGCTTTTTTGTGGGCTTGCAGATGATCTTTTACTGCATAACATATTGGGGATGACTCCTATCATGAACTTCATTCCATAAAATGATGAATTTGGATTAGTCAAAAGAATAAAGGACATTACTATGCAGGTGCATTTCCTATTGTTTTACTGTCTTGCTGAAATTAATTTCCATGCTCACACTGCCCTCACCGAACTTTTAATGTGCAAAAATTAACCTTTCATATGGTGCTACTCTGTGCCAAGAACAGGAAGATTGTTTCAGTCAATAAATAACAGATTCCTCAGCAATGAGCACTAATGCCTGCAAACACATGAAGAAATTAGGTTGAATTAGCATTGTGTATGTCATTGCCATTTTTAAGCTGTGTAAAAGATACATCTTTCATAATTAGTTTATGTGATGTGTCTGAGGGTGTTGGGAGGGCTTGCAGCAAAGCATCCTGCTCCTGGTACATCAGCCAGGGTGCAGATTTGCCTGGTTGTCTTGGATCAGAGAACACGGAATAGACTCACAGCACTGTGTATCACTAAGTGAGGCATTTGAATATAGATTCTTTCCTCCCCTTGATGGACACTAGGCAGTGAAAAATTCTGTAGAACTGTACATGTGGGCGCCCCTTCTGATAGGCTTGTCCTGGCACTGATCCAGGTAACCACACTGTTGCCTCGAGGGTAGCAGAGAAGAGTGTGAAAGGAAGAAATGGTGATATTCTGACTCAAGTTCAGGAAGGCAAAAACCAACTGTGACTTAAAAGAATCCTTTTCCCCTAGTAGCTCACTTTCCTCCTCACCACCTGTTGGGGATATTTTGGATAGTAGGGCAGAAGCAGATGTGTTAGTATGCCTTGCTCACTGCAGTTCAGCCTGTTGTACTGTTGTGGTTACAGCCTTGCTTGTGGTTAAATATCACATGGCAACTGCTTACATATTTTCATTTTTTCTGCCACTGTTATGGCAGGGGTGTGTGGCAGGAATGCAGTGTGGACAGATGGGACAGCAACCTCTGGAACTGCACTGTCTAAATTTGCAGCATCCCATGACTGTGATTACTAATGGAGTACATGGCTTGAGATCACTCAGAAGTTCAAAATACTCTGCACAGGATGCAGTTGATTATTTTTCCATCTTCTCCTACTACTGGCAGTCATCAATATGTGTTGCAATAAGATATAAATTACTTGCTTTCTAAACTGTTTGATTTAAACTGCTCTGCAAAAAGGGAGCCTAGCTGGCCTATTTCTCATAGACACATGTCCTAATTTTCCTGTCGTTTCATCTTGGTGATTGTCAAATTCAAGAACTTCCTTCAGCACACAATTTGATGGGGCCAACACAGAGGTCTGCTTTTGCAATGATAAGTTTAATAAAAAATCCAAGATCATATGTCAGAGAGAGAATTAGAGTGGGATTCTGGGTTTTTTGTTTTGGTTTGGTTTTTTTTGTTTGTTTGTGATTTGTTTTTTGGTCTTGGTTTTTAGGGTTCTTTTTGTAGTTGGACATTACAAAACTAAATTATAGAAGTAGAAGAGAGGAAAAAACAGAAACTGTCAATGAAAATGATGGCAAGACAGAGGAGGATTTCTAAAGACTCTGCCAAAGAAACAGTTGGAGAAAGAAGGGAATGAAAATCAGAAGATGGTGTCATGGGCACCAATAGAGAATATTATTTTAAGAAAGAGTGTTTCTGGTAGTACTAAGACAGCTGACAGGTCCAGATGGATGAAGCTGATCAGGTTCTTTGATATGGTGAAGAGGAATCCATCCAGATTTGGAAGAAAAAAAAAAAGCTTTTGACAATTATGAACTGTATTGGAAAGCCCCTAAAATGAAACTGGAAAATAAAGTCTCCAGGGGAAACAACAAGAGCAAATTAACAGGTATGTAAAAGAAGGTGGAATATATATAAACTGGATCTGTGTTAGTATGGATTATAAAAAATTAAAAAGGGTGAAAAATAGCCTGTCATGAGATAAAGACCAGAAGGTTTTCAGTGCAGGAATGCAGGAATGCAGGAATGGGTTAACCTGTGATAAGGCAAGCTGTTCTCAATATAAAATCTCTGACCACAGTGAAACAGTTGTTGGAGCAAAACCCTCAGAGTGAAAAACTAGCACATCAGTGAATGAGGGAAATATGTATCAGATTTCTAAATATGTGTCAGTTAGCTTCCTTGTTTCTCATATGTAGCCTGTTTGTCTGTGAGAGATTATCACAGTGTAGTGATAGTGATTAGAGATTATCACAGTGTAGTCCTGTTTTACATTTGGAGCCTGGTATGTCTCTTAATGTATCCATACATAGAGAAGTTACAGAAAGATAAAAGAGTGTGCAAGGGAGAGCAGGGGGGCAGCTGGATCTCTCAGGCAAATGGCAGGGTGAGAAAAGAAGCATTAGGGTATTTCTATGTCTGAGAAAAGAAAATTTAAAAAAAATTAAAGATAAGAAATGTGGAATAAAGTAAAGGAAGCCAAGCTGAGGAGGAATAATAATCCTCAGATAATGCTGGGGATGTGCTTTACAAAAGCAGCAGTGAGGACAGGGAAGATGAGTCAGTCCAAGGCAGCAGAGGTGCAGGAGTGGCTGCGTGCTGCCCTGCCAAACTGGAAAAGCTGTGCAACACAGGGATCAGCAGGACTGAGAGTGATGGGGTGTGTGCTGGAGGCACACTAGTGCAGGATTTCAAAATCTAAAGTGTTAGGATTTTATATAGATATTTATATAAATACATTATTATTATTATTGATAATCACAATTATTATTATAAATAATAATAATAGTAGACACTGCATTGAAAAACTAAATCTCAGTGAATCTCAGTTCCAACTTTAGAAAATTAAAGGTGGAACACAGTCATGTTGTAAATGTAATAAAAAATTGGCAACAAATCTTCCTTGACCTTCTGATCACATGTCACAGGTGGTGTTTAAAATACAAAACCATCTGCAGAGGGTAGAATTAGACCTCTTCTTCTGTGTTTTCAGGGTCAAATCAGAACCAGCACAGGCATGTATTTAAGGGAAAATACTTTTCACTGTATTATTTAGAATACAGTGAATAGTTAAAATAGTTGATGAAACTGCATCTCAAATTCCATGTCCAGTTTTTGGGCCCTCACTACAAGAAGGACATTGAGGTGCTGGAGTAAGTCCAGAGAAAACCAGCAGAGCTGAGGAAGGGTCTGGAGCACAGCTATGATTAGGAGTGACTGAGGAATCTGGAGCTGTTTCGCCTGAAGGAAAAGAGGCTCAGAGGTAACCTTATGGCTTCCTTCAGTATCCCTGAAAGGAAACTGTAACCAGGTGAGTGTCATCCCAGGTAACAAGTGACAAGAGATAGCAGCCTCAGAGTTTATCAGGAGGGGTTTGGACTGGATAGTAGGACCTTTTTTTTTTTTTTTCTTCCACAGAAAGGGTTGTGAAGCATTGGAACAGACTGCCTAGGGAAGTGATGGAATCACCATCCCTGGAAGTATTCAAAACATGTGTGGATCTGGCACTTGAGGACATGATAGTGAACATGGTGGTTATGTTGTTGGTTCATTACACTCCTTAAAGATTCTATGACTTCAAAGTTCAGGAATCCACAGTCCACAAATATCAACTGAAACTCACAATACCCTAGAATCATAGAAAAATAGAATCATAAAAGATTTAAGGTTGGAAGGACATTAAAGATCATCTAGTTCCAATGCCTCTGCCATGGAAAGGGGTGCTGGTCACTAGTTTAGGTTGCTCAGAGCCCCATCCAAGTCTTGAACACTTTTATGGGTGAGGAACTTCTCTGAGCAACCTGTTCCAGTGCTTCACCACTCTCTGAGTAAAGAATTTCTTCCTGACATCTAAACTAAATCTGTCCTCTTTCAGTTTAAAACCATTGCCCCTTTTCCTGTCATTATTTGCCTATAGAAAAGTCCTTTGTCCTCCTTTTTATAAGCCCCTTTGAGGTACTGGAAGGCCACAATGAGTTCTCCCAAAAGTCTTCTGTCCCCACGCTGAAGAGAATATATATGAAATTAATCAGGGTCTGGGGAAGACAGGACATATGTGTTTAGACAGTTTTAAGTACTAGATGATAGAAGTATGGTTACTGTGATGTAATTAATGACTCTTTTCCAGGCACATTCTTCCTGTGGTCCTGTATGTTTCCAAACGCATTGGTTGTGTAATATTTGTTTGCTTAATAGATTATATCAAAAAAACTTCTGAAGCAAAGTATTCCTTATTTTTCAGTGTTTTCCTGCTATTCTGTAACTTTCAGTAACAGCTCTCATTTTTTCTTTTATTTATTGTTATCTCTAAAATTAATTCAGTCCTCATTCTGAAATTATTCCATAGTGCTCAATAACTTAGCTTTGCAACTGATTATATGGCTCAGAAAACATGAATGTGTGAGAAAAGAGGATTTTTCAGAGCTCTTCAATTTGTCTAAAATATTTGCTTGAAATTTACCAGAAATTAATATTCTGTGTTCAGAACCTTATGCATTTAGAAGACTTCTGTACAATTTGTCAAACACTTTGACGTGACAGCAGTTTAATAAGGCCAGACCAACAAACATAGAAAATGCAAAACCAGACCTAATAACTTAAATTGCTGTTTTGCATGTGCTCATTCCTGTGCTTGATTTTCTTCTTAGAACAAGCCCAATGTCAATGCAAAAAAAAGCCAAAGCATTGATTTTCATTCAAGGAAAAGCAACACATTCCATGCCTAACAGATATCAAAGAGAGTCCAGCAGTTGTAGCTCATATTTCTGTGCTTGATTCCATTTAGATAACACTTTGGTTTAAATTAATTACTTGAATTTTACCTTGCCAAATAATTGCTTTAGAGACCCAGCATGAAATGACTTCAACATAGCAGAAATATTCTTTGATAATGTTTTCATATCTAGAAATAACAAACACAAACCCATCCTTCAGAATTCTGCTTCAATTCAGACCATGGGCAAGAAAATGGTGAATTTGTATTCTGTGATTTTTGGGCCCACTTACATCTTATACCATCCTCATTGTTTCACATTTCAGAAAAGCATTAGGGCCAGACACATTTATTGTAGCCTTCACTGCATGGCCAGGTGGTAAATCTTGCATTTATAGAGATCAGAGCATGACAGGCCATTTTGATAGCTAATACCAGTGAAATAAAAAAGTATCCACATCTCCCTCCTTTCTCCCTTCGGTCTTCTAATTCCACCTCCTACATATATGAAGAAAGAAAAGTGATGCAGGAGCTGGTCATTTCCAGACCAAAACCCCTATTTTACTGTCTTTATGTCTGTGCTTTCAATGACTTGATAAGCTTGGCAAATGCTAAATTTTGGGAGTAAAAGTCATATTTTGTCATGACTTACAAATAACATATTTCCTTTGTATATTAAAATCTGAACATTTCAGGGAGAATTTGGACTACTAAATTTAGTTTCTGGTTAAATTAACTCACAATTTTATCCTAGACATTCATTAACTCTATGAAATAATGGTTTTGCACTTGTCCTCTTATGCATGGCAGTGCAAAGCCAGACTTGGACATTGTGTGATACTGTAATTAATCACTGTAATTAATCTTTTCTGCAAGAAAAAAAAAGAACTCATTTGATGTTAAATATGCATCCTTAATCCTGATTCTTCTCAACTTTTCACTCCTTATTTTTTGCATGTTAGTAATACTCCTGTGTTAGATAATGAAATGCTTGTGCATAGAAGAGATATTTGTATTCCATCAGTTTCCTTGCAGTATACAGTCTTTTAATGCAGTCTATAGGAGGAAACGCTGGTGATACAATCACTAGACAGTAAAACAAGAAAGCAATTTTGTTATTTTGAATGACATCCACAGTGAGCTTGCTGTTGAAAATATAGTGATTAGTCCCATACTTCTGCCACAGAAACATTAATAAAGAATCATTATGTAAATAATTTTTCAAACATTTATCTATGTAAAACATCATAAATTCAGCCCAAGTTCCTGACAGTGAATCAAGAGAATGAAAAATACATTAAAGAAATGTCATATGTAAATAAAGCAGATTGTCAGTGCTACTTAACAATATGTTGAGAATAACAGGAGCATTTGTTCCTTTATTGTTCGCTGTATCCAATGTCATTTAAACATGACTGGAATTTCTCTCCAGGTGATATACATCTCTTCATGTTGTATACTTTGGAGTGAGCATTGGACTACGCATATTGCAAAAATTAGGGCAGATTTTCCTTAGTCAAAATCTGTAAATTCTGAAAAGCTGATAATCAGTTAAACTGGGAAACCTTATAATTACAGATGGTGCTGTTAAGAATAGGCTCAAACTATTCTTGGAAGAAAATTTGAGTGGCTGGTTGGATAGTCAAGGTCAGGGACCATTTGGTTTTCCAAAATTCTGGCTACAGTTACTGCGCCCCTCACCCTGGACTACTGTGTCTGGTAAGGATGCAGATATGTTAGCTTATCATCTACAGCAGCTGCACAATATATTGAGCTGTTTAAAATTTGCCCTTATGTGTACTGGATTTTCATTAAAATGTTGATATGATGAAAATTCCTTTTTGAACCCAATCTTATGCCAAGACAAGAGCCCTAGCTTCAAGAGAATCATACGCATATATATGTATCAAATATTTGAATCAGTTGTAAGGCTTATGGAACTGTATAAAATATACATCAATAAAAAGGACCTTTGAACTTAGATGTTTATAGATGGTATATAGGCTATAGCTATATATAATTTGAGGAATTTGAATATTACTTTATATTACTAGCTTTACAAATTTTAATCTGCCCAGTATATGTTTGGCATTAGAGACTTCAGAAAACTGGTTGCTCCACCTATGTCAATTCTAAACTAATGACTGTGCTGATTCTACCTATATATTCATACTTCTAATTGGCAAATAGGCTCATTTCCTTTCTGTCCTCCTTCCTGGAAGGAAGGAAAATTTTTTACTTTTTTCTGAATAGTATCAACCATAGCAGAAGCTGAGTAGCAGGACAGAATGTCTAGATAATTTTGGTTTTTTTTTATCCTTTTCTTGATTTGTAGCCTGATTATACAGCTTTTAATCACGAGATACTGATTGTAGGACAATATTAATACTAAGATAACTTCAGATGGTATCCATTTAGAACTTTATCCTGCATTCTTCCTTTATTTTTTCAAATAAAATTAAATTTAGAAATATCACTCATTTGACAGCAATTCTTTGCTGAAGTTTTTTTCCTTTTACTGCCATCAAGACGTGCTTTGCTAAGGCTGCTACCTTGTTAACTGTCTCATATTCAGTAATATTGCTAATAGCTATTACATACTTTGTGCAAACAGCCAGTTCAGGAAACGAAATATTCATTTTAAATGCACATAACTTAGCAGTGGTAGATGAAAAGCAGCAGCAGTAAGCACAGACAGATTGAATTAATTAGAATTATAGCCTTTGGGTTTTGTATATGCTGTTTGGATTATAGGAATGTCTTTACTGTTTCATCCTAAATATCAAAAGTAAATGTGAAATCTTACTGCCTTTTCTATTAAAAGTAGTGAATTTTTATGAGCTTTGTTACATATTTTGATGTTCTTTTTCAAGTATTCCAGTTTACTGTGTACTGATTTCAGGGTAACAGTCAGCTGATAACCCATACACTTCTTTTACCTGTATGACAAATTGAGATCAAAATTTGGTATTTCACTGTTATCATAGATGGCATCTAGTCAGCACATTGAATACTGACCTTTAAGAAAGGAATTCTTAAATTTTAGATAATATCAGTGTAACCACCTTCCTTTCTGATTTTAAAAGTTACCATGCTAAACAATAACCAGTGTTCTCTCACTCTTCCCAGATCCACAAATATCTCCAAGTACCTTCACTGACCCCTTGTCTCTATGGTTTGTCCAGCCTGGATTTTTTTCCGCAAATGGTGACAGTAGCAGTACGAAGAAGGGAATTCTTTGAGACAGAAAGAGCTCACTGCTGTCATGGGGATAATTTAACACCAACTATGAGCATCTGTTTTCTTTGGTGTGATGCTTTGGACCTCTCTGCTGTGAAGTGGAAGGACTGTTTCCTAGAAAGGTGACACTGGCAGCTTTTGAGGAGTCTGATTGCTCTCCCTGACAAGGACCCCTTTAAATGTCTGATGGAGCATGACCCTAAAATATCCCAATGTTATTTGTACTTGCTATTCGGGTGAGTATCCAGGTCAAATTGTATGTTTTTCATGGAAAAAAAAAAAAGAATGTATAATTTGACATGCAAAAGAACTAAAAGGTTTGATGTTATTTAAGCTGCATCTCTAAAGCTTATAAAGCAAAGTTTACTTCAATTGACAAGGTTTTCTGTGCTCAACACATCATATGATCTCAACGTTGGAACCATTTTTACTTACAGGAATCGTAAAGAGAGATGCAGATTTTATCAAAATAGAATTTCACATTTAGGTATTGTGTTAGAAATAATGACAATGAAAATGAATGACTAATGGCTCCAAAGTAGACATACAATGATGACAGGACACAAAAGTTGTAGGCAAGAGTGAAATTCCAAATGTTTTTCTCTGCTATACTCTTTTCATTTATATAGACACCAGAAAGCATTATGGACCTAGGGAAAGACTGTTCTACTGCAGGCACAATCCAGTTAAAAAAGGAAAAAAATAATTCTGTTGCAAATCCAAAAATGCCAGCATATCAGACTGGAACTGTAAGCTCTGAGAATGGAGCTCTGAAATTTGAAATTTGAAAGGTCTGGGTTCCATTTCTGGCTTGTGTACAGATTTCCTCTAGGCAAATCACTCACATCTTTCTGTGGCTCAGTTCCCTGTCTGTAAAAGGGAGATAATGATTCCCTGCCTTGCAAAAGGTTTGTGAAGATGAGTTCATTAATGTTCGAGAGATATAGTGCTGGAGACCATATCACTATCAAGCAAGTGTGGAATACAGCCTCAGCAGTACCTCCTGAAGCTTGTGAAGTGTACTCTTCTGGGGAAATATTTTTTGTTTTCCCCAGGTTGGTGAATGGCTGCAGCTTTCCCACTTCACACACTGAAGCACGGCTGGGGAGAACTGAAGTGAACTGACCAAACATCCGTATCAAGATGTATGAGGAGTCATCTTTCTGGTTTTCTTAGTCTTGTCTTTATTCATGTTATGCTCTGATTTTGCTATAGAGACTAGTTGATATATGCAATTATCTGACACAGTGAGAGATTCATCTTTTACTGACTTTTCTCTATTCGTCGCAGAATGCAGAAACTGTTTCTTGCTCAATAAACAAAAAACAGATGGAATTTATTCCCTTCTGCCTTGCACTGCTGATGTTCAAACAGTGTTTAAATGACACAATTTTTAAAATCTGTAAAATTGGAGAACTACAAGACTTAACATAATTGCTGCATTATCTATGTCTGACAGCTCTCTTGTTGTATATTCTAAAGGAGATGGCCCAGGAAGGTGATACATGTGTTATCTATCAAAGCTGAATTTTCAAACTCTCCCTCTCTCTTTCTGACCTCAAAAACAGCTTAGAGGAGTTGGTGGATTCACTTCAGAAAATTCATCCAGAGTCAGAAGGAGGGCATTAGGCCTTGGACCCTTGCAATACTTTACCCCAGGGATATTTATACTAAATAGTAGTCATAAATCTTCTATGAAAAAATATTTTTCAGAAAAGGATCAATGGTAGAATGAACAGCCATCAGTAACGATGTTATTTTAGACAAAAATACTTCACACTCTCTCTGATGAAACAATAGTAGCTGCAACGTTTTAGGGGTGAGCAGTTTCATCTGGAAATGTTTTGAGAAGGCAACACTGAAACAAGGAAACTAATAAAGATTCAGATTCATGTAGCTGTCATTGTTTCCTCAGTAAATTCAGCTATGGGAAAAATTAATGCCTGTCTTGGAGAGAATGGTCCTGTTCCACATGGTGATCATCCTGCACATATGGTTTTTCATTGCAGAGTTTCTTCAAACTTCCAATTTAAATCATAAAAATGGGTCAGCTAAGTCAAAGGACAAAAGCAAATACATGTTACTAAGGTGTTAATTAGTTTGAAGATAAAATTGCTTAGCAGCATGTTGACAGCTTGTGGGTGGCTTCAATGATAGCTGGTATCTTGTCTGGGAATATTACCCATTTTCGCCTCTCAAGGATGCTCCCAGTATCCATTTTTGGAAGGGTATGGGTTTGTGAATATTGCATCTGTGGTTCATAGAAAAAAAATAATTTAAAAAAATGTAAGAAGAAAATTCGTAGTTTTTGTACCTGAATACCTTGTTTTCTGTAGCCAACCCTCCAGAATTGGTACTATTACCTAAACCAGGCCTGTAAGATTATTTGAGGACACCTTCTGTTTGTTTTCCTAATCACCAGCCAGAGGAACAAAATGTTGCAAATCATCATTCTCCCTATCTTGTAAAACTATTCTCTTGCATATGATTCTTGCACCTCACTAATTATTAATAAAATATCAGAGTGCCTTCTACTCAAACAACAAGATTAACATCTACCAGCTGCAGTTCTTTTTCTTAACTTTAACTTTAACCTTAACTTTAATGTTTCTCTAAAATGGTTTAATTAATATCAATGGGAATAGTTGCAGGATGAATCATGGTACTCTTAAGAATGGGTCAGGTTGGAAGGCTCCACAGTGGGGCATCTGGTCCAAGCTCCCTGCTCAAGCAGGGTCATCCCAGAGCACCTGGCACAGGATTGTGTCCAGATGTTCTTAAACTCTCCAGGAGGGAGACTCTGCAATCTCCCTTGAAAGTTTCTTCAGTGTGCAGTTGCTCATACAGTAAAGAAGTTTCTCCTCCTATTCAGGCAGAACTTCCTGTGCATCAGTTTCTGCCCATTGCCTATTGTCCTATTAGTTGGTACCACCAAGAAGAGCCTGGCTCCATCCTCTTGGCACCCTCCCTTTAGATACCAATAGACATTGATGGGGTCCCTTCTCAGTCATCTCTGCTCGAGGCTGATTGGGCCCAGCTCCCTCAGCCTTTCCTCATAAGGGAGATGTCAGTCCCTTGATGAACTCTACAGCCCTCTGCTGGATCTGCTCCAGATGCCCCATGGCTCTTCTGTACTGAGGAGGCCAAAACTGGACAAAGCACTCCAAAAAGGGGCAGGATCACCTTTCTTGACCTGTTGGCAATGCTTTTCCTAATGTACCCTAGGATACCATTGGCCTTTTTGGCCACAGGGGCACACTGCTGGCTCATGGGTGAGGTGCAATTCACTGAGATGTGAGAATTGGGGTTGATATAATAAGGAATGAGAGAGAGAAAATGAGAAGAACAAGTGACTTTGCCCATGTCTACACCAGAATGCACAAAGAGCTGTATTTGTCTCACCTCTCTCTCTTCTGCAGCCATTAATCAAACAATACGGAAGCAAACACAATGAAAGCAAGTTGGATCTAATGACAATAATGCTGTCTTACTTACCCTGAAGCCTGGCTTCTGTTCACACTATTTGGCCACAGCCCATGGAATGGGAGACAGGCAAGATCTCGGTATTTTTCATGTTCTTAGGAAGAAAGAACAAAGACCCTGCTGTTATACTGTTCAGGTTTCCTAGAATCTCAAGAATGGTGGTCTCTGTGCCATAAAAGCACTGGCTAGGACAGTATTAAAGCACAGGCTTAGTCTTTTTTGCTGTGGATATACTTTTCTGTGTTTGGAATTGTTGCTGGTTAATCTTTTTTAAGCAAAGAAAAATGGATCAGCTGTTACAAAGGTTTTACATAAAATGTGTTAGAGAATATGATGAAAAGCTGTTTTTAGATATAAAAAAAAGTGTATTTGGCATATATATATGTGTATATTTACCAAGTGTATGACTCCCAGAAAATATCAGTTACTTATTCCCAGCTGAAAATAGTGGATCAAAACAGGCACAGATTGTCCTGCAGCAATGCAAGCAAGGAGTCTGAAGTAAGTCATTACTAAAGACAAGCAGGATGGAATTGTATCTTTGGAACTTTCCCATTGAGTTATATCTTTAAAACTGCACCTGTCAGGGTGTTTAATGTTAACATGTCAAGGCAAAATACTTATTTTTTTCTCCCAGTAGTCACTGAAGTTCACTATAAAGCCTTATCCTGCAGTAAGAAAAGTGAGAGCTGCTTGCATTTAGGTCTCAGGCAGAAGAATAAGCAGAGGGCAGGACTAGCACCTAGAAAAAGGCCAGGAGGAGCAACTAAAGTTTTCTAAAATATAATACAATAGAAATAGTAATTTCTTTTCACTGGAATATTCCCCAGATGCTAAAATTTATCTCACCCACCTAAAAAAGTGTAACAGTACTTTTCTGAGTAAGTTTTGACAGTTTGGGAATTTATCCCCATTACATTATAAATGTCATTTTGCTTGGCGAATAAAGTCCCAGCACATTTACCTTTAGTTCCACCTGGCAGGAAGGAATAGCATAAATCACAGATGAAAGGAACTATCCCAGAAAGCCACTGCTGAGGGCAAGGGAGGGGGATCATCCCCAGCTCTAGTCACAAACAGTAGATCCAGAGGGATTCTCTGCTGGGGTGACACTGAGCCCAATGGCCTGTTTTCACAGAAATTCACGTTAGCTGATGGGGGGGGGGAATCCCTGCTGCAAGCAAGTAGGTGGAAAATTGATTGGTCTTTCAATGGTAATCTACACTCCAGATGGGATGGAAGTAGCTACTACATGAGCAAAAGGGCACTGAGATGTTTGTTCCCAGTTGGGGTCCAGTATTGCTGTGTGTCTGGAGGCTGGGAGTCCAGTGATGCAGGGGCTCTTGTCCCATGGGATGGGTGCTGCTGAACAGGTAGGCTGTGAGGGGAAGTGCCTTGAGCAAGAGGTTGTTTTGGCCATGTGGGGAAGGGTGCCATCAAGGTTAAATGCGCTCATCTCCATCTCTGTCACACTTATTGGTCTCAGCGCCAAGGCTCGCTGGAGCTGGACAGTAGAGATCCAACCACTGTTTTCTGAGATTTTCCTAAGTCCCTGAGAAGAAAGGAACAGGACTTTCTGCCCATTTTGAGGTTTGGATAACACTGCCATGAAGTGACATCTCAAATCTCATCAGTAACCTCGTACTAAAGAGGAAGAAATAGAAATCCCTGGTTGTAAGAGAGAAGCAACATGCATTACGTAAATGGGCCAAAACCAAATAACACCAATCAGACATAAGGAGACTACTCTGATAAACTCTATTCTATTCCTCAGGATAAATGATCCCATTTTGCCAGAGAAAATATCTTTTCTTCATATGTTTACTTCATGAAGTGGTTTTTTTTGCAAAAAATCCTTCTGCATGATTAAGGTATAAATTATTGCAAATAACGCTCAATTATTGTATGTACAGTAGAAGATATTAAATAATAGAAATTTAATATTTATATAAATTAACTACTCAATATTCTAGCAAGGTATAGTATAACCTTAAACTGTGATATCCATGTGAATTTTCTTTGGAATTTTTATTAGGTGAATAATATAAAAAAGTAGAACCAGTAGCTCATTTTCACACAACAGGAATTTCTATACATTTCATACCGTACCTTATTATTTTAGAAAATAACAGAATTTGTTTATATTCTACAAAGTGTTGTGTTCTTTTGGCATCAATCATCTGTAAAGCCTGTAGGTGGACCTAGATTACCTATATCCAAGACTCATGCAACTTCTCAAATAGAAAGGGTTGTGGAGCTAGACATATTTTGACACAATGTAAAAAGCAGTACAAATTCAGAGGGAAGTGCAGGTGATTGGTGAAAAGTAAGCAGCATAGAAAAGCTAAAATTCCCACCTCTATGAGGCAGCAGTACAAGAGGTCATTATTTAACATCATTCAGGGAACAGAAGGTCAGCTCTTGCCCTCACTGTAAGCTGCCACACAAATAAATAGGCCCTTGCTTCCAACGGCGGAAACAGGCTTATTTTTTCCACAAACTCTGTGGATATTCATCTCTCTCTGTCTATGATTCATTCTTTAGAGTTACCTAAAAAGCTTTAATCATCTAGTGAGGAAGACGAGCTAATGCTCCATAATTTAAGTGACCTGTCACACTACATGGAAAAAGCCAAAGCTGTTCGCTGATGCCTGTTTTTCAAGGCCATTTATAGATTCTAGGTTTTCAAGTCATGAGCCAAGCACTTCTGGGAGGAAAAAAAAATGAAAACAACAACAGCAACAACAACAAAAAGAAGGAGACCAGAATTCAGATCAATCTATGCATGAAAAATTTTGGAATGGTAAAATATGCTGAAAATTTTGGAAATTTGTCTGGAATGAAAAGAGAAGTAATGGTTGCCTGACAAGCTAAGATGAATATTTATAAATATGAGCATACTCTCCCAACCCTGTGCTTGACACCAGCCAAAAAAAATAATTTGACTGCAGCAGGCATGGGGCAATTAGCTATGCAGTTATGAATTAATTAAAGCTTTCACTGATACTTTTGTTGACTAAAGGAGCATATTAGAAAACAATACTTCTCAATGTCATTGGATTGGAATTTAAGAAATCTGCATCCTTGCATTAGAGCAATTTTGTTTCAAATGCATTCTTCACCCTGCAAAAGGTGAATTACAGGCACTCAATGTACCGAGTTCAGCCCAGGACCAGCTGTATAATTGGACGCTCTACATTACAGAGTGGTTTGTATTGTCACCTAATGGGCCTCTGAGTAGGCTTTTAATCCTTTTGTCCATAATTGCTATCTCGAGAAATGAGCATTAAGTCAAAATGTTTTGTGTCTGTTTTACCCTGTCAACACTTTCACTTGGTAGAAAATAACACATCGTCAATGGTGTTATTTTATGCTACTATTGTACTAACTAGTAACTAACTTGAGTTACTGATTAGGAGTTTCTGACAGTACCTCAATTGTGTAATGCTCACAACAAATATTTTTACAGAACTATAACAACTGAACAGATTGCCAAGATCACAGTCAATAAATTAAGTTGCTGTTACAAACTGAACTCTGTTTAACCATTGCAAAATGAATGTTTGAAAGTGAGGGGCCCCAGCTCCTAATTGTGATTGTGATTGTTCTGACTGAAGACGGAAGTTTAACTGAGGAAATGTACGTCACTCTTTCAGCCTGAACAAAGTGCGTAAGTTTTCAAATAAACTGCAAAGGAATAATTAAATCTATCTGCTGAAACCTAAAGCAGTTTGTGATTTAGTTTGTGATTTATGCATTTGTAGTAAACTACTTCCTCTTCTCCTGGTGCTCTGTTATCTCTGAGTGGGATTTGATACCTCATAGTGGAAAGATTCCTGTCAGGTAGTGTGAGGTATATTGTGAAGCAGACCAAGTTTTGCTTGGGGAAAAGAAAAAATGCCTACAGGCTTTTGTATGAGTTTTGCTTCTTTTTTTTGACATGTTATTTGCTTTCAAAACTGCATTTTTTTCTCATAGGAAAGTTTCTTAGACATGTGCCTTTAAAGCTACTTGGCAAAAGAGAACCTTGAAAACAGAGCAGATGACTGCTACCAAGGAAAGGAAATAGGAGCCAATTATTAGCTGCACAGTAATAGTGAATTTTTTTACCTCTGTACCAAAAATCATATTAAAATTCAGTGAAAGCAGCTTTTCTGTAACTGTTATGAAACAGATTATAAGAGATTAACTTGAGTTTTTCTGGAGAATACTGTACCTTCCTTGCAGTATAATCACCTGAAAAGATGTTTTGTGTTTGAAGCAGTGTTCAGATCTTCCCTTGTAAGGTGTACAGAATAGAAAAACTATAGAGTTAAAAAGGCAAGGGTCACTAGTCATTCTGAATTGCCTCAGTTTTTGTTTGATCAGTAAGAATATTAAAACCATGTGCCTTATGCTCTGTAACAAAGTGAGGCAGAGTTATCAGGGATAAAGGCCAGACAGTAAGGACAGACAGTAATTTACCTTAGCCAACGATCTAAAAGACCTAAATAAGATCATTATTTTTTGGGGGATGCAATTTAGAATTTCTACAAGAATATTTAAAAGGATCTATTTTCTTCTATTATGAATTATGCATATCTATCTATCACTTAAAATCCATCCTTTAATGGTTGTTCTGAAGTCCTGTACTGCTTTTCAGAATATCTTTGGTCTGACAAGATGATGACCTTCAAAGCTATGAGGTATCTGGGGTTACAGAGACAGATGTTTGTGGTAAGATGCAGAAGCATAGAATCATACTTTCCTGGCTATATTAAAAATGTAGTTGAGGAAGACAGCTTGAGACAAAAACCTTCAAAAACTTTTGAACAATGGAAAGCTAGCAGCAAATGAGACAAGATGCTAACCAAGGAAAAGACTGATCATGAAAAACAGGAGAAAATACTTAGGCAAGCTTGTGAAGTTTATTCAGGTATTTTTTATAGATTCCTTGTTAACCTTTGCATAAAATATTTTAGCTCTGATAATCAAATATATACTGTATACCCAGAAGTAGATCTAGTGATCCTGGAATTGAAAAAGAAGATACCACTTTCTCATTCAATTTGTCAAGGCATCCTTCAACAGTACATTTTATCTGACTCTGTACACTCAAGGTTACATTAGGGAATTCTTTTTGTTTTGGTTTGGAGGTTTTTGAACATTCAGTTTGCTTTTATACAAAGGTGCTATATAGCCTTTGTGTAGAGGATTATCCTCTGAGAAGTTACTTTCTGAAAACATCCATATTCTCAGTCCTCAGACATAAACCCTCCAAAAGTAATTTGATTTTCTGCCTGCCTAAGAGTCTTCTGTTTCCTGATCTGATTAATGAAGAAAAATACTGAAAGAAAAGTCAGGTTTTCTCACTGAATTACATGCATAATAAAACAGGAAATTCTTGATCCTATAGATATGTATGAAAAGATAGATATACCAGAAATGTGGGGGGGAAATCTGCACGAAAGATGTCATGTCATGGAGTTATTTTACATTCTCATAATGGACTAGCAGATAGAAAAAGTATATGATTCAGATACCATAAACTACCACTTTTGTCTGTGTTGAAGATCTTTGATTTTTTGTGACACTTTGGAAATTGGCATGTTCAATTACAGGGATGAAGGCATATTTGTTTTTTATTTCCTTTAAAAATGCTACTTTTCACAGTGTATTTTAATGGACAAAAAAGGTCCTAAGACTGTTGGGCATACTTTAAGTGACTGACTGTATTTCTGATGGGAGACTAAAATCTGTATGCCTCTTGTGAGCCGATCTTCAGCATGTCAGATCTTAGGGAAAACTGCCATCCTTGTCCTTACTGACAGGAGTTGTCAGATCAAGAACAAGGATGAACTCCTAAGGAACCACAGTGAAATCGCAAGGTAGGGCTCATCTGTATGTTTTATGCTCTGAGACCAGTCCTAGTTTTGGTAAAGAGAGAGTCTGTTCCTGTTAAACCCAGGAAGGGTTGAGGAGGAAGCATAAGAGCTGCTGTGACCTAGTATGAACCAGCACTTCCAATTCAATGGAGTGCTCAGCCAAAAGAGAGACTTAAGCAGAGCAGATTAGACATTACGAATACTGGGGAGTGAGTTATCTAGAACTGCTATGCCTGTACAGTAAATATATTTAGCAAGCCCTATTAAAACTTGATTTTGTCATTTTTCTCCCCTTCCAATATTCTCAAGCCTGCTCTCAGTACCTCTTTACAAAGACAGTTTGAAGCAAATTTCATGTGGTAAACTGAGGGGTTTCCTCTAAGTGGTGTTAAACCTAGACCAGGCTGATTGTGCCCCTGCTCAAAGGTGGGTTCCAAAGCAGGTATATGAGAGGGCCTCATGGCAGAGATGGAACCATTCTGCAGTAGCCCCTATGGTCTCACAGAAGCGCTCGTCTCTGTAGGCACTGAAATTTCCCTTTCACCTGAGTTTACAGAGAGGATGTCAAGGAGGTGATCTTTTTGGCTGTAAATTCATATTCATATTACTGCTAAAAACTCCTCTGAGTTTTCAGGGATGCCAGACTATAGATGTGAGAAATGCTGCTGACCTCTGGAGTGCTGCCCCCAACCCTGCAGTGCTCTACTGTTTCCTTTCTCTTTTGGTCTCCAAAAGTCTGTGGAAGACCTGAATTTGGAGTGATAAGGAGATCTACCACAGGAGCACAGGGCATAGTTGATAGTTGAACAAGGGATACAGGTTCAAAATGTTACAGTGCAAATCATTAAAGACAGTGAAAACAACAGAGATCAAAATGTTAGAAAGTCTGTTTCTTTTCTAGGACACAGACAAAAGCTTTTTCCCTTTTATTGCAAAATCCTCCTGCAGAAATTGAAGACCAATTTTATTTAATACAAACAGTGAAATCTGTACCCATCTTCATCATTATGAAGTACAACCAGATTAGATCAATAGAAGCCATCCAGTCATAGTGGAATAATTTGCCTTTTGAAGGTTTGAACTGTGTCTGAATACTCTCTAGAGGTTTTTGTCTTTCAGCTGTGTTATTAACAACTATTTTCTTTTTCTGTTAAAACCAGCTCTTTTTTAAAGTAATTTTTGGTCTTTAAACCATAGTCTTACATTTTTCACAATGTGTTTTCTTGCTACAGGGAGATATTTCATGATTACAGATGAAGATTAAACAGCAGGAATGCAGAAAGTGAGAAACAAAGATAGTACTGCTGTACAACTGACTTTACGGAAATAGCAAAAGAATAAAAATAGGCAGAGTCACCTGAATTGACATTTATTTCACATATTCTATTTATTTTCAACAAATCTTTCAAACAACGGCAAAATTGTAAACATGCATCCACTTCTTACTGAAAAATATTTGAAATATTTTTTATTTATTTAATAGGGAGATTCCAAAGCTAGATTGAATATATCAATCTACTTTGGTTATTATGAAAATTGGCAAGGAAATTTGCATTGAAAGAATTTTCTTCACATTTATTTTATAGGATATCAAGAACAAAGTTTCCATTGCAGTCTTTTCAAAAATTTAATAAGGTGAAACAGCAGTAAAAGTCTTATGCATAAGCAGTTTACACATGCTCATGTAAACCTTTCCTAAATATACAGCTCTAGATATAAACCATACTGTGTCCCAATCTAATGGCTGTGTAATCCACGGAATGCGGATTTATGGATTTGTGCCTGTGCTGGTGAGAATTTTTGATAATGCTGCACTGAGGACAAGAAGAATGCTAACAAAGACCTCCTTGGAAGGCTGTTCACTTTACTGCATAACACAGGTTTTAAGCAACCAGACATAAAAGCTAACCAAGAACCCAGTCCTACCCAATCTATCCAAGCCTCTCTGTGAGAGAAAACCTGGATACAAGCAGCCCAAATCCATCAACTCCTTTTTGTGATTTTTAAATCAGGAAGTTTCACAGCCTGCAGCCCAGCTTCCCTTGCCTTATGAAGAGCGCTCCAAATCTCTCCTTTGTAGAGACCCTGATTATCTCTGTGATCCTTCCTTCTGTTTTTGAAGCCTCTTTACATGTCCGTCATCACTCAGCAGCGAATGTGATGTTGCCCAAAGCTAATTATCCAGAAATTTCCACACCATCAGCTTAATATAACACTGATAACTGGCAAAGGAGCAAAAAAACCAAAAAAATGACAGATGCATAAATACATAATGGGAAGGATTTTAAGCAAATCATGTTGAGTAAGTAGAAAAATGGTAAGCACATTTTGTATTTACTCAAGGAATACCTGCCAATAGAAAAAGTTGCAGGAGTAATATGAATGTTTTTTTTTTTTAATTCTGTGAGTCTTTCGTCTAAGAGACCTTGGAAATGTTTTTGAGAGGAAGATGAATGTTTATTGTTATGGAGTTATTGCAGCATTTTAAAATGAGTACCCAGGAACTTTTCCCAGTGATTAGCTAAGAATAGGGATGAAAAGAAACTGTCTTGGGATTACTTCAAATAAAAGCTGTCACCCCCACAATGATGAGAGCTAAGTTCCCATTTCTGAGGACTGTATAAGTGTTGTCACTGTGCTTTCATTTTGCCTTATTACAGGAAAAGGGTGTCCTAACTTATCCTTTTGGGACTGAGGCATTCAATCCCCTCTTTTTTTTTTAGGTTATTACAGACAGCCAAAAGAAAGAGTAAAGAAATGGCTTTTGATAGCAGAGAATATCTTTGGGGATTCTTTTCAAATCACATTTGTAGGCTGCTAATACAGTGCTAATTGCTTAAATTCATACCTGAAGGCTTTATAAATTTCACCATTTTCCTTGACTGTTATCAGACAATAATGACATTGGACACATAACTCACATTTTTTTGTTTCCATTCTGTTATCAGACTGTAATGTAAATAACCATGACAATAAGTACAAATTTCAGATTATGACTAGTCTAGTGAATAATTAAAGCACTATTTCTGCTAGTATTTCTGCCACTTCTCATTTCCTAAAATATCAGGAGGAAACAGAAAAAAGGCAGGAATACTTGTCTTGTGGATTTGTTTATAAGTTGTAATTTTAATGTCTGTTGGATCCTTCCAACAGTGCTCTATTGTTTGCCGACAGTGTTTTCTCATCAAGCCATAGTGGTTAAATTATTAGCAATGGGCATGGCAAGGCCCTAAGGATAAGGAAATTTATGGCAGTTAAATAAGTTAATTTATGGCTGCTAGTGAGGAAGATGTACTGAAAAATTTAATAAGGAAGAAAAAGAGTGCAAGCTAAAGAACATAATCTAAAACTAAGGATTGTTTTAAAAGTCAGTGGTGAAACTAAGAGTAATCAGCAAATATCTGTGGAAAGGTGTGCTTAAAATTGAATCAGTCATGGAAAATTTTCGTATGCGTGCCAGGTCATCTTGGGAATATGTTATTTTAAATAGGCATAAAACACAGGCTGTATTTAGAAAAGCCTACATTTTCATGGAGTGTGTATTGTAATTATATGGCTGAATTATCTTAGGTGAATAAACTGACATAATTTATCAAAATTTTAAAGTATTCATGTATACTGAAATTGTTGGGGAACACTGCCATAAATTTATACGCCCTGATGTACCACATGTCTGGAAAATTGCACTTCAGTAGGGATTCCACATAGGGTAAAGAAGTAAAAGAAATCACACTTTTAAATTATTTTTTTATGTCTTTTTCATTGATACTTTCTTTGATGTGATGCTGAGATACTGTAGTCAGGTTGCTTGGAGAAGTCCAACACATGTGATGGTATTTTATGTCCTTTAGCTGAGAGAATCAGGCACAGCTGGGTTAGCAGGCATCTTTACTGTGGGAGAGGAAAATGGAATTAATGGAGAGTCCTGTTTAATGGGACTTCATGCTTCCAAAGCTGCTGGCATTAGAACCTAAGCTTAAATATGTTTTACACTACATCTGGAAAAGTTATTGGTTCTGCTCTTTTTTACAGAGAATATGATGATGTTCTCAGGTGGGTTAATGCTCAGAGACAAAGCACTGTCCCTAATTTTCATTGTGACACTTCGTATCACTCAAAATATAAGAGCATGCTTGTTTTCTACCATGAATAGACATGCTCTAAGAATGTTTAAAGGCTGGCCAAATAAAAATCAGACAATAATATAATAATACAGGGTATCATTTTTTCGCAGAAGTCCTGTGACATTTTTCATGTGAATATACTTGACATTTCATAAATATTTCTTCAAATGCTGTGCAAAAACCCAGGAATATTTGTGAGTTTTGCAATAGCATTTAAAAAATATACTTTGTACTCTTACCTCAAATCCAAAGCCTAAATTACTTTATGTTACAACAAAACAAAGAATCACCATAATGCTGCATTTTCTTTGCTTTTTTTTTTTTTTTTGTTCTCTTGGCTTTTGTTACCATGCTTTATTTAACTGCAATAATTCTCACACTGGAGGCATTGTCAAAATATTAACCAATGCTTTGATTTTATACTATTATTACATACTTGACATGCACTTTTAAATTTTGAAATGCCATGACTTGAATCCAAATCTAAATCTGAACAAGGCAGTTTGCGTATTTGGCTATGTCAGGCTTCCAGTTAAGTGCTTCAAAGGTCAGCTGCATTCATCCTGGGACTAAAGAGATGATACAGGGCAATGCTTGAGCTTAAAAGGAAAATCACAAAATATTGTTCCAAATCAACGTAAATGGGCCCCAAAAAATGCTGTCTTTCTCATTACAATGAGGTCCATTATGCTCAGACTTTGGAGTCATTCAGCATTTAGGCAGTAATGCTGAGCCCCAGCATGGGTTTATGTGCCAGTTCAGTGGGCTTTTTCTCTACCAACAGAAGGGCAACTTACCTGCTCCCTTTGTAAAGCTGCTTATGAGACATTTGAGAAATTGGATGGACATGACCAAATACTTCTCAGATGCAAAAGGTTTGTTTCAACAGTAGCATTTTCCCATGTGATATCCAAAGGAATGAGATTGCCACTGAGAGAAGTAGTGCCTGTGTTCTCCTCTGTTGGCATCTCTTCCATTTCTGGATTTCCAGAGGATGCTATGCCAAAGGAGTAAAGTATTATCATTTCCTGATTTCTGTATGGCAGCATCTTTGCACAAAATACTGCACAGAAGCAGATTTTCTGGGACAAAATAATCTTTAGGAGTTCATAAAAAGGTTACTTGAGAAAAATAAAGAGTAAAATAAGTGAGCAAACAGCTGCTTGTGCAGTGAGTTGTGAGTACTAACCAGAGTTCAAATAAGGAAATACCTACAGTTCCTGAACTTTTCCTGTTGCTGAATTTAGTATTCAGGTTAGCTTTGAAGGGAAAAAGATCTCAGGTAAGCAAAAGAGATCAATTTACACTGATTTTATCCTAAAAATACCAGGTGCTATTCTTATACATGATATTTCTTTACACTTCTTCCCCTGAACTAGTACAAGAACATATTTCTCTTTAATAGGAATAGATGCATACATAAGTGTTAGAAAGAATCCTCCACTTAAGTCACGGTGTATGATAACAGTCTTAATAATTTTAATGATGTGGGAATCATTCTGTTCATGACAGAATTTCTTCCCCAGTGTAGAAGAAAGTGGATAAGACTTCGCATATCTTTCAGCAAATTAGCTGAAATATAAACATGTGGCAATATTGTCCTGAAGTGAGCTTTGAGCTACTTTACCTTTTTCACACTGCAAGCATTTTAAAATTTTGATCCTATAAAAGGCTTTTTTTATTTGTGCTCCTTTGCCAAGTAATGCCTTTTATGGTCCCCTTTAGACTGTGCTCAGGCTTACATGTTTCTTCTCTCATACAAACCATTTACATACTGTGAAGTGGGTGCTGAGTTACCCAGAGTAAAATTTAGTGTGCCCAGAAGAGATTATATTCCAGCTATCTCAGCTGACATATTTTTGAGAGCTACACAACAGTGCATAACAAGAAAGATTTCTGCTCATGTTTAGAGGAGTTTCAAGGTGCAGGACAGAGGACATTAAAAATCCTGGGTCAGGCCCAATGCTTTTTCTTTCTTGATGTCGCATTAAGGGAAATTCTGATGTCTTTTTCTTCTGAGTTAACAGTAAGAGGCAATTACCTAATTGTCTACTTATGGAAACAATGCACAGGGACCATAGTGTCCAATGCCTTAAAACATACTTCCTCCCAGTGACAATAAAAGTTAACAACTATATATTTACTTCTTCACATCCTGAGTCTCATTTATAGCTATGGCATTGACCTCCTCCTAGTTTTCCTCAGTTTCCACCTGAGTTAGTGCCAGGCCGCGCACAGCTGTTTCACTTTGACATAAGTTCATACGTTCAAGAAGTTCAAAACAAAGAATTTCAAACAAAAGAAAGATAAAGCACTTATAAATCCTAATTCTGTGCTTTAAGTCAGGGTATTAAGGGAGACTGGACAACTCATCTCTGGAAAATCTTAGGGGAGCTTTATTTTTGGCAGGTAAGACTCACTAATTGTGCTTACAGAATGTGCCTTTTAAATCCCAAAACATATGAGTCATTCCTGTCTGGCTCATGGCAAAAGGCTAGGGAGAAATGGTTTCTGAAACACTAAAAACAAAGTGAGAGAAAATAGCATACGGTTAGTGCATTGACTAGAGCAGAAACATGGAGATTATTCCTATAGTCGCACAGAGAATTCTTAAGTTGGCCTAAAGTACTTCTGCTCTGTTATTCTTTCTTCTTCAGCAGAAGACAGGGAGAGGAAAAAAAAAAAAGCTTCTCTGAAGCTTCTTGTATTCACTGATGATTTACTTCATTTGCTGAAGTACCATTTCACCTTGACAGTGTGTGGCAGTAGTGTTGCAGTCTCTTGTAAGCAAAGCAAAATGTTGAAACCTATTTCTTTTCCCCTAACTTTAAAACAAGTTAGTTCAACTTTTTAGAATTTTCTTTTGATAATTTTTTTGTTTTTTTCTCTTTCTATCAACTATTTCAAGCAGAGATACAAACTCTAAAATGATGTCTTTAATGATTTGTGTCTTGTACCTGCAGTTTTTCTGAAGACCTGTGATTCCTATATGGAAAATCAGCAGGCGAGATCCTATTGATCATCCTGAGGTGGGTAACACTAAAGTGTATGTTTTGTGTTAGATGTTATGTAGTAGAAACTGCAAAAGACATATTTGACTTATAAGTAGGGGAATAATGTTCTATTTCTTCCTTCTTAATTCTGAATTTCATCTTTAATTTGTTTTAAGATTTGACGCAGTCATGTATGGATTTTGATCTTTGAATCATTTGCTGTGATATAGTTAGTGTCTGTGTGTGATTCGTGACACTACCAAGGCTCTTCTGATACCTAGCCTTCTTTTTTTCAGACACCAAATGCATGTTTAACACTCAGATAGAAATGCACCTGTGATGTGGTAGTTTCAGTGTTAACTTCAAAATTTTCTTTCCCTTTTTTCTTCCACCTTTTTTTTTTTTCTAATAGAGACCTTTGAAAGGTCAACACACAGAACTAATCTTACACCCCTGCTACAAACTCTTTCATGATGAGAAAAGTTCTTTCAAGACATAGTCTTGATGCTGGCCATCTTGAATGGATATCAAAAAATTTTTGAAAAGTCCCATTTTTCTGTTTTTCTAGTTTGAAGGGCAAACATTCACAACATCTACAGTGTGAAATAAAAGAAGCTCATGTATGAAGAGTATCCCTCTCACCACTGCAGTCCAGGACTTCTACCTGGCAGGTAGGATAGCAGGGAGTGCTGCAGAGGACATCCAAATAGAATCCAGGCTAAATTGTTGGGCAGCTCATTATTTCTTTCAGAACAGCATGAGTTTCTTTCTCCATATGGGCCAGGATAATACTGCCTCCTATAGTGCCTGTATCCTTCCTTAGAGATATTTGTTGAGCCTGTTCCTTTATCCTACTTTTTCTCTAAAAAGTCATGACATTTTCTGAAGAAATATCCAATGCCTGAATTTCCTGTAAATCATTTCAGTGCAGAAGATATGACTGATACTATATAGAAAATGGAATAGACTTTCTGTTTATTTCCCTTGGACTTTTTCTAAGCCAAAGTGAGTCCCAATTCCTAGAGTCATTATGGACAATTTGGTATTTAAACAAAACAACCAAACCAACTAAACAAACAAAAAAAACCCCAAACAAAACAAAAAAACCTACCCAGAACAAAACCAAAATCAAAACCAAAAAACCTAAGCAAACTCCAAACAAAATCAAACAAAACAAGACAACAACAACAAAAAAAACAAAACCCCCACCACAACAAAAAACACACTACAAAAAAAAAAAAGGAAACAAATCATCTGAGATCTAATATCTATTTAAAGGAAGCTTTCACAGAGCTGTAAAGGCATTCAGAGCACTACATGCCCTGTCTTTTGCTCTGACTACTGACTGTGTGCTGCTTTCTGATTCTGATCGTGTTGCACATCATTAGTATAAAGCACAGACAAATGTTACAGTTTGCTGGTTTTAGAAGAACTAACCAAAAGGATCAGGCCAGTTTACAGTTTACACAAAATAAAGTAAAGTATTGGATTATCTAAAGATTATTGCATGTGAGAAGTGGTTGTTGCATGTGAAAATCATTCTCCTGGCTTTAAAAATCTGCCCTCACTTGAAACTAATACAGTTAAGCTGAGTTTGTTAATTCATTTTGTGAACTGTAAGGAAACACATGTGGCTTCCACTAGAAAGTTGATAGACTCTAGAAATGCCTCTGTTATGATGAAACAACGTTCTTGCTTTTATCAAGTTTAATGCCTAGTGAGTTTGCACTGATTTTTTTTTTTCCTCGGGCCTGGCAGTCCTATCAATCATAACAAAACTGCCTGGGGTGATTGAGTAAGGATTTGCAAGACATCTTGCCTGAGATCTATCTCTACTGTATTAACATTTGTATTTTTTTTCCTACCTCTGTGATTATTTTCTGTGGCATATTGAATTTGTTTTAGAACTACACAAAAAGGTGAAATAGGCCTGTTATGTGAAACTTGTTGCTTCTCTGGTAATGTATAAAAAAACCTCAATCAAAAAACTTGTTGATAATCTGGTTCTGGGGGAAATCTTGTCACATTTGAAGATCAGTGGAATTAAATTTCATACAAAAAGAAACCAACAAATATACTTGTTCAATATATATATTTATATATATTCCTGGTTTAAATACTATATTTAGTTACAAGGTTTAGGCAAGAAACAAAGCCTTATGATATCACAAGAGGAAAGTATTTGCTAGCAACAGTTGTCATGTGAAAAAAGGCAATTTTCTTGACCCTTCACTACAAAATGTATCCTGAATTTTACAGTAGTTGAATGTCAGAAGTTCTAATTTACTTGAATAACACTTTATATGCATTCAGAAAATATTGAAATGGGTTAATAGCTCCTCAAACCCATGTGTTAGTTACCTGAATGTCAGAAGTTCTAACTGACTTGAATAACATTTTATATGCATTCAGAAAATATTGAGATAGGTTAATAGCGCCTCAAACCCATGTGTTAGTTACTGATTTTAGGATAAAAATTTTGGAAAAGTTGATTTTAAAGTCTCTGAACATGGTGCACTTTATTTGTAACTTTGGGACAATAGTGCATTAGAAAAGTATTATGAAGATTATTCAACTAATATTAAATTAGTTTGAAACAAATTATATGCTAAAAAGTATAGAAATGGAAATAATCAAGTTACCTAATAATTAAAATATTTCTTCTAAATAAAATTTCATTCCTGAGCATACTTATTTTGCAAAGAGGAGGTAACTGGCCTAATAAAGGTCTGAAAATTTCTCGTAATTTTTGCTGTTTGGTATATATTTGTGTGGTGTGGTGCTCTAGTTAACTTATTGCAGATGAGTGTCTGTTGCTATTTATTGGGAAAAGAACATACATTGTAGGCGTTTCTGGCCCAGTGATCCTGGTGTTTGCCAGTTCAAATCCCAAGACAAATAATTTTAGTTATGCAGGACATATTCTGACACTACAGTTGGTAAATAGAACATAAAATGAACAGAAAAAAGCCCAAACAACCATCAAAACAAAACATAACCATAGCTGACTGCAGAGTGTGAATATAAGACAACGAAGAAATTAATTGCTGTCATTCTCCCCTGAGCTCTTCCCTGTGGCACTGGATTGAAGTCTGCAAGATTTTCAGGTGCCACTCAGCTATGTGCCCATCACTGCTTTGACAGACCTCTAAACTGTTAGGATGCTATTAGTCTTGGGGGATATTTTCTTGTTCCTTTCCAACCTTAGCTGGAATTGGCAATCAGATGTTGAAACAAATAGATTCAACTCAATTACTATTGCCAGTTCCTAAGAACATGTGATACTACATGGGCACATTTTAATCTAGGGAAACTGCTCATGTTTTTCTCTTTTTAAGAGGGATTTCAGTACACAGTGCCCTTTCTTTGTATTTTGTTACAGCTAAGTATTCTGACATCTTTGTTTTATAGCTAAGTATTTATTTGGAAAAGTACTTGAATCAGGAGTTAAAGTCTTACTCTACTTTCACTGCCACTTCCTCAAAATACATTGTCAGAATGATGATGGCAGGTGCAGGACCTCCCTGATTGGCTCCTGAGGCATGTCTGTGTGCATGAACAGAACATCACAGGAAGAAAAGGAAATAAAGCACTTGCTGTCCCTTGGGGAGCTCTCCAGCCACAAGGCTATCACAGAAAAAGAAATGTTGCAGCCCTACCCCACACTCCCTCCTTCAGAAAACCTTCGAAAGCGAGAGCTGGAACAGCAGTCTGTGATCCATTGAATGTAACTGGCCACTTTCTTGATAATTGAGCTCCCAAAAATGATTTTGGCAGTGATACGTCTTTATCGATCTTACTGTTCTATTGGGGTTTGGGATTCTCTGTCTAGTTAAGATAATTTAAGTGTAATTTAGGCCGATAGATCCGAAGAGTAACAAAACACTGATGAATTTTGCTTACTAGCAGTTGAAGGCAGAGTGTTTTTCAAAGTAACTGATTTGTATTTGAATGTCCAAATTCCATCCCAATCCAAAGGATTCATTATTGAATGAGCAGCAAGAAATTTTGCAGGTATTAAACCAGCTGCAGTGCCGTGAAGAAGCCCAGAGTATCTTTTGGTACCATTCTGTGTCCCACATCTATGCAAGTGACAGATTCTCTAACAGAGGTACACACAATTGTCTGTCTCCCGTTGCATTTCTACAGCAACCAGTGTCAGAGCTTTGTCTATAAGAAAAAAAAAATCTACGAGCACCATCTTCATAATGATTTTTATTGTTATCTTGGCTCTCAAAGGCAATCCCTACTACAGACATTTCAAAAAAGCCTCAGAGATCACAACACAGATTCTTTACGTTCTCTGTCATTTGTTGTCTTTGAGTTCTGGTGGAATGATGGTATTGTTTGATACCCTAGGATAAGAAAACCATTTTTTTACCTTTTTCATGGCTTCTGTTAGGAAATAAACAAGAATTTACTTTTTAAGATGTAAATAAGAAAAAATAAAAAGCAGAAAGAAGAAGGAAGAAGAAAAAGAAGAAGAAGAAGAAGAAGAAGAAGAAGAAGAA
>JAWWMU010000153.1:44584995-44634740 GCA_035048155.1 Cinnycerthia olivascens
AGGAAAAAATAATGAGCAAAGGCTTTCATTTAGAGCCAGATAGAAATATAAAGAAGTTCTGTGTCATAGTGTTCTCAGCTCTATTCAGAAAAAGTGCTCCTCACCCCCACTATTTTCAGAGCTTTTGTGTTAACCAGTATTTTTAGTGCAAATATCACACTGGAATAACTTGCTGGTTTATGTAGTCCATTTCTTCAAAGGAAATATTGCTTCATAATAAATTTGAACAACACTTTGACAGGAAACAAGAAAATCAATATTGTAACTGCATGCTCAGGGAAATGGATATAATAATTTCACCACCTTTATATGCTGTGAAAGAAAAAGTATCGGTGCTTAGTTTTTTGACAGGAAATATTTATTCACACAAAATTGCACAGACTCAATGACTTCAGTTGACTACGTTTTTCTTCACAGTTAATCCACCCCAGCAAAGTGAAAGTAAAATGTGTGCACTTGGAAGGACTCCATCCCTTACCTTGACAAAGTACATTAATTCTCCTTAGTTGAAGGGAGTATCACTTGCTTAGGCCTATGAAAGGGCCATTCCTGTTTGTCAGGGCCTCAATCTCAAGATTTCAAGGGCATAGATGTTCATATTCGCAACATAAGGAAGTATGGACAGATCCGTAATAATTACACTAATGATGTAATAAGAAAAATTGGATGGAGGGCACATACTAAATGTATTCCAATTGTTTTGTAAGATTTTAATTACCAACTAGGCTGTTCATTTTGGAAAAATAAGCTGAAACTGTGGTGATGAGATCTAGAGATATATTTCATTAACATACTGATTCTGTTGTGAGGCGTATTGTTAACTAACAATTAGAATTCTTGTTAATATATAGTAATCAAAATCTAAATTTTATACATAATAATTAGAGCATAAAGGTTAAAAATAGGTAAAGTATCCTTCTTCTGGTGTAATTGTGCTAACCAAAACATGCATATGATTACCCTTGATAAGTTTATAAAATGTGAAATTCATTAAAAGTAATCTGATTAAATTGTGAAGTTAATTATACCCAACTCCAAAACTGGGATTTTCCATGCATATTAATGAGTGATCCATCTTTCACTCTTGCTCACTGTAGTTAAACAAGAAGAAAATTCTGTACTGTAGCATTGTAGTCTAGTCTTGGTTTGCTGAATATTTAAAGGTTCCATTGAAACCATCTGACTGTATCCATACTTATTCTGTAAGAGAAAATAAGAGCTACAAAGATCTAGTGAAAATATCTTCAAAACTCAATCAGTTCAATTTAGGTAGATCAGATTATATGTTTTCTTTCATTGTAAGGGATTAGCCTAAATTTTTCATTCACTTAAAGGACTAATGTATTTAAAATAATTTAATACCTAAAATAATTAATTTCTAGTGCTAAAAGAAACTCACTGAAATAAGAATGAGCTGGCACAGGCGACGAATCTGCTCTAGATCTTCTTGTGACTGTGAGGTCTGTCTTACCTAATTATTTTAGGAGAAGAAATAGCAAAGTAGTAAGTCTTCAAAGCTCTCCTGTATCAATAGATGTGATGAGAAGCTGTCTTTCCTTATTTAGTGCAAGGAATGGAGTATGGAATTTGTTGAGGATCTTTCCTTTTCAAGAAAAAAAATTGAGTAATGAGTATTCTCTGATGATTTCATATTATTAAAGGAGTCCTTTCTTTTGGGAAGATTTCTGAAGCACTCCTTGGATTACTATAGAAGAATAAAAAAGGACAAAGTAAGCCAAGAGAATCTCATTTCATGTTACTTTCTCAGAGTTATCCTTCAATTTTGGGACACCTGGCAACTAAGGCCTAAGCCAAAGCCCAGGAAAGATGCTAAGGCACCTATCTGCTGGAAAAAACTTTTCTGTCAATAAGAATAGTAAGGACACTTGAGCTCTTTACTAAGAGAATAAAGTAGAAATTGTGTTCTGTCTCTAGTTCTCTAAGCAAAGTGGCCACACTGGCCTCCTGCCTTGTATGTCCTTAGAAGGAAATTGTTTAGTTCTTACATTCACTGACATTGCTCCTATCAAACTTGACACATCTGTGCATGTTACAGCTGTTTCTGCATCATACAACTGCATCCTGGATAACTATTAGTCCTGTTCAACCATTCTTGCTACATCTTAACGAGGTTTTTCTTGGTTTTTTTAGCATTTAGATTTTAATTTTTATTCGGGGGTTAAGAGGGCATTTTAATCAAAATTGGGAGGTTCTTATCCCACCCATAGATGAAGTTGCAATTCACTGGCATTAAATTTGGTTTGGTTGTAAGAAAATATATATGGATAAGTAGTGAAGTGGGGATTCTCAAGAACAGTTTGGAGAAATGCATGTCAGGAATCATCCAACAGCCCTTTCTCCAGAGGTGTGATGGACAGCAGTGCAAAGGGTGGTGTCTATGATTTCAGATTTCCTCTCACCCTACATTTCTGAGGGTTATGTGCTCTCTTGAAGCCAATTATTTTAGAGACTCAATAATTATTTCTCCAGTACAATAAATCTCATGTCTTTTTGGGCAATGCTTATACATTCAGGCAAATTCTGTTACAGGTTAAAATCACACATCTATGTTCTAAAGATTCACTTGGCATTTCATGTATGCAAAGCTATTTATCAGGATACATGCACACACATGTGCACAGAACTGTGTTCTAATGTAAACATACTATCCTTACAAGAAAGCTGCTAAGAAAACACTAACCACTTTTTTCTGTTATATTTTAAATTATCTGCCCATTTCCAGCCCTCTCACTCTTGGAGGCAGCTAAACTCAACAGAGTGGGAAAAATCTCTCCTTCTACCTTTCAATTCAAAGGAAGCCAAGCAGAAAATATGTAATTTTATATTATACATGCAGCCATCCCAGGCATCAGAAAAGGAGAAAACAATTTTCTGGACAATGTGATTTTTTACCAGGGTGCTTGGTTTATAGGTGTACTTTTCTTTCTTCTTCAGAGATCTGCCAATTTATTCCAGAAAAAGGCTGAGAAATTAAAAGAGGAGAAAGAACACATTTCAGATCTGGAATCTGTCATAAGTGTAGTACATTTCATAAACAGGACCCTTTGAAGTAGGAGATGTATATTTGTAGAAGTTCTTATACCACCTAGCAAAATAGGCTTTTCACTTTCACTGAGGACTCTGAACTATTGCATTATAATTATTTAAAAATCTTTAGCTGTGTCTCCAGGTCTGTGTATTTTTCTTTATATCTCTTGGGAATGCTGCTGTTTATCACACCCAGCATCCACTTAATGTTGATGTCAGAGTGGGCTGCAGGGCAGGAGACTTGTTCTGCCTCTTCTCTAATTTACTGCTGTGTTTTCTCATTCAGCCCTTCTCTTACCAGAAAAGAGGGCACAAGGGGAATTTCTTAATCTAAAAAGAATGAATTTGTTTTGTCTGCATGAGAGCACAGTCTCCAGAAGGCTAAGAAGCCCTGTTTAAGGTAGCAGAGGAGTATTCACACCCTCAAGTCAGGTGTCTGGATGTTGAGCACAGATTCCTGTTATAATGAGCATAGTTCAGTAGAACTTAAAGAAAAAAAATATGAATACTTTGGATTTATGTTGTACTGGGGATTTCAGCTGTAAAATCAATATATGCATGCTATCTCTCTCATTGCCTTTTTCTTCCTACCACTTTCATATTGCTGATGGTTTAGGATGGTTGTTCATTGTATTTGTAACAGCCACACAAAAGGTGCCCAGTGAACCGACTGCACCCGGGAGCCTTGGGTGTTTTGGCACAAATGGAAAGCTGTGGTAGAGTTCACAGTATGACAGATGGGCTGAGGTGGAAAGACACCTCTGGAGATTGTTTGATCCAACCACTTTTCTCATCCAGAGATGGATATCCCATCTGGTTTTGAGTATCTCCAAGGAAAGAGACTCTATATCCTCTCCAGGTAACCTGTGTCAGTGTTCATTTACCAGTGAAACTACTGAACCTATACTCATGCAACTATTAAATCTATTCAAATTAGATAAAATAGAACATGTAACATATGCCTGTATTACACTTTGTACAAGATGTATTTAATAAAAAAAAAAAAAGAGGAAGGAAAAGAAGAAAAAGCCCATTAGTTCTTGCAGAAAAACAGCAATCTTACAGTACTGTTCTATACAATGCAACAAAGCAGCACCCAAAAACAGTCAAGTGAAATGCTTGGTTTGAAGAAAACAAAAGAGGAAATCCAAGTCCTTTGCTGGGGATTAATTTGAAAAGTGTACTTTGAAAGATAAGCAGATGTAACAGTACTGGCATAAAAATAATTTTATGTAAAACTCATACAAGTTGCTTTTGTCACAAAGTTAACTGCTTTCAAAATAATATTTGCTATATTTCCTACAGTGGAAATAATGCTTGAAGCTATTATTTGGACATGATTTCAATGATCAAATAAGGTTGTTTTATTAAAAAATATTTGGATTCTCATTTCAATTCTTTATTACCCTTTGGTAGTTTTTTGTAATTTTTTGAAATTAAACATCTCATATTTAAAATAAATTTTTAATCAGTACATATTACTTAAGGGTCATATGAAGACTCTTTCAGCATGAGAATGAAAGTTTAAGTGTGTGTGACAAAGTTTTTTCTCTGGCAAAAGTTTTTAGTGGTACACAGGAAATGGAATACAATTGACACAGCACATCCATGACACTGAACACTTGGACTTGGTGAATGATCCAGGGTTTCTCTTTATTATCCCGCTGATCATATGGTTAACACTCAGCACAAAATTTATATCTGGATGTGACATGGAGAAAAATGCAAAATGGAGAGAATGAAACCAGGATTTACTAGTAAGGCCTTGGACTCTGAGGGAGAATAAAATAACGATTATATATTGTCATTGAATGTTTTTTCTTTTATGTATCATCTATTGCATGTGTGTCTGACACAAAGGTTTTTCATGCAATGCACAGTGCAAATTCCCTATAGGCTTCATGAAAAGGTTTAGTTGTTTTGAGCTATGATCCTGTTAAACCGAAATGCTTAAATCAAGCCTAATTTTAAAATTCTGAATTTTGATCCTTCTTCCAGTCCATTTGCTGTGGGATCTGCTTTATAACTAGAAATTATGAGCACAGAACTGACTGGATAAGTTCTATCAAAACAAGGAGGATGAGATAACTGGAAATGATGGCCATATCTAGTAACCTACTTATTTTTATCATGCATAGTATGTGTTTAAGAGTTCCAAGTATTCACTCATTGTATACTTGTGCATATATCGATAACCATGTGTATATATAATGTTATCATAAAATGGTAGAAGTTTTCTATCTACTCTTCATTGTCCCAGGGCAGATTATTATAATAGCCACAGTAATTTCCCATGAGCCATTAGAAAACAAAAGGGCGTGTCTGTAAACTTTTCCAATTGCATATCATACGTACTTAATATATATATGATATAAATAATAATATAGTATTATAGATACTATATATGCATATATGAGCCAAATATACCTCTATACACATATTCTATATATATGTGTTCATATATATGTGTATATAAGTACAGTGTGATGGGAACATCATTGCCACAGACTGCTGTATTCTCTAACTTTTGCAAATCTTTTAGTTAATTACAGGATTTTAAGATTTAATAAATGAAAAAATTGATAAACTATATATAAATTAGAGAACTTCTAGACAATTTGTAGTTTAATTTACATAAGCTTCTTGTTACCTGTGTTGAATTGGCATTGAATACTGGAATAGAACTAGTCCAAATGAAATAAAGCCACATTAAATTTAATAAAAATAAAAATATGTACACTCTTTGTACCACAAACAATTAGTCAGTAAAACTGCTTATCAGAAAATACTGTGGATAATTGCCTAATAGTCTGAAAACAATGGGATATATGACTAATATTACACCTAATTGCATTAGCTAAGCTGGAAACGTAGAATGGATGCCAATAATCATGAAGCACAATAAAATATAAAATTACCCATTCAAGAGAATAGAAAGAAATACTCCCCACAGACATATGACTGCATGATTATCAATTGTGTATTTGGACAGGCATAGATTTTAAGGCCAGGAGGATTCATTCTAATTATGTTATCTGATTAGATGTTACAAATGAAATAGTGATCAGAGAACTAATCTTGGGATCTATTTGTTTACATTTGTACAACCCTTAATTGTTTCCCAAAGCATTTCACAGATATAGATTTCAATTCCTTTTTGACGTGACGCATCAATGTTTGAAAATAAAGCACTTGCATTTTATAGGTGGATCATCTGCAGCCCAAATGGGTATTTCTTTTTAAAGATAAAAGTTTATATTTTGATTTACATCAAAACAAATCAGTGTTTACAAGATGTAATGAGTAGGAAAGAAATAGTTCATACAGTAGGTCAATATTTGTACTCCAGTAGTCTAGATTTTGCTGTTGTTCTAAAGACAAAGCACAAAGATACTTCAAGTTGATGTAAAATTAAAACAACTTGTATGAAAAATTATTCATAATGAACAATAGATGCTACAAAGAAATAGTTACCACATAGACATAAAACCTGAATTTATGCAAATCATATATATATATTATTTATGATTTATCCTCTTCAAGAGAGTATATAGTTTGATAGTCTCATGCTAGATAAAAATTAAAGATGTTCTTTAGCATTTGAGCTTTATCTGCATCTGTTGGTTGTTTTGAGCCCTATTTTTCATATCCTTCTTTTACCAGCTTGGATTCTTTTAATTTTCATTTTCCTTTTTGTTTATCCTTTTGTATCACTCTATATGACATTCTATTATTTTCTTTCCACATAATTGCTTTTACTTATTAATCTGTTTCTTATTCTATGACTCAAGAATGATTTCACTGCCGAAATCTTTCTTTCCTATAATTTTTTAAGAGCACTTTTTCATCCTCTTGTCCTTGAATTTCACCCTGTGCCTCCTTGTAGAACCCTTTTTCCCCATTTACCCTTCTCCAGCTATGAGATCATTAGCTTTTTCTCTGCTTCTTTTTCTACTTTCCTTTCAGCACTTTGTGTTTTTTGAGTTCTGCATATATAGTCAATGAATTAATAACTGCTGGATTTTCACAGAAAATTGAGTTATTTTCTAAAATTCAGAACAAGCAAAGCTTTCCTTTTCCCTTCCCTCTGCCTCCCCTTTTTGAAGACTCCAAATCTTCTAGTGCTGCTCTTCATCTAATTTTTGAGACTCTCTCCTCCCCAGTCACTCTCCTCTTTCTAATCATGCCAGTAGAGTGCTCTGATATTTCCTAGTACACCATTACTCCAGGTAATACCGTCACAGGAAAGATTTTAGTATTATTTTTATCTAGGACAGGGACATTCCTGGTATTAGAAAGATGTGAGAAGTTGGATGTTTGGGCATGACACTCTTTGGTGCAAAGACAAGAAGCAGCATGACATGAGATGGAGATGAAAGGCTCTGCCATAACCTTGGAGCTAGCAAACCATTTGATCATAAACCAGTTGTAGCAGGCATAGTCGGCATCAGATGTCCTTGATGATAAATTTTCAGACTCTATGGGTGGATAACGAACATTTGCTTTGATGATTAGATCTGACCTCAGGCCAATTTGATAATAATTTTATATCACATCCACCTAAGAGAGGATATTCATCCCTGTCTTTCAATATTTTCTTTCATATGTCTCTACTGAGTCTTCTTTTCCTTATAACCCATCTTTCATGTTGCTTTATGAATTTCTTATTTTCTTCCCTTCTACCTGCTTCAGGATATATTTTCATGTCTTCTATGACATTCTATTTTAACCAGAGTCTAATTTGCCTCTCTCTTTCTTACAGCACTGAGACATGGTAATTGCTGAATTTGTTCCAGTATCGTGTAGTGCAAAAAAGGTTTCTCTTTTAATAACAGAGGCGTGATTCTGATCTCATGTTGCTTAAAATCAATTCAGCTGAAAATCTGAAAGGCATTCCTCTTGATTTATTGTAAGTACAAAGAGGTCAAGCCCTTTGAACATGGTATACCTGCAGCATTTCTTTTTCTGCTTTATATACTCTTAAAACATATTAAATGATGTGCTACAGACTCTGCTAACACTTACAACATTTTACAAGTGAAGACAAAGCTTGAGAGCTTATTCCTTTGGGAACAGTTTATTGGGAGGATCAAAATTAATTTTAATTCCTAGACAACAGTGATCAAGAAACTTTCAGACTTTGTCCAGTACACAGATTTTGCTTTCATGGGACTATCAGTAGTTAATGTTCTGTTCTACTGTTTTTACCTGAAGAGCAGCAATTATAACACTGTTTGAACACCTTGTGTTTCAGTTTCCTCATCCACTGGAAACTCAACAGTTTGGTCATTTTTACACTTGACCTGATATACATATTTCACTCAAAAACTTTAATCTTGTCCTGTGGCAAAGATTCTTCATTCACAAGGTGTTAACAATGGGGTTCAGGCTTTGAATATACCCTCTCTTATTTCTTATTAAAGCTTGTTGGGCTCTATTGCCAGATTTATCTTGAAAGTCTTCCAATCTCTGCATCTATTTAATACTTTGTCCTTGAAACTCAGTCCATTCTCTTATGCAGAATCAGTGTTCGTCCTCTGCCAGTGATAACTAGATGTGTCTTTGTTGTGTTAGCAATCCCCTCAATTAACTGCCTAATCAAAAGTTCCTTAATACCTCAAGATCTCTTCTTTGGCAGCTACCTGGGTTTCTTCAGCAAGCCTTAGATTTTTTATCAAAGTGTCGATTAAACCAAACAATATTAATATCTTTGCAATTAATGTCTTTTAACTAAGATATTTCTCAAAAATAATCAGTTATTTGGGGCTGACTACAGGTTTGAGGTGGCTGATATTCAGATTCTTAGGCATATTAAAAAAGAATTTTGCAAAAAGTTCTGCAAGGAAAGTTAATGAGTTTTAGATAGCCTTTAATTCAAACAAGAGTACTCTATATGTACTATATTTGAATGGTTATGGAACTACATTCAGAGACCTCCAGTGACTGTGAAAAAAATTTGAATTTATATGCTGTAGCTGTAGATTTTATAGATTACATTATTAAGGAGTCCTTAGCAAAATGAGTTTCAATTTAATAGTTATGAAGATATGACATTGTTACATATTCAATTCAGTGTTAGTGACAGTGTACTTCAACAGCAATGGAATTAGAATTAATGCTTGTTTTCAAAAATATTGTTCTATCCCATAGGTGGAGACAAAAAAAAGAAAAGGCATTGAGCAGTCTTATGAAAAGGAAGTTCAGTATAGCAGTTTCTTACAGATCCGTCTTTTCTAAGACTATTGAGTTAAACAGAAGTACGAGAATAAAAGGAAAACCATGCAAACACCTAGGAGTCACAGTTTTGTTTGCTTGTTTTGTTTTTCACAATACAGATTTGCCAGGGAATTTGTGACTGATAAGATCCTTATCTAGTCTCCCAAAGGGCACCCTCAGTGAATGTCTAGATTGCACTGAGATGCAAAAGTTAAAAGTAGAACATTTGAAAAATATCAACTCTTATGCCTTAAGGTTTATATCCAAGTTTGTTAGATTTAGAAGGAAATGCAATGTGGGGGCATATGTTCATGCATCATTGGTTATGTCTTCCTATAAAGCTTTTAGTACTAACCTCCAGAAATGGGATATTAGATTGGATAAGCTATGAGTTGGAAACTCTGTTGCTGTTTCCTCAATATATGGCCACATTGTAGTTTCTGGCTGAGTTGGAATTTGCTGTACTACTTGATACAGCAACAAAATTGTCAATGAATGTGTATGTGTTTGAGAAATTATCTGCCTCTACTGGTCAGAAATAATTATTTGTTTCATTTGCAAGTGACTTGTTTTATGGGATGTGTTTTAGCTGAACAGTAAAAGATGATCACCATTCTGCTCATGACATTGAGTGGACTGGAAGGAGACAAACTTTTTTCTACTTACTAGCATGATTCAGTTTCTAGAAGATCTGTTTCCATATTAGTCATTGATTATTCATTTTTCAGTAATAATAGATGAATGGAATGGAGGTTTGCAATAATGGGAGGGGAAGTCAGAGTGCAAACAGATCCAAGCACTCTTCAGCTACCTGTTAGGCAAAATAAGTGACAATTCTGTGACCTCTGTCTCAAACTGAGATTCTTCTGAAGATGATGCCTTGGAAAGTAGGTGTTCCTCCACCCAGGCTCAAGGAGAAGTCTGAATAATGGGCTGAAATATCATGTACTCAGACATAAGATTTATTTTCACCTGTATTTGCAAAGAGATATATTTGAGACTTTTTATTTAGAGAACTTTGAAAAGACATTGAAAATAAAGCATGCTGGGAAATAGACTAATAGCTTTTCCTCCAAAATAGCCCATGAGTATTAAATGTGTATAATTAAACTAAGATTACAGTATATTTATTGCATGATAATGGAAGTCCCATGCTCATTCAGCTTATAAAATAAAATAGAAAGTAAGAGAAAGTAAGTTTCAAGAGTACTCAAGTTTCTCCAGCAGTCTCACTGCAGCAGAATTCTCTTCCTGCAGCAATCGGCAGCACAGCTACTAACTGTGCCAGCACTGAGGTGTGATAATTTGATTTAGAACCAGGCACTGTGACTTTTAGATAACTGGAAACCACACTGTTTACTTACCAGTCTGTCAGTCTTGTCACTGGCCAGGCATATGGTGACTGAATGACGTTTGAAGGCTCTCTTCCAGGTGCAAAGAATAGAAATGTTAGAAATGTCAATCTTTAGCACAGAAAAAAGTCTCAGGGGACAGTGGAGCTGGCTGGCTGGACAACTAGACAGAGGGTCATCTTTTTTAAATAAAGACAATAAAATAAATAAAGTTCCCTCATATCAGATGGTCTAATGTGAGAACTCTATAATTTCCTGCTTACCAAGATGCTGTAATGCAGAAAAAATTCTACCACCATTCTAAAAATGATGCTGAGAAAAAAAAACCAAATAAAAAAATGCACACCTTTTAAATATGAGCAAGAAAAAAATTTAAAAAAACCCCACCAGCTTCTAATAAAACCTGACTTTTTATACACACAGAGAAAAACAATAAAAGTTAATTTTCTCATGGTACTATAAATGTTTAGACGAGGGAAGGTTTTATGGAGCAGGAAGAAATACAGCTAATTACTGCCTAATTCCTACATGTAACTGTGTGTCCTGTTCAGGTCCCACGTGCATATGGAATGAGACCCTCAGGCATGTACTAGTTTTGTGTTCCGTTTTCCATCCCCTGTCCACCTCCACCAGTTATCGCACAGCTGTTCCGTATTCATTGAAAAAAATCTTGGGAATGAATGCACTGAGAGTCACAGTGTATCTCAGCCTGTGAGGCAGGTACCACCTTCAACAGGTTGTGTGCTCTATTTAGAGGTCAGAATTAGCAATCATCTACTGCAAATTCTAATGAAATTGGTCATGATACAGCATGCATTTCAGACTCTACAGTATGAGCAGACATATCTGTTCTTAATGAGGCTCAGGCTTTTTAAAGTGTTTTGTTTTCTTCTTTTGTTAGTTTCTTTCAGAATCATTAAAAATGTGGAAAATTAATGTTAGATTCTGCCTAGACTTAAGTTAAAATTTCATGTATGCTTCATTTCACTAATGTAATCCTAAAGGGATGAAAGAACAAAGATTCTTTCATCACAACACTCAAAAGCAGGCAAGAAAAATTCCTTGGGCAGTTAAGGGCTTCTTTCTAACTGCTAAAATCAAAAGCTTGTAAACCAGCCTGTGACAAACTCGAAAGGAGGATCCTTAAAATCTCTACTGCCTCCTCCAAAGTCTTCCCTGCCTTCATATTCCAGAGTCACGCAATGTTTTCTGTGGCAAATCTAGCTACACTCCAATCTCAGCTGTTTCTCAGTCACTGCAGTACAGCTGCACCATGGCCTACTGGTGTCATATGAATTCCAGACAACCTGTATCATCATCATATCATAAATCATTCTAAGCAGCCTCTCACTGGCTGTTCCTTTGGCTGATGACTTCCCTGTATGTTACTGCTTATATATACACTGGATAGGAAATACTGATACATCTTCAAACCATAAGTTAAGAAAACTGTTTAGGACCCTTTCACAAATATCTCTAAATCACGTCCTTTGGATATACACAGGTTTTACTGTCTAGTACAGGGCCTTGGCTAGAACCAAGACAGAAGACCATTTTCGGCAAGAAGGATTGGCACATTTTCTTCAGAAATCAGTCCTACATTGGATGTCTTATATAGACACCCTGCTTCAAATATGTAAACATGCAGTATGGGAGTTCATTTAATTTCTTTAACTCAGTGAGAAGGAGAAAAGGAAAGGAAAGACCTTATAGGAAAGACCTTATGTCTCAGCCAGGTTGGAGCAAACTTGGTAAATCCAGATGAGCCAAAAAATTCCTTCTGGCCCTATGGCACTTTTCTTGATGTACTTGATATTAGGGATCATCATCTGAGGAGTCATCAATTATGAATGCAAGACTGGTCAGCAACACAGAATAAAGTAAGACTTTCAAGTACGGTACTCAATAAGTTGGAAAAGGTCCCAGTGATTACATTTTCTACCAGGAAAGCTGAAATGTTTTTTATGAAAAACTTTCTTTCTTTCTTTTACAACAAAGGAGAAAAAATTGTCTGGACTTCTACCTCTCTGCATTAGTGTGCTATTTGATTCTGCAAATAAATGGAGAGTATTCAGTTTGGATTACTAGGTACTCAAACACCTTTCTCTGTCAAAGGCTTTCACTGGCATTTCATTTAAATGATCTGGGCAGGTTGTCTGTGGCTGTTAAACGCTGTAATTTCCTTGAAGTTGAGACATCTTGTTCAGTGAAGATTCTGTTGTCAGATAGGCTTAAGTAGTAGTGATGCAAGCCAAGACGTTTTCTAGTAGTGACACCAATTTCTTGCTTGATGTTAATCTGGATAACTTGCTTCCTTCTGCTCTTAAAGATCCAAATGACAGACTATCACCGTTTAAGCTCTTCCCATCATTTACTTCAAAAGTGTCTTCTTTTATTTGTGTCCCAGTGCTGTCAACCTGCAAAAATGCTCTTTTTCTGAATAACAGATTAGGGATGGTCAGAAAGTAGCTTCAACTTCTTGATTTTGAAATTTCTTTCTTTAGTCAATCTTTTCCTTCTGTCCCCTTAAAAAGGAACATCCTTTTTGCATATTCTCTCTGATTAAATAAATAATTCCTATATTTGTGCTGAGGCAAATATGAGCCTGGATATTTTCATGCTGCATGGCAAATTCTTCTAGAAAACAACATAGTAATGCCCAGGAAAAACACCACTAGTAAAAGAATATCAGTAGCAAAGGCACATGTCAGATATCTTGGGTTTTCTTAAGTGCTTGCTGGAGGATAAGACATATTTTAAAAAGCTAAATATTAAGGCAGCAGAGCAGTCAGGGTGTGGGAGAGGACAGCAAAGCTCCACAGTGACTTGAGTCTCCATGGGACCTTGGACAAATTGTCCATCAGACATGCAACACAATGCAGTAAGCAGCCTCAGCCTCGTGTCTGCTCTGTCTCAAAGGTGCAGCGAATCTGAACCTGCGGTGATGGAGCTATTCAGGTTGACTTGGGTGGCAAGTGCTGTGTAACAGGTAATAGAAAGGAGAACAGATTTCTTCTATGTGAAATTGAGGCAGTGAGAATTACAACTAAATGAAATTGAAGAACTATCTTGACCTTTTACTATTTCACAACAACTGGCTTAATCAACAACCTCTGACATCTTACCTAAAAATCAGACCTTTCTTTTCAACTTATAGTGGGAAAAGATTGAAATGCAATTACAGTCATACTTTGTGTATAACTGAATTTCCTCATGACTGCCAAACGAGTTTTGCAGTTCTGAAATAAATGGCCTGTACTTACCTTTCCTTTAGTTTAATATACCCTATGTGTCTCCAACACCAAGCTCCTCTTACTATAAAATATTATTTTCAGTTTTATCAGTTCTCTGAAACCCAAAGAGATGAAATGTTCTACATATATTTTTCCTGTGCTCTAAGTTGTTGCTTTTGCAGTGACTGTTGTAGATTGAATATGATGGCAACAGCATGTGGCTAATTGTTACTCAGCTCATCTTTTAATTTGCAAAGGTTTGCAGAATGACTCCTGTAAGGACAGGAATTTTGGAGGGGCTAGACCCAAACTTTATTTAACCCAGACTTTCTCCAGCAACTGCAATTATTATTTCCCTGGATTAGTTTCCAGTTTTCCTCTAGGTAAGCAGCACCTACTTTACAGGGTGTGGTGAACGTCCCTGATCTTCCATAGCTTATTTTTAGTTTTATGTCATGTTTTGGGTCTATGTAGCTTAGGTTTCTGTGGTATAAGTTGGCACAAACCCTGGGTCTTTCATTCTTACCCACCAGTGCCTGACTCCTTATCTGTCATTTTTGATGAACAGGAGCCAGCTGCCCCTACCTTCCTATAAACAGCTCTGTTTATAAGAAATGAGAAATGTCGCAAAACTATTCCAACCCTTTGTGAATTACACTCTAAGTTCAAATGTAAGCAAATACCACATGACGTGGAATTTTTAAGTCTTTCCTCCTATTTTTTTAAACCATACAGTTGAAAGTAAATCTCTCCTGCATATCTTCTTCAGCAAATCTGTTGTTCAGCCAAGACCTAGGTTTTGTGACTATTTGTTTCATTAACTTATTCTTTACCATCCTAACAACAGATGCAAGGAGATGCAAGTAAGAATTCTGCAGTATCAAGGTTCACTACTTATTAAAGCATATAGCATTACTTTTTAATTTACCAGAATTAATAGCAAGTATACTGAGAGCTACTTGAGATGACCACATCTGGTACAGATTATTACCTCCTTTCAAGGACAACACTAAAAAATAACTTTTGAGAACATTCTAAACTAAGTTTTATCAGGCATCTTGTTTTAGTTGAGGTTATTCAGATTCTGGTCATGCAGCCATTAAAAGCCAATATGCAATATGCTAAGAGAACAGCAGCAATATTTATCTGAGCATCCAACAGTATTTATGCCTTATTTCTGGTAATGCATTTAGTATGCCATTAAAATGTTCCATTAAGAGCTCCTAGAGTCAGAACTTCAAAAAAAAAAAAGCTAATATTTCATTAACTATAGGGATATCTAGAACATTTCCTGAAAGCAAGTTAACAATTCTTAATTCTTGTCACCCATAATATAGATTAATTGTTTAAAACCTAATTAAATATATCCTCAGAATCCAACAGACAGAGATTTGCCATTGAGCTATCTGAATATATTCAAGATAAGCCCCCCAATTCTGCATATGTTAAAACCATGACATAGGTCTTATAACTGACTCAGAGTGCCTTCCTAAGTGGCATCTGATTCAGACTAGAGGTGACACTGTAATGATATTCAAAGCTATACAATATGATTCTCTGAACAGTATTTACAGGGGACTAGCAATATATATACCATTCAAAGAAGATGCTATAAATTCTGTCATGGAAAACAGAACTTTTAAAAAGCTGTTTTAAAATCACATTTATGGTGCTTAAAATTTTTTCAGTATATATATTTATACATACTGCTTATATCAATGATTTGGGCTATAATATTAAAATTTTATCATTGAAGAATTTTATGACTGATTCAGTAAGAACAAAAACTGAAAATTATGCTTTTATGACATGATTTTCCTTGACTGTCACTAATATTCATTCAACAGGTACAAGAGCGTATTATGGATGGGGTCATAAAGTATTTTTTACATTTATAAGTTGTGACATTTCCAAGAAGGCAGAATTCTTTTGTCTCACGTGTTCAGCATTTCGAATACTAAAGGGAGTAAGTTTAAGACATAAGATATAGACAAACAAAGAACAGAAGCAGAAACACCAACTATTTTTAAGGAAGAAAATAAGTATAATAGGATATCAGCCTGGCTAAAAAATGGGTTCTTCTTGGACCTTGAGACTTAAGTGGGAAGTTTACGGAAAGCAGAAACTAGGTCAGGTTCAAGGGGAAGATGACAAAGTAATAACACAAAGGAACAAAATCAGGAAGTGCAAGGCACGAAGAAGACCAAGCTAGTAAGGGACATGAAAAGTAACAAGTGAGGCAACGTGAGTAATAAGGGAAAATGATGTGGGAAAAGTATGTTGTAATATATGCCGCAGGAAAATGTCATGCTACAGTTAAACAAAGATGGAAATTTATTTGTAAATGGCATAGAGAATGTGAGCAAATGGATGACACTCCTTGCCTCAATATTTTCAAAGAATGAATGTGATCTGCAATCAGGTGGCTGATGCAAGTTCTGTTGATGAAAAGATTCTACTTTAACCTAGAATAAGGAAAGGGTTTAGTGAACACCTATGAAAGTCAGAGTCTTTAAAATTATTTGATACAATAAACCTTATCTTAGATAATTTAAAGAGGGGACCTCAGCAATATATTGTTGTCATTACTCTAAAAAGTTATTGGAATATTGTAAAATACTGGATGATTAATGAGAAACAAAATAAGTCTTCCCTGGAGCAAAGTATGGTCTGTGAAAACTGAATTATATATGTACCACTCAATTTTAATTTTTCAGGAAAATGGTAGGAACAAACAAGTGCCAAGAAGAAAAGAAGATGATCAACAGCCAACTAAGATTTATTGAGAACAAATCACATGGAAGAAATCTGATTTCTTGCTGTAATAGAGAAATAGGACTCATGAGAAGGGAAGAAGCAACACATATCCATTACTTATGTGTTAATATGATGGCATTTCTTGTAAACAACCTGGGGACAAGTGCTCTCAATAAAACTCTCAGAAACTGGCTAGAAAACTTGTAACTGAGATCACTATCAACTGGAAAACCATATGTATTGAACTTCTGCAAGTGCCTACTGACTCTTGTACTGGCTGCTGCAAAATGAAACTTCGAGAAAATGGTTTAATGGACTAGAATTGAACTGGATCTTGCTAAACTACAGAAAAGGCATGAAAAAATAAGATTTAATTCAGTAAAGAAGAATATAAATTTTCCTATTTTGGTATGACCACTCTGCAGCTCATAGCTACAAGCTATGAAATGTCTCATTTCTGTAGCAGTGCTACAGAAAAAGTTCTTCTGGTAAAATGGATTACAACATGACTATGACTCAAACACTGGCATTTCTGGAAAGGGCATATAAACAGATAAAAAGTGTGTATAAACAGCAGGGTAGCTGTATCTTAAGATCATTGCTCAGTTTTAGGAACCTTGATTCGTGAAATGTATTGATCAGTTGGGCACAATCCAGTGAATGATCAAAGGTTTAGAAAACATCAAAACCAAGAAAAAAATTTCAATGGTTATTTAAAATCTAGAAGAGATAAGGTTGCAGAGGAGACTGACAGTAGCCTTTAAAAACATAAAAGACTAGTGCAGAGAGGAAAGGAAAAATTTGCACTTTATCATGCACAGAGAAAGAAATAGTGCTCCTAAGTGACAGCAAGAAAGACTCAGTTTAGATGTCAGGAAAACCTTTTTAACAACGACGGTAGTAATGCAGTAGAACAAATTACTTCAGATGCCGTAGAAATCATTTGAAGTGCTTGAGAATAGGTTAAAAAAGCACCAGTAAAGATCACCTAAAGATGTTCTGGTCATAAAGGGATGGGAAAGGATGAAGCATTGTTTTTTCCAGGTCTATTTTTTAAAATTTCTGTGGACCTGCTAGAAAATTTTAGCCATGGACCAAAATTATACAAGGATGTGTCAAGTACAACTAAATCCTGTAATGGGTGTGTAATGCAAACAGCAGGGACACGAAGTGAAAATGCTTTTCAAGCTCAGCAGAGCTTGAATTCAAGGCTGGGCTGCTGGTGAGATTATCAAGAAATGTGTTACAGGGAGTGCTCCTGATTCTGGGATGAAAATTTTCCCCTCCTGCCTTGGGAACTGGGAGAGCTGCTTACAGATCTCAGCATTTTCTTTTCCTTCTATGGTATTTGAAGACTTGAATGTACAGTATTTGTATTAAAATCCCTCCCTGTCGTTGGGGTCAGTGTTTATAGAGATCCTCAGGTGATCTAAGCTGCTTTATAAGGCATATTCTAGAACTTAATCTGAAAAATACTAAATTTCTGTGACTTAACTTCTTCCAGAGATATTGATTGATAAACTATAGCTAAAGAACATGACTCCTGAGTCCCTGCTGGTGACTTGCTGTTAAGGATATATTCCTGCTGTTCATGATATGCAGCTATATTACTTGCTTCTACTATGAAGTACAATCTCCTGAAAGATCATTCCCATAGTCATTCCAAGTAACTATTTTACAATATTTTCAAGGTTATAATTTTGGACTTTATGGGAAACATAATGGGGATGGGTAAGACCAAGAACCAGAAGGTAATTTGAATCACCTTTTTCTTCTTCTCATAGGGCACAACAGGCTAATGCTTGTTTCTTTTTTCCTCATACCAGGAGTTGAGGAAAATCCACTGCTAATAGGACCTCAATGTATTACAGCTTTGGCACTCCATCCCAGCTACCTAATATTCTGTTAATACTTTAATAATACCGCAAATCCTTTCACCAACCTCACCAGAATACCACAATATCTCCATTTACCTTCTTCACGATCCAAGCTCTATCTTCATACCTCAGCAAAGCACAGCAACCTCCCCCATACCTCTTCAGCTTGCTCAAAACTTATAGGTGACTCAGCTATTTCTACTTTCAATAATTTGAACAGTGATGTAATATACATAATTTCAGTTCTCTGAAAAATAATTTATAGTCATACTCCTTGGCCTTTGTTTTTTTAATACCTCCTACTGATAGAATTATGTCAACTGCTGTGCTTGGTTTTTCAAGGGGATCACAGGGAAGTTTTATGTGCTGGTTTACATAACTTTCACGTACTTTCTCACAGCATAGCACACTGTCATGGAAATTCCTGATCTATGAGAAGAAAATTATGTGCTTTTGCATGAACAGAGAAAAAAGTTCTGGAAAGTCTCTTCTTAGGATGACACATTATTCATTTATCAAAAATATGTTCAAGAAAATTATGTGTGAACTCTGAAAATATGATCAGCTTTGGCATGAATAATGGTTACTTCTTTTTGCTTTTGTGAACTCTTCAGCAAAAAATTACAGGTACTACACAAGACCAGTAAATGAACAATACTTGAAAATCTGATGACGTAATAGAGCTAGACTCTTGAATAGAAACCAAAATGCATGTCATTCAAAATACAATTTAGAGGTAATCCGCAAACATAAGTGAAAGAGAGATCTGGAGCCCAATTAAACTAGAAGTAGTGTGAATATAAAAGGCAAAATTTTTTTTTTTTTAGTTTACCAACAACTGCCTATAGCCTGAGGTTATAGGAATATATAAATTATGGCACAGAAAACTTACACGACCCAGTGCCCAGGTGTCCATTAACAGGTTGCCTGGAAGCTGTTGACATAAATGCTGTGAGAAATAGCATTTCAGCATATCAACATCCTACTGATCTGTAGAATCCAGTCTCTCATCTCTCACAGAGTTCAGAGGTGATTGCATTCAGTGGCCTCACTGGCTCTAATTAGTAAGGGAAAGCAAATAAATAAATCCTTTCTATTTTTTTTTCCCCTGACTCTGTGTAAAATCCAAACATACTGTTGAACAGTGGGGGATGATAAACATTAGGAGTGCCTCTTTATATCTTTGTCTTGGTGTACTCACAGAACTCTAAGGAAACCAGTTAGTACTGAGAAGGTAACCCTGTAAATGCTCTCTTAAATAAAATACTGATCATAAAATTAATTCAAAGGCATAGTCAAATGTTAATATTGCTGAACAATCTATGATTTTTTTTTATATTGCAAAAGACCTCTGAAATCATTAAATTCAGCCATTAACCTATCTTTGCCATGATCACCAGTAAACCATGTCCCTAGCAGATGGATAGATAATCACCACAAACACTCCTGGATTAAGCAGCTCCATATAAAATTTAATTTTACCTTTAAGAAGGAAATCAACGACCATATTTTTATTGCAAAAATTTATGTCCTTAATTCAAACTGTGCTTCCTTCATTTGGAAACCTCATTAATTAAGCCAAATTGGTGAGTTAGTTTGCTTTTTCTTTATTTCCATGCCTTTTCATTTCTTTTAGCTAAACTCAACTTCATTAACTTTCCTCAATAACTACTCTATTCTTACTTTTGTTAATATTTAATTGAAACTACAATTAAATTGAGATGGGAGGTGTTTAAAAGCAAACACAAAACCAGTGAAGACTTCAAGAAACAAAAGATTGTAAATGCAATGAACAATGTCAAATGACCTGATATGGGAACAAATGTTTTTATGTATCAGCTTGGGTCCTAACTCTTTACACCAACATAACATGACATTGGATGATCATTAATGTCTGAAATGGCTGACTTCTGGAGATTAATGTCTCCCTCAAAAGGCAGTAGTTACCCATTCAACATTATAGGAAAAGTGTTTTAAGGAGATTCAAGGGGTTGTTTGTTTTCTGCATAGCCACAGTGACCATCCCTTTGAGTATTTTTGCAATAACTTTTACTTAACTATTAAATAAGCAAACTAAGCTTGTCTGTTGCCACCAAGAAAGAAAGAAAGAAAGACAGAAAGGACCCTCCCATCCTATATTTTTACATTTCTATTCTAATTTTATGCTCTTGGCAGGCCATTGGAATTGAAATCAGTTCTTAAATATTACGCCTGAAATTCAGGCTTACAGTGCTTCATGCAGGTGTGTGGGAGAAGAGAACCCACTCCTGAATTGTTGTAACTGACAAAAAGATAACAGGACTTAACAGTGATAGAGTTTAGGCTAAACACACACTAGGCATTTACACAAGAGAGAGATTTTAAGCTTTTCAAAAAGTGCTTGGATTATGCATGTGAGATAATTTAATACAGAATTTCATGCCTACATTATTCATACCCAGGGTATATTGATTCTTTTGTGTTTAGAAGTCACTAACTATATTCTGTTACTTATGGTTTATGAGCTACAAACTGCAAAAAGGGAAAATCCTATGTGTAAAACTCAGGGGATGCAACCTTAATTCCACTTAAATGATTTTAACCTGTGACATCAACACAGGTAGAGGTCATTGAATGTTTTTAGGAATCAGGCCAGAAAAATTCCAGCTTATCTACTGGAATGGAATTCTTAACTAATAGGAGCTGATGTGAAAACTCCAAGTCTGGAAACAAAAGAAATACAAGTAACTGAGGAGAACACAGCTTGTGAGCTGAGGGGCAATAGAGAGATTCTCTTAAGCTTCTGCTGAAAAAGGCATCTCAAGCACAATTCTGGATACAACCTAAACCAAAACCAATTCCCCTAGCTAGTCACAGTGATTTGCAGCCCCACTAGTAGATATGGTTAGTGTATAAGAACTTTTTCATTAATCTATTGTTGACAATTCTGGGGGGTTTTATATTGTAAGGACTCTGTGTTTGAACAAACCTCACTTTTAACCAAAAGAAAAGGATGCAGACTGGCTTTGGATTATACTTAATAAAGAGCAAAATCAGAGATAGAAGCAAAGTCATGGCCAATAATCTGGAAAGCACTACCTCTTAAAGTAGCCAGTTAGGAAACTCAAGAAACTAAGACAGAAATTAGGTGAGATACCATTAAAATTTTTATGTGACAGGACTGTCCAGCATCTTGTATAGATATTTCTCTTCCAGTATGCTAACAAGCCTATGCTATAGAGAACTTGTGTTTCCTGATTTTATTGCTTATATGCCTGGAATTCATCATATTTTTAGCTGTTTTTAGGATTCCGTGTATTTTCCCAGGCATATTTCAAGATAGAAACCATTAATTTTCTTTTTAATGGAGAATTAATCTATTCTTTTCTGTATAATTTTTATATTTAGCTTCAGCATCTCCTTTCAATCTTGTTGAAAAAAAGCCATTTTGAGAACTGTGGAATAATCAACTGCACATTCTGAGTAGATGCCTATGGAATACATGAATAGCTCATGTCTCTTGTTAAGTGTTAAGGCATACAAATACTGATTCACTCTTGAATTTTATTTCAAAACAATTCAAAATAAAAGTAAAATCTCGCTTTCTTGTTCATTAGAAAAGCCTCTAAAGGAAGACAAACAAACCTAGGTTGTTGGTAATTTCTATAATTTACCTCTGATTTGTGAACAGAAGAGAAAATAGCTATGTTAAGCAATAACCTGGCACACACTCCTCTTCCACAGAGACCAGGTTTTACAGCTGGCAAACAAACTATTCCCTTGCAACAGAGCTTCAGCAAAAAGCTCCCGTTCTGTCTATTTTGGATGAGAGATAGCATATTGAATGTGTCAGGCTTGGACTCTGCACTTTCCTGAAATCTCATCAAAACCTAGTGCCTCAACAGAGTCAGATGTCAGGAGTGACAAAAGGACCAGCTAAGTGCTTGCGGCTGCCCAACAAGCAAGCTGTTGCTCTGCTGTCAGAGAGTAATCAGTTTAATAGGTCTTGTCACACATGGAAAGCAGTGATTTTGGAAAGAAAACCAACAAACAGAGAGCTAGGCTTAGAGCAAAAATAGTTTGTGCCTCTATGATTTTAAATTAGTGTCACATTTAGGCATCTCGCCTTATTCCTTGGATGGGATTATGAGCAGAGTGTACTTCCTCATTCAGACCTACACTCACTACGTTTGTAATGTGGTTTTGGGGTGAGAAATTCTAATATCAGCTCAGATACACCACTTGGTTCATTCCTTTGAAAGGTGCAGTTACACCACAGGCATCTGATTGTTATTGACCTAAAAATTCATTCTCACTCACCCAAATGAAGGAAACAGCAAAGGAGCAGATGGCAGCCCAACCAAAATACTCACTTTTTGCCTCCACAGTGCACAGGATAGGCAGAGGTTTGATCCTGCTGGTGGGAAACTGAAGACAGCAAGAGAGAGAAATTAGGCAGCACGGTGTGTTTATTCCCTGCTTTCTGCCAGGCAAATACACTGAGGCAAACACCAGATATTGAAAGATCTGTGCCACGGTATGTGTCCTTGGACAACCAAATAATTATGCCTCCCTTCTCACTGAGCTGCTTGAGGAAAGGGAACAGAAAACCTAGGGCATTCTCACTCCTGGAGGATAAAACTTTGATCCAAACATCCAAATCCAAAATAAGTGCTGTTTACCATGGTCTATTAAGCAGGGGGAATATGTTACTGAAAAAAATTTCTAGGAATTGATGGATGTTTTAATACCACTTGCAGTTTAATTCAGTGTTAGTAAAACTTGCAAGAAAGTTTATTATCAGTGAGCTATTTCAGTATGGAAATGGTTAGCTCCAGATGATTTAGATGCACTTGGCATATAGGCGCCAATGATCAATGGTGATTCTTATGGTAATGCCCAGCTCTAAATGCTGAAGATTTCATGAACAGGGCTTTCCAACACTTCATTGAGCAGCTACCATCCTGGAATGACAAGAAAGACATGAAGATATCCATCTTTCCACTATTTCCCAGCATATAGGTGTCAAGTGTGCTTATCACTGTAGAAATTGACATTCTCATTTATGAATTAACTCCAACTCCCTATAACATTAGAAAAAAAAAGAGGTTCAAGGGTGTTGTCAGCTTCTCCTTCGTTTTTCAGCTTACCCTAAGTCATGTGGCCAGGCTAGTTTAGCACTTGTTGAAGGACAGTTCTTTTGTGAGATGGGTGCCTAATGGCAACCATTGGAGCTGGGACCTGATGCTGCTCCTCCTGCCTTGTTCTGTTACTTCTTTCTAGAAATGAATGAGAGTTTTTTCCCTCCCTTTCCTCCCCATCCCAGTTTCTATATTTGTCCACAAAAGTGAAAGCTGAAGATTTAAATCTTTTCAGACTGAGGTAAAAGAACAGAAATCTTGTGATACTTGGTTTGATCTCAGGTGAGTAAAATCACAATAAATTGGATCAGTTGCTCATAAATGCTTGTTCCTCATAAATAGATAGGATCTGACAGGTCCAAAATAATATTTCAGATTTCAGCTTTACTACAACTTTTACTATATTAAAAGGCCTTACCGGTGTTCCATGGAGTTTTTCAAAAGGAAAATCTCATATCAAAATCTAAATATAAATTATGTGAAGGATGAAAGTAGGTGGCATTCTGCTCAGTAATTCAGTGCTGAAACAAATACGAATGGGATAAAATAAAATATTGTATTAAAATTTTATTCTCTACAGCTAGGAAGAAAATATTTTCTAATACATATATTGTCTGCATAACAAATTCTGGTGGATTTCATTAAAACAGTATCTTCTAGAAAAAAAATACCAAATTTTTCTAGGGTTTCCAAAACCAGAATTTCAATATTTATTAGGCTCTGAAGTAGAATTAAAAGTAGTCCATCCTTACCAAAAATAGGAATTCTAAGAAAAATCTATTCCTCAAGTATAAATCACATCCACCATTGGTTGCATTAAAGCTAATGAAAAATCTCATTTAATGTATAACATTTAGGATACTGTATATCATACTCTTGCCATATGCCTTTGTATAGAGAAGGAAATGCAAGTAATATTTTTAGTAATATTGTACACTGATGCTAGGTAGGGAGGGTTTTTTATTTAATTCAATGATTTAATTAGCTTTTTTTTGCACATACAGAATCATGTGTTTACCACTATATCTGCTGAAAATGTTTTTATAATCCAAACATCTCTACCTTTTAAACCAGTCAGGTTTTCAGGCTTCCTTTCAAATACAGATTAATAGTATTGCATTAATGAAAACACCTAGCATGAGAAAAAAAATTGCATTTTCATTGATCTCAGATGGAAATAATATGTTTAGTCTGTGAAAGTTTTGTGAGCTACAGGGATTACTCAGGCTGTGAGACAACATACTTAAGCTTGTTTGACTTATGATTTTAATCTGAAGTTTTTCTGTGTAGTCAGTTGCTCATGTACCTTTTGGTGATGGAAGAAAATGATTTTATTTGGTCTCTGAATTGATAAATTGTCTCAGATTTGATGGATGCCTCAGACAAATTTCAAGGGAGTTAGAGAAAAGAAGGGAGGTTGAACATTATGTGACTGCATAGCAGTTTTAAAACAGGTCACTTTTTATAAAACTCCCTAATTTCAGGGAAATTATTGTTATTTGAAACAACCTCAGTAGCTAGTGGAATACAGTCCCCTGTTTTATTGTCTGAAATTTAAATGAAATGTTACAGGACATATAGTAAAGTACAAATAAGGACATTTCAGGGAAGAAAATGCCTTCTACTACTCTACCAAAGAGCATGAAGAAAAGGGACCTGTAAGTAGTGTAAGCAGCATAAATGTATGTTTATAAAGTAAGGCATAAATATTCATAAAATAAGCAAAAGGTCTTTTTAACAATAAAACCAAGTAACAACAAAATGCTGATTGCTGGTTTTCAATCCAGCACCCAGTCTCATTAAGGGACACAAAGTAGAGACAACTGTTTCCTTGCTTCTTGATGGCTGAGTTATTTATCCTGCATGTTCTGGGCTTTTTGAACAGGAATCTCTTGGTACCATTTAACAGCAAAGACTATTTTGAAAGTGTGGCCTAGAAGGATGGTGATCTCTAGTTCATTTTTATACACATATGGCATGGAAGTGAGAGCAAAATTTGCCTAAAAAAAAATCAATAATTTGACAAATTTTGAGTATTGACTCATCTTTGCTTCTACATAACATATTAAAATATTTGCACATCAATTTAGCCACTCCAGTTTTGAATACCTTATGATGGTAAGAGATGTTTTAGTACACGATACTCACTGAATTTGACTTTCTCCTGAGTTTTTAAAGTTTGATGCTATCTTTGTTGATACCATCTTGGGTACCCTTTTGCTCTGCTTCATAACATGATACATGAGGTTTGAACTTAAATTTTTCGTTTTCTTAGAATTCAGTGGCATTTAGAGACCTAAGTAGTCTCTTTTTCTTTGCTAAGCTTTGACTGAAATAATAATAGCTGAAACACATTGAGTGTTACCCTTTATGTTTGGTCTTTTTTTTTCTCTGAGTCTTATTAAAGTGGAGTTATGCTTCTATTAGCTTCTTTGTTTATTTAAAATAATCTTTATTTATACTTCTCTCTTTGTACAATAATATTTTCTCCATATTTGTGTATCTGCAGAGGAAGGATCTGTTCCCAGTAATATGAATTTCTAGTAATATGGAGAGGTTGTGCTCCTCCATGCTGGATTTTACTGTACGTATCTCTGGTTATTTAATTATATAATTCACTTTAATATATAACTATGTACTTTTGAAAAGATTTATACTCCAGGGTAAATCTACATCCCTATGCATCCTAATTTTATTACTCTAGTTTTTGTTGTCTTCTCTGTCTTACTTTTTTGTCTCCAGCTCTCTAATAAACTGTAATTTGTTTTAGGAAAGAGTTATAATGCCAATCTGGAGAAAACCTCTTCATTTAGCCATTAGATTTATTAGGCAGTCCTAGCAGTCTTTAAGGAAGAAGAGTTCACCAAATTTTTTTGCATATTAGTCAAAACCAAAATAATCAAAAAATTCATCACCACTCTTGTTCCTGGCTTAGAAGAAACTTTAAGTTGAAACAAATGACAACCTTCAAATCCCGCCATTACCACAAGGGGAGTCTTGATTCCCTAGATATTGTTTGTGCTCAGCACCTTCCTGAAGATGCCTTTTGTAGCCAGGGTTTCAGACAGGCCCACCCTTCAACCCATGCATGCTAATTAGTGTTCAGATGTGCTCATGGGTTTTGAAGAAAGGTGAAACAAGAGACAGCTGCTGGTCTTCAGTGAAGCCGAATGAAATTAAAAATTCTAATCCACATGAGTGCTTAAACTCTGGAATTAATATGAAAGATACTGACAGGGTCTTTTTATCAGTCAGCTTTTAAACATGTGTAATTGGGATCACTGCAGGGGTATCACATTAATATGTAGAGGAGGTAATATTAAAGAGAATAGGTGAGATGAGATCACAATGGGATTTGTGAAGCCCCTTTTATCTATGAGGACAAATATACTGCAGCTGAAGTATGAAGTGCCCCAGGAGTTATGTAGTATCATTAATCCATTTAAGTGGCATGTGGACTAAAATGTAAAAAAAAAAATAATAGAAAAAATGTTAACCTGAATCACTCAGAAGTTCTTGAAAGTTCTCATAAACTTAGAGTACACAAATCAGCAATGTAAGCAATATACTCTGATCTTCATCCTTCGCAGTGCTGGGTACTTTTTCAAACACAAGGAAGGGACAAAATGCCTTCTGTATTATCTCCATATTCCTCTGGATACAGAGCCCTACAGGGCTGCAGCATGGCGTGGATCAAGTTGTTGAAAGACTGATCTCAGCAGCTCTTCCATTACCCCTCAGGGTACAGTAACAGCACCCCATGACCAACCCAAAAGATGGGGCTAGTCATAGACTGTTGCACTTGCAGCAGGCAGACAATATTTTGGGTTGTTATTAGAGGAACGAGTGAGATAGTCAATTTGGGTAACACAGTAATGTTTCCAGATATTTTATGATAACTATTGTGACTCTTTATTAGAAGACCTCTGGTTTCTCTTTTTTTCCAAATTATCATAAGAGAATTTAATAATTATCATTTTCTTTAATGAACAAAGTTCCTTATCACCATAAAGTTGTTATCATTAGATACTTTTTAGAAGTAATGTCACAAATTATAAATTCCTGATGAGCTTTCTGAGATTAAATTGTATTGTGATATATATTGACTTTTTAGAGGATATATATAAGCAGCCAGCTCTCATATTTTACAATGAAAACAAAATTTCAAACAAAGTCTTACCATTTTTTCTTTTCTGGTGAATAGTAAGTTCAGACTACACTGTCTTATTGTTGTTTTTTTTGTGGGCAAGAAAAAGAGGAGTCGTGAAGAAGCGGTAAAAAATAATAAGGAAAACCCCCATTATTTATTCAAAGAGATTAAATTAGAATCTAATTCAAACCTTAATTATCTCATTTGGGGAACTCCCACTGGCTTTACTCATATTCAGCTTGAGCTCTTCAGTAAAGTAATTAATATTCTGAATCACAGTATTCTAAGGACCACATAATTTATGTTTTGGCATTCTTCTGACTTCCAGAGCATTAGGGAAAACTGCTATGAGTAAAAGTGCACAGTTCATCTGAGACAGTGTGTTGTTTTACTGCACAAATCTTGTTTTATTTGTCTGTCTGTAAACAAGTTGCCTCCAGAAAATTAAATGGAACTGTACTTGAAGGCAAAGTGGTCCAAGCTTTCATTCTCTTTAGAGAACATTTTAACTAAGTGAATTATATTTTCTGTCATCCAGTATTATATGCAGCCAGTTTCTCCTGATACTGAGAATAGTTTGTTCAGATTCTCAGTAACGAATGCAACTGAGAAATATATTATGAGTCTTTAATGCTGTGTGTGCCTCTGACAAAGTGCAAAGGTTTCATTTTATGGAGTTTCATAGCCCCCGTCAGTGACAGGGACAATCTTGTATTCCCTTCTATCTGTCACCTTTATCTCTCTGTGGCAATTTTTATTTGGCTTTCTAGTATAATTTCCCAACACTCCATGTATCTGGGAAGGAAGTTCTTCTATTCTACAAATATTTGTAATTTAAATTTCTTTATTATACCAGAAGAAATCTAATGGAAAACTTGTGAGGTGCTCTTCTACAGTCATTTAGATTGAAGGTTCATAATGGCATGAACACTACAGATAGAAAAAGAAGAGAGATGGCATATTATGCTTTGTGATCAGTAGAATTAATTTTAAGTGCCTGTGTCAAAATATATTTAGACTAGTACTACAGAAGATAATTAATCCACAAAGAGAAGCTGATAGACTAGACAGTGACATGACATGAGCTGCAGTACTCTCGTGTTTGAGATAATTGGCTGAATCAGATTTTTCTTTACTGCTTTTTACTGACTGAAAATATTTCCATTTAAAACTCTTTTAGGTTCCAGTGGTATTTGTCTTCCTATCATTATCCCTCCCAAAGGATAAGTGAAAAAAATATTCCTAGTCTGTTCATGTTTGACACACAAATACGTTTCTGCAGATTCAAGTCTTGGGCACAGCTTTCCTTGCACCTATTTTCCTTGAATTTACTTGTCATTCATAAAAAATAATTTGTGACTACTCAATCCACTGATAAAATACATTCTGAGAGATTTCAATAATTCTTAATGGTCTTAATGGTCTTTTGAGGAAAGACTCACAAAGGAGGTGCTCAGTGCCTCCCTGAAGCTGTATTTCTCAGGCTCTTCACTGACCTTTCTGTAACGAGTTGAGTGGTGAAACATCCTTTGACTGAACTCTTACACAGCTAAGGTGGAACAGCACTGGCCACATGAGGAAGTCCTACAGTGAAGAACAAGTGTAGGGATAATCAGTCATCCCATGACAAACTCGAAATATTCTCTACCTGAGCTGTAGCCTAAGGAGAGCAGTATTGTTATTGTTGGAGTTCTGCAAAACAATTTTCCATGGTATTGGAAAATCCCATTCCTTTGAAAAGTCCAGTAGTTAATGACTTGATAATGGAAAAAATACTGGTAGCTAAAGCAAATCATCTTGAGACCCCATTAACAGCAGTCCTAAACGAGGTGTTTTGATCTCTCCTGGACTGCAGTGGACTGCAGCCAATATCTGCCCGTAAGTGGGACAGCTCTCAGAGCTCATCAGCTCTCCAGGGTGGAATACTTAGAGGACCATGGTCTGAGGACAGGATCTGGGCTGATACTCTCACTTCTTGATGCTCAATTGTTTGCCCACTGAGAAAGGCCAAAGAATTGGCATGAGTATTTCAGTAACCCTTGAGTGGAATTTTTTGCAAGTACATTCACATTTGTACGTACTCTTATGTGTATTTGGGTATTGATCTTAGTGCCCTACAGAAGGTATAGCATAAATATGAGGAATACATAGCTAAGTCACTGTTAAAATTGTATTAAAATTCTATTAAACCACTTTATAAATTAGTCAGTAATAAACTGCTGCCATAATCCTTTTGACGTAAACTGCTTACCAAGGCTGGGAGTAAGACTGGAAACAGACACAAATAGAATTCTCTTTGACAAGGAGTTCAGGTGGCAAGGTGGTCCTTTCTGAGCTTCATAACCTGAAAGGACAGTCTCCCCTGCCCCTTGTTTTTCCTTACTGAATTCTTAGATGTGAACCATTCACCAAATGTGGGACAAGGATTTGACTCAGTCACACCGAAACTCCATGAAGAATTAGAAAGCAAGGGGAGTTTCTCTGAACCTTGTGACTCAATGGAGGGTCTCCCTCTTAACAGTTTACCCCTTTTTTAACCCCAGTCTACACATAAATAATTTTAAATAGATCCTAATTTCATGTTCTTGTGTACATTACATCCATGCAGTAATTAGTAGAATGAGCCTTGAAACCAAGCTTTGTCATATTTTTGTACATGTATGTAAAACCAGCTTTCACTGATACATTTTTCAGTGATGCTTTAAGGAGCCCAAACTTCTCATTTTGCTATGGTATTGTCTCTTAATATTTATTTCAAAGGATTTCTTATATTTTATAATGTTTTGTTAACGGCATCTACTTTTCATCTTCTTTTGAACCAGGAGTCTCTGAATTTTTGGTACTGTTGGATGCATTACTGGAAGGTGTTTTCCTTTATCCATCATGGATCAGAAAACTTTTTCTATGAAATCTGAGAAGAAGAAATCAGGGATTCACTCACATAGCTGCAGAGCTCTCAATGCTCATCCTGCACTAATGTTCCCCCCCGCCTCCATGGTTTGGACCACAGACATGAGGGTTCAATTTCAAGTGGGTTTTGTCTTTTTTCCCAAGTTGTCCATGGAGTTGGACAGTGCTATCTGACAGCTGAGAGACCTTATGCTACAATAACTGTTTTTGCAAACAGTGGAAATGCCAGAGAATATACTGAGGTTCATCAGCATAAAAGGTATCTCTTGTCAACCAGAAAACCTCCAGCATCTGACAGCTGAATAAAGGGAGCCCTTCCTTGAGCTTAAATATAAGACAGATAGAAAAGGACCAAATTGCAGTTCTAGGCACTTACAGATGGGAAAATAGAGAAAATATTTGTTTTTTAAACTCCTAACACAGGAACGTAACCACCTCTCATCTATGAGTGACTTCTGATCTCTGGAGACACCAGAAGAGCATGATACTGGTGCATTAGTAACAACAGGTCTGTTATTACCTATTTTGGACCACAAAACAAATCTGATATTATCTGAATCTATTTTATTCCCTGGTCTCCCATATCCTGTCATCTTTTAACGTTGGTTTTTTTTATTCACTGTTTGTCTTTGTTGATACTCACAGCCACATCCAGTTTATTACCAATTCATGGATAAGGTTAATTTTCTGTCTTTAGAGAACCAACACTCTAAAGTATAATTAGCATTCACATAGGTCAATTATTTTATACTTGTGCACACAGTAAGATTTATCCAACATTCAAAATTCACAAAATGCAAGTCTCAGCTATGAGGCAAAAAGATTAGTGGCAGTGGTATTGTGAATGTAAAAATTAAATAGTCATGACTACAGTCAAATCAATTATGTGTGTCATCGTGACAACTTTAGTGTGCATGTAAAAATCATAATCTTCCCTCACTACTTAGAATTTACTAAAATAAAAATATCCTGCTCTAGTGAGATAAAAACGTAAAGAAATTCAGAGCACTGTGAATTGCTTCTAGGCCAACTCCTTCTATTATCTTTTGTTCTTTAATTTTTAAATGAATAGATTGCATATTTAAGAAGGAGGAATTGACTGAAAGGATCTACTTATAGAAATTACAAAGAGGTCCCTTTTTGTCATTTTTTTTCCTGAAAGATTTTTGATGTGTGCTTGGTATGCAGCATTCTTGAAGCACAACTAACTCTGGAAAACAATCCAAAAAACAGTTTTCTTATTCAAAGTTAAGCAGCACTACTGTATTCATAGTTCTATTGTTCTGACTGCAAGTACCATGCTATCATTGCACCCCATGCTCACAAATCAGAGAATTTCTTTTCATTCTCAGTATACCCTTGGGTATTATTTTTTCAACTCATCCATTTTAAGACTATCTTTTCAGAAAAAAATCTGCATTTCTAAAAGCAATTTGAAATGTTTTACTAATATCTAAGGAATAATATTGAAGTCTGATAAAATTTTCTATGTCTTTACCACTTATGCTTTTATATATTCCCTCTTTTCAGAATAATGTCTTTTGTTTAGAACTTATTTTTAACTGATCATAATTTTTGCAAACAAAAAATCAACTTCCATGTGTAATATTTATAAAATTTAAGACAACTGCAAATATTAACTGTGCTGTGGAAAAGTAAACTAATGTGAATAACTCCTTTCATGCTTATCATAGACAAGACAGTTTAATATAAATGTTAATATATTTTGCAATCTTCAAAATTCTTCAAAATTGTCTTAAAAGCACAAAGCCTTTGCAAAGAATAACCTGAAGGTTATTTTTTGTTGGGTTGTTGATTGGGTTTTTTTGTTTCTTATTTTAATTGGGGACTGTGCTTGTATGTGTGTGTATTGGTTGTTTTTCTTCTCAGGGAAATGCAATCAAGGAAAAGTGAAAGCAAGATATAGGGCAGGAACTCTAATGCAAATTTTAGTTAAGAAACCAGTGACACATGTCTATACTTACCTGTTTAATCATTAAAATAGCTGCATAAAAGAAAATCTGTGAAGGTAGATTGAAGGAAGGCTGCTACTCTGCCTATTTACCCTGCTAAACATACATATGTATGCACACATTATATTAGTAAAAACATTGTACATACGCTTGCACACATTTGGGAAAATATTACTTAGAGAAGTGCTTCTTTATCAGCAATTGATGTGTTTGTTTTCTGCAAACCACCACCCATTTAAAGCTTCAGTGATTTCCTGTGCTATTAGTTATTCTATTTGCTTAGCAAAATACTATGTAACGTTCATGGTTCAAAAATCTTTTCTCAAATGTTAACAAAGGAATTTATCAAGACTTTGTTTTCTTTTCCCATGTAACCCTGACTCAGTCAAGTTGTTTTGATGCACTACAACATTAATCTTTACCATCTTGACATTAATTTGGGCTTCTGCTTTGCATGAATATCTCACTTTACTGTCTTGCATAAGCTTTAGTATTGATTTACAAGTAAGAGTGCATTCTTTGTAGAGAAGAAGGCTGTATTTACAAGAAAGCTCTCAGCTGACTGTATCCACATCTACAGTACATTTTCCCCAGTGTATCTCAGGAATCAAATATTTTACATGTTTTGGATAGATAAAAGCTTCGAAATTGAAACAGTGTAAATAAAAGCAGAATTTAACATATTATATTTTCCAGATTAGCGATATAATGCTTGATTCAGAGCTTCCTTTTTATTTTCCCTATCTCTGGACTAATAGACTTCTGTTGCCCCTGTCCCTCAAGGAATCAAAACAACAGCAGCCAACACCTACCACTAGATATGCAAGTTGAGATGAATCAAAATAATTACTACACCAGCCTTATGTTGTTAAATATGTACAATGTATTACAACATTGTAATTCAGCTATGAAAATAATGTAGCAATAAATTAATTTCTGTAACACCTATGATAATTGATTCATTTTTATCTAAACTGTTCAAATTCCTGAAAATTAGATAGGAAATGATTACATCAATCCCTAAAAATAATAGTTTGCAGCACTAATAATATATTTACATGTACCCTCTCTAATTAAAGTAAGAAAAAATTATTTGGCATAGCAGGGGGAAATCTAGATTTTTAAAAAATATAAATAGTACGGTAAATGAAGATTGAAGTGGCCTCTCTTAGAAATGATTTCAACCATTTTTAGAAATAACTTAGTGTATTTTAAAACCAGTAGTCATAATGCTACCTAACACATCCGAAAAGAAAGGATGAAAATAATGAAATCTAACAGATATTTAGAAATTACATAAAATTGAAAATATTTCCTCATTGAACTAAGGTCAATTTTTTTCCAAAGTTAAATACAGCCCAAAAATATACTTTCAGGGAAAAAAATCATCTTTCAGCTTTAGAATAAGAAGTTAAAAAAAAAAAAAAAGAAAAGAAAAATAAAAATAACAGACTCCATGTATTACTGCCTTAACTCTGGATCTGAGCATCTAACTGTGCTTTTGCCTGTTCAGTTGCTATGTCCTGCAATGAGAGAGTCTGAGCAGGGACAATCTGAGTTCATGTTCTCATCCAGGCACGACTTCATTAGCTAAAGCTCTCTTTAAATCCCCACAGCCTGAGCAGAATTCAGACCTCTGCAACTCATTGTATTCTAAACTTCTTCCTTGGAAAGAAACAGAGAATGCAAAGGAAATGGACAACCTTCATCAAGGTAATTAAATTACCCAGCTTAACTATCCCTTGCTTTAAACTTATCCAAGCAAGGTTTTTCTTTCAAACTTGATGAGGCTCATAATCCTTTTAGTAATCAAATCAAGACTGAAGAACCCAAAGCTACATTGCCATTTAACAGATGGTTATACAGGCCATAAAATAAATACTAGTTTTCTGAATAATTTGCATTTTTATCTAAGTAAAGACTAAACTATGGCATCTGAAATAACCTGATTTTGGATCAGTTTTTGATTTTCTTGGATGTAGGAAAAGCAAAAGTGTCGATCTTTTCAGATAGAATTTTTTTTAAACCTGAAATATGGAATGAAAAAATTTCATCCAAAAAGGAATTACTTTTAGAAACCCATGAACAATTTTAGAAGTAGAAATAAGAAAGAGTTCCTTCTCAATTATAACACTATCAATTCCTACTGTAATGCCATGTACTCACTTCTTGCTGCTATTTTTTTATTGAATTTCTTATTAAAATTCTGGAAAGTAAAGCCTCTACTGATGGATGATGTGCCATCAAGATATCTGCTGTCCTTCTTGATTGTTATGGACATTATTCTTATGTGTTATGCTAATATGAGGGAAAACAATCACTTTTAAGAGCCTCTTTCATGTATTTCATTATCTTTCTTGCTTCGATGAGTTATTCTAGTTTATGTATCATCCATTAAAAATTAGCCCTGCCTCTGAACTTGAAATAAAAGGCTTTCTTGAAATTATAAATTACATAATCAATAAAAATGTTAATCTTTTTTAAAAGCTTTGAATGTACAGTATAAATATTCACAAGTTGGAACTTTGTAGTCAATAAGAAAATGCATTCTACTCATCATTTTCTATGGAAAGCTTTTCATATAAAAAACTTTATATGAGCAGGCTTGATCTTTTATGTGGATTTTCGTTTACAGAAAGAACATCTTTGTGTTTCCCAAGCATAGAAATTAACTCCACGATTTGTGTATGTAATTCATGTTCACCGCTCAAGGAAACTGGGAGAGGTTCAGAGATGAGTGAAAGGATGTAAGATCCTAAAGAGAGCAGTCCCCACACAAGAGAACCCAGAGCTGAGCAGAAGCAGGAGCACTGTGCTGAAATCCCCAGTCAGAGCTATTGCAAAAGCACAGCTGCCCAGAAGCAGCTGGGTGGAAGGATAACCAGCAGGGAGCCCAGGCAGCCCCAGCTAAACAACTAGCCCCACTTCATTGCTGGTGTGAACATGCAGCTGCTAAGCCCAGCTGGCCCTGTGTTGTCCATGTTTCAGACATTTCAGGTTCAGTCAAGGTGCGCAGCCACTCGCAGTTACGCATATTCTAGACAGCAAACTAGTAATTTATGATTTCTGGATTGAGATTCGGTCTTACAGTGCTAAAAGATTTTGTTAGTCTGTGTATTCTTTCCTGACTTACGCACTGTTAAGGGTGGGCAGGCAGAAAAACCTGAAAGCAACCAAGTCTTTCTCTTGCAGTGTAAATTGGTGGAGCACTGCAAGGCTGCTCTGCTTTTTGGGCTATGACAAAAACCAGATATGCCACTCCTTATACCAGTCTTTTTTTTAAAGAACATTGATCTGACCAAGCTATGCTGTTCTGTGACCTCAGTCCTGTAAGTGTCAGCTCTAAAATATTAGTGGAATGAGGTTTTCCAGGATTTTAAGATATGGGCACGTAAATTTTCAACCCGAAGTGGACTTCAGTGTAGGGAAAATAGCTGATCAATGCCTAATAGTGCAATAAAAACCACAGTACATTTGGTCATTCGCATAAGCAACAACATAGGCACCTAACCCATATCTGGAAAATCTAACTGTTCATAAGTCTATAGAAATCCAACTAGTTAAAACCAGATTTTTTAAACTTCTCTCCTAGACTTGTTATCACAAATTTTCTCTGTGCTACACTTAAAGCCTTTATTGAATCCATATTTATGTTGTATTCTGTTTAATTTTTACCTTTTCTATGTTATAAGAATTTAACTTTATCTCTTATCTCTTCTCTTATATTCTTCTAGAATAAATTCACCCTAATTTTGAAAACTATATTTTTGTATTATTCTTAAAGCTATTACTTTCACACAGAACTACACATCCTTATTTCTGGGCTCATGCCAGTTATTCAATTTACTGCTGTGCTACTTAGAGCTGTTGATCTCTTAAGCCCTTGGCCAGTACTTACAGGTCTGATGAAATTAGCGCTTTCCCAGTAATAGGGTCTCAAATATCTGCCTGTGATTTCAGGTCTCTCCAGTCACCCATTGAGCTGTCATCAACCTATTCCCTGTATTACACTACTGCCTCAGCTCCTTGACCCCTCCTAAAGCCTTCAGGCAGAAGCTAACAACCAGGCAGGAGAGAAAAGGGAGAAAATTTTCTAAAACTCGTACAAATTAAGGGCAGGTTTCCAGGCTTTCTCAGCTAGGTGCTGGTGTTTTGCCCAGATGCGTGGCTTCTTGTGAGAACACAGACTGCTGAAGTCTTTGTGCAACAATGTGAGCTGTAAGTGTTGCTGGACTTGCACAGTGTGGGGAGAAAACAGCTACAGATGTGGCTTTCCCTTGTTGTCTACCCTGCTACAATTGGACCAGAGGGAGACCTCTGTGCACCAAAGTTTCCAGTGAATTAAGGCATAAATCATAAAATATATCTTTTCTTAGCAGAGTAGGACATATTCTTTTTCTTGCATTTATGCTTTGCAGAGCCCTCTGCAGACAGGTCTATCCATAGTGTGAATCCTCTGGGTTGATATTAGCTTTTCTTCTATACATTTATCTTTTCCCTTAAAGATCTGATTGCAGAATAAAGATTAAAATCTAGGCATCTCCCACTTCATATTAGCTCTCAGTTAAAAGGTAACCTGGGAAAAAATTGTTTTGATTGCAAGCAAGACCATGAGAAAACAAAGATTAATTATCTACTAGGAAGGCATGGAATTTCTTCACTTTCATCAATTACAGGTTCATTTATCCACTGAATTTACAAAGACAGCTAGGTATCCTCTGTGTTAAGCTACTATTGTGAGATAAAGAAATATGTTCTAGTTTCAATGTCTTTTCTGTTTTCTTTGTGGGTGGATGACAAAATTCATGTGAAATAAGCATCAGTCAGTAAAAATATAACCATCTGAGTCAAAAAGAGAACAGATTAGGCTATCAAAAATTGCCATTAAAAATGGTCTTCCATAAACATTAATATAAATACAATAAATCATTGGATTATCAAACGGGAATTGGAGAAGAAGATACAAAGATGACAAAGAATGACTTTCAACATTTCTAAGTTGTTTATTACTGTGGTAAAATATTGCATTCAGCAAAACTACTGCAGAGGGATAGCCTCCATTACTCCAATAAGAAATAAATGCTAATTTAGGAGAATGGATGATTCTTTCTAGGTGATTCTTATTTGTTATAGATAAAAATTATGCTGCTGTTCACTGTAGCATTATGTATCCAAATGAAGAAGATAGGCACTGGAAGACAAAAAGGAGACAGAAAACTTAGCTTTCTTTGCCTATAAATATATACACATATGAATACAGGATAGTGCTTACACCTTGACTTGGGGACCATTGTTTTAATCACACCAAAGTGTAGTCCTTACTTTGAGTGCTCCCATTCTGTCCTGTACATTTTCATCTGAATCAAGTTGAGCCGATGTCTCCATCAATGGACAAACTTCTTAAAATTTTTCCTCACGTATATTGTCCAGCCACAGACTTTTTCAGAACTACTTTCATTTTCAGAATGAAAATTCAGAGGCCTGTGGACCTCTGCTCAGCAGGAGCCCATCCTGCCTGTCCCTCCTGTGGCCAAATCCCCAGGGTGTGAGTGGCTGGGAACAGCTCCGGTGGAGAACCATGAGGAATGTGAGTGTTGCACACTCTGCAAAGATAACATCGGCAGCAGCAGCAGCACTGTTTAATTAACTTAAACAACTTGAATTGGCTTTTTTTCACTGGTGTTTGGCAACATTTACATTAATTAAGAATGTGTTACAAGAAAACTGGTCTCGCAGCAGAAGTTTTATCAAACTCTAATACTCCATTACATCCTGCAGGATTAATTCTTTTTTCCAAATCCTGTGGGCCAGAAATTATGTGAGTTAAACCGACACTTGCTTTTCTTGTTTACAAGAAGTAGGAAGAGATTAAATTAGGAGTCAAATGAAGGTTTTTCTTTTTTTTTCAAATGAATATTTCTCTTTTTCATTGTGCGATCAGTTATAATTGAAATCAACTGAAAAGGTTGAGCTACTAAGTTTCAGTAGAAGGAACAGTGGACTAGGCTCTGTTTTCCTCATGGGAATGCATGAACTGTCAGACATGAAAAAACACACTCATTCTTTTTCTGCTGAAAGAATATTTTCTTATGCCACTCACTGTTCTTGGCTTAATAAACTCCAAGATATGGACAATCCTAACAAATGATGTGGTCTAACAGCAATGTTTTGTTGGTGAAAATTAAACAAATTTTTAATTTATTTTTTTATTTTTAAATTTTTTTGGGTTAATGGCAGGATTGGTCCTCTCTACCCTTAAAGTGATTATTCGTTGTTTTTTATTTGTTGGGCTATTTTTAATAAATAAGCTGGCAAGAAGTATGAAGGAAGAATTATAGTCATGGTTAATCAGGAAATGTGTAGTTATATTCACCATGTTTCACCTCTTTGCGTGAGATTTGTTGGGGAATGTTTGCAAACTCTAATTGAAAACCATTTATGCAGGGGAAAAAAAAATAAGCAAAAAACTCAAAAAACCAGAACAGACTGTACCTACAGCCATGACACAGTTCAGGGAAACAACAATGCATAAAAGAGGTGAGATTTTCCAAGTGGTTATTCCATGATCAAAAGTATTGTCAAGTTCTTTATTACTTCCTCCAAGTTTTCAAAGTTTCTTGAGTGTATGTCTGTGTGTGTGTGTGTCTGTGTGTGTATAAAATGGTCACAAACACACACCGAAGCTCATAATTTTGCATTCCATTTACATATACACATAATTATTCACACACACACACACATATATATATACACACATGAATAAAATTCACCTTGGCCAACAAAAAAGAAGGCAGAAAATCACACGTAGCCAGTATATGGTAGGATATATATATATGCTGAATATTTAGACATTGGTAAAATGTTTGACACCATTTCTCACAGCATTCTCCTGGAGAAACTGGCTGTGCATTGTTAAATATCTTTAGCAGTGATCTGGATGAGGGCATCCAGTGCACTCTCCATCAGTTTGCAGACAACACTGAGATGGGTGGGACTGTTAATCTGCTGAAGAGTAGAAAAGTTCAGCGGAGAGATATGGACTGGCAGAACCAGTGGGCCAAGGCCAATGGTATGAGGTTCACCAAGGCCAGGTGCCAGCTCCTGCCCTTGGGTCACGACAAGCCCTGAGAGCACTACAGGCTGGGGGCAGAGTGGCTGGGAAGCACTCAGCAGAAAAGGATCTGGGGATGCTGGTCCACAGGAGCTAAACGTGAGCCAGCTGTGCCCAGGTGGCCAAGAAGGACACTGGCATCCTGGCCTGGATCAGCAATAGTGTGGCCAGCAGGAGCAGCACAGTGCCTGTTCCCCTGTACTCGGCACCAGTGGGGCAGTACCCAGGATCTTCTGTTCAGTTTTAGGTTCCTCATTACAAGAACTACCTGAAGATGCTGGAATGTGTCCAGAAAAGGGAAATGGAGTTGGTGAAGGGTCTAGACCACAAATCTCACTCTAATTTTAAATTTAATTTATAACTTTAAAATTTTATTATAAATAATAAAAATAATAGCTATAAGTAATGGAAACTTTTAAATAAAATCTTATCCTGTTCTTTTTATCTACCAGAAAAAAAGAAATGGCCTTAGTTTAATACTCATTGTTCTTTTTTATAATCTGTAAAAATAACTTTCTCTTCCACTCAAGCCAATATTATTTTGGGTCAGAGCCAATCTTGAATCATTATCCTGATTTACTGCTTTACATGATCTCTAATTCTAATGACCAGCTATAATAATAATAAAGTACAATAATAATCGATGTATTAAGCTGATCTGATTAATGAAAGGAAATCATCTGCTATATGGTTTTCAATTTCTAGCCCACCCTTATTTAGAGTTATGTAAGCCTAAGAGGTGATAAACTAAGAGATATGTTCCATTCAAAGGCAAAAAAAAGAAATGAAGCTCCATTTTCACAAGCTATTGTGTAAACAGATTTTCTTATCCTGTTCCATTGCTTATTTTGCCATCATTTTATCACATCCTTTCATATAAACTGTATTTTCACTGTGACTATTATCTGCAAAAGGATCAGACAAGTTAAGAATACTGATATAAGGTTTGTGTACAATGTAGAGATGGTTATTCCAAAGAGACCAGGGGGCTTGCTGTTTGTTTCCTACAAAAAATGTCAAGGTTTGTTGCTTTAAAATCTCTAACACTATTGCTGCAAAGTCAAGGATTTAACTGGCTTGGGTGATTGTTAGGGTTTTGCCAAATTAAAACCTAGAAGATTAAAAAGAAATAAAAGAGAGCAACAAAAAGTTAAGTAAGTATTTCTGAATGAGAAATTGATTGTCTTCTCTGGAAAATACTAAGGACCCTCAGTGAGCTGGGAAAGCTTTGTGATACACATAACTGTGTAAGTTAAGGCTTGTCTTTAAAAAAAATCTGAAGTAATTTTTACATTATTTTACTTCTCCCTATAATCTCTCATTTTTTTCCTCCAAATGAGACATGTTCTAAATTAGATGAAAGTCCTTAAAAACTTGTACATGCTGAAATTTGATAAAACATCATATCACCACATAGCCTCAGGCATCCAATAAGTGAAAATCATTGAGCCATTTGTTTTATCTAAGTCTCGAAATCTGCCACAAAATGCCCTGTAGTAATTATACAGCTAATTATGAGACTTGATTCTTTCTAGTTTTGCTTGCTGCAATTGCTATTGCTTTGTCACAGTTCAAAGTATTTCTCAATGGATTTTAAAGACATGAATTTTCTTTTATCATATCATTATATGCTTACTGGAGACTACGAGTAAAAATGTATCCCGAATTCTTTTATTGTCATTGTACTGTCTGTATTTCCTCAAGTACATTCAGAGTTATGCTTGTGAGAATGACATGGATCTACAGGGAACTCTGCTTATCAATTTCCTTTGATCGCTCAGAGACAGAAGGGACATGTTACTTCTGTAGTCATGCAGACATGCAAACATGGCCTGTGTGCTTAAGAGCTTTGTGAATTCAAAGTTTGAGACAGAAAAATGAATGAGGAGTAATACAAAATAGCTTCTGAATCATAACATGAAGTATTGCAACCTACAATTCAAGCTCTTCTGAAAGACACTTGCCATCTCCCTTCCTGAACAGTTTCCTTGCCCATTATCAAAAAATGAAGGTATCCAGAACTTCCCCTTATTAATGTGAAACAGTCTTAATGCACTGGATAGTGAATGTTACTGTCTGCACAGGCTGTCTTTGCCATCTATGTGAGTGAGAAAACATTGTTTACCACATAAACATTGTTTATATGTCATTCTGTCAAACTGTGTTTAAATAAATGCTTTTTATTTTTCATATTTACACTATGGAAAGCAGTGTAAAATAAAATATAGTAAAATAAAAATTAAAAGTTTACACATCACTTAAAAAAAACTTGTGTTAACATGGCCTCAGATTGATTTTCTGCTTCAGACACTTTTAATGTGTGCTCTGTCTATTGGGTAACAGTTGTATAATAAAGAAAATGTTTTACTTTGACCAAGTATTATTTGGATGTACAAATATGGACTGTAAAGTAGATTTAGAAATAAATCTGAGTTAGAGAATTTCCTTTCAACATCTCATGAAACCTGAGCTCCTACAGTGTCTCTACTGTGACTGATTTGTTAAATTAAGATTATTTTTTGTTTAATTATATTTTCCCATTAGAATATTATATGCTTACTTTTCATTTTAACAGGCAATTTTATTTGACTAAAGTTGTAGTTCTCATAATGATTGTATTCATACACCAATAATCACATGCCTTTCTCAGAAATCTCTTGTTTGCAAGAAAATTAGTATCAACCCCAAGTGGTTTTAAGTCACTTAACAAGGCATGGAATGTCTCCACAAATTGGTGGAACTCTGTGCCCAAGAGAGAAGTTCTAATACAGAAATTAACCAGATCATTTTACCAATACAAGAACTAGACACACTTTCTTTTCCGAAAAGCCTTTTTTTTCCTTCTGGCTTAGTGACAATGACTAGTTCACCTAAACCTCCAAATTCAACAACAACATCAACAAAAGACAAAATGAAAACCAATTTTAAAAATACCCCTACAGGAAAAAGATTCTCTTCATGTAGCAGTTGCAAAATGCTGTCCAATAATTACTGTAGCTGTGTGAACACAATCCTTGTGCTGCTCATCTGTCCCATAAAACAGTAATTCAACCTAAGCTTAAGCTTAGTAAAATACATGAACAGAATTTTCATGGCTTTTTTCCTCTTCTATCTGCTTTTCTGATTACAAAAACAATGCACACTAAATAAACACGCAAACTATAATAGAAGAAAAAGAAAACAACAACAAAAAGCTGACAGATAGAAAGCCAATTCTGAAAGCCTTTGACTTTAACTACCCCTGACAACCTATCTTGAAGTTCATTGTAAAAAGGTAGGAGACATGTAAAGAGAGGAAATCAGCTGTCAAAACTAATGCCACAGGAATCTGAGTGTGAAACCAGGCATGGAAGGCTGAATCATTCCTTGAAAAGAATGTTTTCCTCAACTATAAGAATTCTTGACTTAAAGTAGCCAGCTGCTTTATGCATGTGAGCAGTATAAGCAAGTCACTGTAGAAAGCTACACAGATTTGACAATTATCCAGATTACTCGTATAACAGAAATTACCTTAGCAAACGAAGAAGCCAAAACTGGAAATTCCTCTTTCTACCACTTTAAAGGAGTGTATGAATCATTATTAAAAAATGTTTGAAAATATTGCCTTCATTGTCCTTTCTCAATATTATGGAGAGGTAAAAAAATGTATTTTCTGTATCAACAATTTTATCTCTCTCATATGTCTGTCATAGAGAAAAGGGTTCCATGTAACACAGTAGTTTTATTTGCACTATTCCTAATGTAAAAGATTTATGAACTTTATATTTATGACACTTTTAAAGAACTCTTCCAAAAAAAGAAAAGGTCATACACATTCCCAAGGTCTAGTCAGAATTTAACTAAGAGTTTGATTGCATCTGGAACTAAAGATTTTAATATTGTTTCATTCCTAAGGCTTATTTCCTCATCTCATTTTATGCTACTTACATTACCCAAAAGAAACTAAATGAGAGACTAAGTCAAAATGCATGATTACATAAGCTTCCATTAAAAATGTAATCATTTTTCAGTTCCCAGATAATTCACAACAATAATATATCACCTATTATAGGAGGAGGTTGCACTTTAGAAGAGGTTGTTAAATGTATTAACTGATCCAAATAAATTCAAAAAGGAGTTTGAAGAAGGTTTCAAAAAAGGACAGTGATGAGTTTTGCAGAAACATTTCAGGGGGAGTGAGAAGAGAGGGAAAAATATCTTGAGACAAAGTTTGATCACTACTGATGAGAAAAAAAAAAAGTAATCCCTTAAAATAACAGGGAAATTACCCCTGCAACCCAAAAGATTCCTTGTACTTGAGTATTGGCAAGAAGGATTGCATCATATAGACACATTTTTAGATGTATTGTCTGCTTCTCAGGGGGTTTTACCACGAGAATAGAGAGGCGTGAATGCTTGACCACAGGCTCCATGTGACAGGAAAAAGAAGAAAGAGAAAAGGTGAGACCTCAGAAATAATTGTCTACAGTTGTCTTAAAGACCTGAGGTTTGAGACTATAAAAAATAAAAACTGAAAGGAGTCAAATTATATCAAATCAGATGTATATTTTTGTCTCATTAATAATTTATGTATCTGTAAAGGACAGATGCTGGATAATACACAAAGAGAGCACCTAACTCCTCTGTTTCAGGACTCTGCAGTATTTCTCAGTAGAAGTCAATGTGCTTTTCCAGTTGGTTGGTTCTACTGGACAGGCCCAAGGAGAGGTGAGGATCTGGTCATCGTTCTCTGTTTTCCAAAGCAAAATTTAATGATCTTAAACAGAGTGAAAATTAGAATTAATTAGAAAAGTAATGGTACATTGTAAATTATTAAATATTTACCTGCAAGGATCTGATGCCCATTTTAGAAAATACTAGGGAGATCTAGGCTTGATTTATTACAGTCCAGTAAGTTTTAAAAATGTGTGGTAAGCACTACTCCCCTATGCATTCCTGTCTGGCCATAGGACACAAGCTTTCCAACTGTGTGGATGCTAGGGACCAGGAACACCAGCATGTCCCACTTGCTTTGCCAAATATGGAGCCACAAGTTCTGCTTGTCACACAGCCTAACCCAGACTCCCCCTCGAGATACGGACATAGGTTTTGTTTTGGAAAGGAAGGAAGTTATTGGAATTGGTGTAGACCTGTTTTGCAAAAGCGTGGGGGCAAACAGCCCACCTCCACACCACCCCTCAGGTGGAATGCTGTGTCTCACATCTACTGCTTGCCCTGCTCCTGTCTCACGTCAAGGATTTTGTGACTAAATGTCAAGGGAAGTTGCTCAAATTCCAAGCATTTTACAACAAATTATGAAATATAGGCAGATGAATGAAAAAGTTATTTAATTCTTACAATCTTCAGGCTATTTACCTCAAAATCACTGCACTGAATAATTTTGGCAATAAAAAAATTAACTTTTGATACTCTAAAATTTGCATAGAAAACCATAGACACATAATGAACCATGAGGCATAAAAATTTAGTAGCGAAAGAATAGTTTGATGATGCTTTTTCTATCCCTTACATCAAATATAGAATCTCTTGAAGACTTTTCTCTTCCACAAGCTGTATATTTTACACCCAGTAGTACACTGTCAGCATTAGCCATATTCCTTGAAACTAATAAAGGAAAGAGTGCTTCTGAATCATAACTCAGAGATGCAGTTGTTTAATTTAACAAATGGAAATAAATTATTTTAGAAATATCAGATGTCACATTACATTTGTTTCAATGTATTAATTTCCATTAAACTTCGTTGACTTCAGATCATTTTAATGATTCCTCCCCTCTCAGCAGACTGACACTTCAATCTCTTGGGGATAGAGTTTTTTTTCAATTAATTTTAAGACAGTTTAAAAAATTTGCTCTCAAAATAAATAGTATGAAAAATTTCGAGAGATGAAAAAGTATTTGGGTTAAAGCCTTGATTTTTAGTAACAGTAATCTAGCACAGAATTCTAATCAATTTGTCTTTTAGCCTGTATACATTTGCTTGTATGCCCTTTCTGGAGAAAAAAAAAAGCTAAAATTATGGCAAAACCCTCACTTCTTGCATTTGTTTATTTCAGTCTATTATATAGACACTTCACACGGGAATGACAGCCAGACATGTTTAATATAGTATAGTTCTTTGAGAATTCATATGCATTAATGTGTATATTTTTAAGGACTGTAAATTAATAAGATGTAGTTGATATGCTAAAGAGTATTTTTTCTCCTGCTGAAACCCTAGGACTTCCTTTCATCCTTCCAGACCTTTTTTCATCAATCACTTGCTTTTCTGGGGGTCTTATAAAGATTTGATTGCAATCAGTAAGTGCTGGCCTTCTAGGCCATGTAACCAGCCCTTCATCTTTGTGAACAGAATAAAGTAAATACAGGATTACATTATTTTGAAAGAATTCACTGCTATTCTTATTTTCCACACAACAAAATGTAGCCAAATGTTTTCCCCCCATTAAAAGGTGAACAGAATTTCAGGCTTCACCCACCTTTCTTATATAAAAGCTTGTTACTATTTCACTCAAACTTGGGCAGTCCCCAGCTGGTGTTTTAGGGCATGAGTACCATGCAGCACTGCCCACTCTGCCCCAAAAAATCTGCCTCTGAGATACTTGAGTTACCCACACCTGCTCTCCTTCCAGCTTTCTAGCTGAACCACTATACTTCTCTTGAATTTGAAAGAAATATTTTCACTCTAACTGAATAACTAGCTTACCACCTGTCATTCTCAGCTGCTGCACATTTTCATCTCTCATAAACTGTATAACCCTAGTCTGAGGTTAGAACACATCCAGTATTTGCTCCCATAGGACCCACTGAATGAGGCTTTCCTCATGTCTCTCAGGGACATCCCATGGGATAATCTACTGTGATCTCCAGTCTTCTCTGGGGAGAAAAGCTAAAAGGTCTGGACAAACTTCATATAACTTTGAATTATACTGTCTTTTTTTATCCCCACTATACCAGTTTGGCTTCAGCAGCAGCACCTTTCAGAACTCTTCAGACCTTGACACCAGAAATTAATCAGAAGCTGTGCCAAGCATGTTTCCTAAGCAGAGCTTTCAAAGAAAGCAACAAAACCTTCTCTTGAGTGGACCACAATGCAGTTATAAGTCATTCACCACTCTTTTCTGTGAGTTGAGTATTCCCAGCAGAGCACTGCTTTTAACTTCACTTTTCCTGTTCATTCTCCTGTCAAAAAAGGAGCTATTCTAAAACCCCACAATAGTCTGGGAAAAGGAAGCAGCTGGCTGTCTGCAGGAAAGCGCCAACTTAGAAAATTTTCCAAAGGACAGAAATCATACCCATCCTGTAGTGTGAGCATGTTTTGGTGCCAGTGCGAGCAAGTTCTGAAGACCTGTATTGAAGGTATCAAAGTTCACATGATACACAGGCTTTAATTCCCCCCTAATATAAATACCTTTGAGCTGTATGCTTTCAAATGGAAAACTAGAGTGGTGCACTGCCATGGTTTGTCACTTTGCAATGCTGATGTTCCATGAGACCTGTTGCCACCTAATATAGCAAGTATTTAGTTTTATCTATTTAATTTCTAAGCTGAAAGACGAGAAACATGTCTGTTTAAATGAAAAGATTAAGGTGTGCTGTCTTCCCAGTAGCAGCTGTTTAAGCCTGTCCAGAAAAGTAGGTTTCCCCTATTTTCACCAGCAAATTATTAATGTAGACAAAATGGACACAAAAATGAAAACGTGCATATACTACTTCAATACTCCTTCTTTCCCTTCTCCCCTGAAGCCACAAAAGTAATTGAGACAGAATTTGTTTCTTTCTGATATAGCACATACCCTAGCCGAAAGGAGTGGCAATAAAATTAAGTACTGGTATAAAGGCAGGAAGAATAACTAATTCTAAGACAGGGAAAAATGTTGCTTAATGTTTAAGAGGTATTTAGCACTGATTTCAGCAATACAATACTATTATTTCTGTGTGAAACTCACACTAAGTATTTTAATGCCCATTATATTGCCTGAAAATTAGCTTAGTCTAATAGTGGCAAATGAAAATTCCGCCATGGTGTCTGTACTTAGTAGTCCAAAGTATTCACACATGTTTTATGCTTTGTAGATTTAAATTATGACTCAGAAATGAACATTAGAGTAATAAAATATTATTCCTCTGAATGGGAAATTGTTCTTTTCCCTCTGCCTTTTTAATTCCTTCCTCTTTTTTTTTTCATTTTAATTGATTTTTTATTCTCGTTATCCAAATGGTAAGTGACAGAAATTATTCCTATCTCTGAAAAAAGAATGCCTCTAATAAGATTTAAATAGTTTAAGAAGTTATGGGTTGTGCCTTTCTCCCATTTAGGCTTATCACTGTTTAAGCTTATTAAGGGCTGAATGAAAGACTTACCAGCTTGACTTAATATGCCTTTGTGAGATATTTGAGTTTCTTTTCTCTCCCCTTTCTACAATATATTCTGCTTTTTCTACTGGGACAATGATTTTAGAGAATCCATTGAATATTACAATAGCAGGACATTTTCTGCCTTTATTGAATGCAGTTGCCTTCCTAATGAAGTAGTGTATACTGCAATACATTAATTTACAGCAGTATGTGGAAAAGAAGAAGGGGGAAAAAAACCCCTGGTTTTTCTACAGGCTTTTAGTATTAAAATCCGACATTAATCCTACCCAGGTCATTAATGGCCAAATCCTGTAAAGGCATTAGGGCTAAAGCAGCTTCCAGAGTGAAATTCAGACCATGGTGTTTGATACCTGAGCTTCTAATGCTGTATTGAATAAAATCCACAGCAATATGAAGAAAGCATCCCAACTACTTGTCCAGACAGTCTCATTGGGACTGTTCCTGGCCCAACAGTTTTGTTCAACTTCTACAAAAGACCAGCTGTTTTTTTTCCCTCTAAGCCTAGTCTGTAGCCTGGCTCAGACGTTTGTTTGTGAGTAGAAAGTTTTAGGACCCAGTGTAATTCTGTTCCTTTTTATGAATTTCACACGGCGTCATGAGAGTTCAGCAGTACTAAGCAAAAATAAACAGAACTATCAAGGGACTGAGAAGATGAAGCATGAAGCTCCTGGATTTGTGGAGATGACAGTTTTGACATTGCCCTCTAAATTGTTACCTGAATTGATAAACAAATTCTTATGAGTATAAAATCTGGTCTATCCTCACTTTTAAATATTCAATAAGTCTCAAAATAAGGAGTGGCTGCAACATATTCTTCATTGTAAATTAAAGGCACTAGAGGTAAGTGCCCTCTGTACAAAATGAAAAGTTACATCTTTCAGCAAAAATCTCATTTGAAATATACAGATTTAATTATATGATAAATTAATTCTCTAATGAGATAAAAAGATCCATTATATATATATTTTTTTTTTTCCTATAGCATAATTTTACTTTCCCTAATAATCAATATTATTTCCATGAACCACAATTTCCTACACATCTATGTCTATGGCTTAGCAGGAAAATTTTGGAGTACAAGAGCTAATTCAAACAATCTTTTCACGTCAAATAAACTCACATATTCAGTACTTCATTTCACTATAACATTTATTTATCACCTGCTCATGTGAATTTCTCAAATATTACTGTCTGGGTTAAGTCATAGTAGATAATTTACTTAAGACCTGTCAATGGACCATTTCTTTGATTTTCCTTAGCATCTGCCAGCCATAGCTACAACCATTCCTCAGCATGTGAGCAATAATCAGCCTCTTTAAAAAGATGTTTGGGTTTGAGAAGCAAAACCAGTGAGAGACTCCAAGTCAGAAATACAATTTATTAGAAAAAGGGAAAATAAAACAAAAAAGGAAACAAAATACATTCAATAAGGAGAAAGAAAATCACTGACAGAGTCAGAATACAACCTGGCACCCCGTGGGTCAGGGTGTTGGTACCAGTCCCATTCGATGGTGGCTGCAGTTCTCCTGGAGTAGCAGTTGTGACTCTGTTGAAGCAGTGATCCTGGAGAAAGGTGCAGCCCTCTGCTGAAAGTCCAGTGGTGATGGATGGGCCTGTTCTT
>JAWWMU010000153.1:44642186-44654083 GCA_035048155.1 Cinnycerthia olivascens
TTTTTGTTCTTACCAATACCTTCTAAAAATCTTTCCTAATCAAATGTACAAAGCAGTTTCAAATGAAGGAGTTATTTTTATGATATGAACACATATTGAATAGAATCACTAACAACTGTCATACACTTGGGAGCTAGGAGACAGCTTATAATGACACAGATGATACTTTTGATGAACTTCAGTTTCTTTGATGAAAATTTGATGACTTTTTTTTTTTTGCATGGAAATGCTAGATCTGCTGGAGACTCCTAAAGCAGGATGATGGCAGATATGAATGACTAAGAGAATCTTCCCCTTCCCCTTTCCCTTCCCCTTCCCTTTCCCCTTCCCCTTCCCCTTCCCCTTCCCCTTCCCCTTCCCCTTCCTGTCCTTGAAATCTTCAGGCATTAAGAAAAATCACCCACAAATATTTCTATGCTCTGTAGTTTCTCAAGTGTAGCTGCTAAAGATATTGAGACCTCTCTGACAAGGGAAATTGGATAAATGAGCAGAAGAAGGCAGGAAGTTTCCAAATAGATTTAGCCACTGGGAGCAGAAACTGTTTCCCCTTTGGTAGCAGCTCTGCCATCAGGAACATCTATCTCTGTCTCCCACTGTCAAGTTAACATCTAACTTGAGGGTGTAGAAACCACTGTGAAGCCAGCAAATGGGACACTTTCCACCCTTTTCTGCAACAGAATCAATTACTCTTTTGGTTAAAAGTAGTAAAACTCTGTTTTTCATTCTTGTTTTTGTATACTCAGGCAGCTTGTGTGGGGAGGTTTGGGGGTTAGTGAAGGGGAGTTTCTTCATTTTTCACCACTGAGTGATCTAAAATCATCTGTATCTGAAGATTTTATGAGTGCATGCAACCACCTTTGATGAACAAATGAGGAATTAATAGGCTGATCAGTATTTTACAGTGCTGTGGTAATAAAGTTTGAATCCTCAACATAGATAGTTTTTCCAGTGTATTGCAACTACTAGGCCATCAGATTAGTTCAAAATATCAATTTTATGATGGTATGTTCAATTAGATTTACTTGATGTAATTTCTTCCAGAACTTCTGCCAAAATATCTGAGAAAAAGTCAGATAAAATGAGTGCCCTGATATTTCTTGAGAAACAAGTATCAACATAAGTTACTGTGCAATATGTGATAGAATGCAGATTTAATCTTTCCTGCTATTTTAAACCATTCACTGGTTTTGTCAGTTAGTGTATTTTTATTTTTGATCCATATGGGCTTATGAAATGCACTCAATTCATTTAGAGAATTGACTGTCAATTATTTCTACCTCTGGCACATGACTCTGAAGCATGATATAGAGCTTTAATTATTTTTCAGGTGGACAAGAGATAAACTACTACGCCATCGAATGCTATGAAGAGTTCAGAGATGTTATGTTTTCACCACCTTCAACCTCTGCAAAGGTTAAGGATACCAATGACCAACAGAAAATTTAAGTGAAAAGTGTTCCTGAAATTAGTAGAAAAAAATCCTAAGTGGATAGTTCTGAATATAATTTTTTGTGCTTTTACAAAACTCAGTCTATTTTGAAATGTTTTAAGTACAGCTAAGGATACCTAGATCTATAGTTCTAAATGTTCTGTATTTAAAACTAAAGATTTTGCTGAGGTAAATAACAGTTAGAGGGGTCTACAGACAGAAATCTCAACAGAATATCAAGAAAGAACTCAGAAATGGCAACAGGTTGTTGCCATAGGAAGATACATAGTGCTTTGTTTTCCTAAATAAGTTCTGATATAGGATAAGTTTTAGGCTAAAATTCTCTAGTTATATTTAACAATGTTTACTATTATCCATTTTGAGAAAATTATTCTTGAAGATATTTTACCTCTTCAATGCATTCAGAAAATTTCAATTTTCCCTTCGATTTCTCCGAGAGTTTTATTTTCTTGTTTAACTCCTTCTCCTTGTGTCTTATGATGCATGAGTCACCTTCATGCATAATTTTCTGCTAGGTTTCTTTGCACTATTTAGCTTTGCATCAGATTCTCACAGTCTCAGTTATCTGGCTATGACCTTTAAGGCGATGAAGAATTCTATCAAACTGTTTTAATTAAATAAAATACTATGCATTTATATGGTGTGGGACTGTATAACTTTCTACTGCTTAAACCTTATCCTGTAGTATATGTTCCTATATGTTTGGGGTTTTTTTCTAAAACTGTCATTCCCTTAACTGCCAAAGGATATGTTAGATTTCTTGCTAATCAGTAGGCAGAAGGTTCTTGCAAGCATCAGGGTTTGTAAGGTTTATTCCAAACAGACTTCAGAACTGGACAATATATGACATTTCCTTGCAGCATTATATCTAGGCATGGTATGCACCAGTATGATTGCAGACTAGAGGAAGCATCAATTGTTCGTATTCCTGTCACCAGTGTTATGAAAACAATTATAATAATGACTTAACTATCCCAAATCACTTGACTGCCCTACTTTGCTTCCAGTAAGCTGAGAGCTGTGCAAGATGTGTCAAGAAGTAATTGGAAAACCTTCTTCCATACCTTTTTTTTTTTTTTGCTTTTGTATTTTCTACATGGGTAAAGAATGAATAACTTAAATCCAGGAGAAGACACAACTAATTCATTCAATGAAATTTCATTCTATTTTCACCATAGCCAAGTTTCACTACTTGGTATCCAAGGTGTAGATGAAATCCTGACTACAAATGCTGTGGTATTCAAGTGAGCTTCCTGTAGTTGTCAGGTACAGTGATAGATTCTGAAATTTGTTTTTCAGTGAATGAAATTATTGAAATAATTACTGAGAATGAATTATTCAAATAGGTATAAATACCTATCTGTACTCTGTGTAATGAGAATCAACACATGGAGGACAGCAGAAATATTCATTCCAGTTTATGATCAAACTGGAATCAGAGGCCTGAGAAAGGCTGAAAGCTGCTGCTAAAAATCTACTGATGAAGAAGTACTAGACCTCCCCCAGGAAATCCTTTCAGTATTTACCTATGCTTCATGTTTGCTGGTGCATCCTAGACATTTAAAAGTCTGCTCTTGCTTTCCTCAAGTTATTATTCAAATCCCAGATTCTTTGTCCTTTCTTCATGCCATCAGACTTTCTAGACTCATGGTGATTGCTTTCCATCTTCTGATGGCCATTATCCATCCAGATTGATGCCTTCCCATCTGGTTTGTGTCTGTCTCAAAGTGATGAATATAGACAAGGTACTCTAGCTGAGACCTTCCCAAAGCCATAAAAGGGAAGGATTTTTTATTGACCTAGAGATGTACTGCTGTGTATAAATCCCTCTATGGGATCTGCTTATTGCTGCAACACAATATTGCAGCATATAATATCGTCAGTTCATGTTTAAATATGATTTGCTGTTACACTCAGGATATTTTCTGCTGTGTAGCTAGGTATTGCCAATCCTGCATGAGCAACTATTTCTGCAGAAGCACAGGATCTTCTACTGGTTGAATTTTGTTTTCTTTTAGTCTCCAATTTGAGAAATTCACTTTGAGTTTGAGATCATTTTTCAGCAGCCACTTCCAGTTTGGATGCATCCACAAAAGCAATTAGTACAATCTCTATTCTTTCATTCTTTTCAATATTAGTGAAATGTTACCCTCTGGAGAATCTCACCTGCATATCTTTCTATTCTGGTACACTGATATTCACTCCGTCAGGAAGGTTTGTTCAGTCACTGGACCCCTGATGCTGTGCTTCCATCTCAAAATCATTTCCACAAATTTCTTCTGAGATTTACCAGATGTGATTTGCTTGTTTTTTGTTCCAGATTGAACATCATTAATTTAATTGCTTTCCTTCTACATTTTCAGAGTTTATCTGATTGTTTCAATATTTTTATAGAGGTCAAAATTAATCTGACTATATCTTCAAGTCACAAACTCCTACTTTTCTATCCTTTCTAAGATAGTTCCACTCTTCAATTGTCTTTATTTTCTTTATTGCTACTGAATATTCAAAGACAATGCTATAATCATTGACAATTCATTAGCAAATTCATTTAGTGGTTTGGAATATGTTTTAGCACACCCATCATGACAGATAGAACACAAATACCTGTCTCTTAATTTTATTTTACTGTCTGAAGAACAACACTAGTTGTTCAAATTGCATGCTTTTACATTAATATTTCATTAATAATTTACCATGTCTCTGGTATAATAGTTAAGTCATTTTAATCTTATATCTAGATTGCCTAATCCTACAATTTTCCTCATACTTCCTTTGATATTTTTGCCCATCAGGAAATCATCACTTGTTTCTGCATGATATGTCTCTGAAACACCACACTTAAAATATTCTCATGCAGGGACAGTGTTTTTCTGTCACTTCTTTTGTGCTATGCTTTCTTATGAATAGTACAACAGCTTAAAATGCTTTAAAAACATCTAATTTCCATGCAAATTGCCTACAATATTGTTTGCTCAAAGGATGCAATTCTCATCATCTGATTGATAGAAAGCCAGTAGAAAATCTCATTTCAATTTGTCAACTATTTTGGTATTCGGCATAATCAGACTGCTGGCTAAGAACATTTTTTGCATCCATACTTTGCAGACAGGTAATGATGACAGACTTACTCACACTACAGCCTTTCACCCAGGCGGATTCAGAAAATATTACAGAGAATATGATTTGAATAGCATTTGCATTTTTGGATTGTTTTATCCACCACAATGAAAGGAACTATGGCAACTGTTTAAGAATCTCATTGCAGGAATAAATAATAAATATACAAAGAAACACAAGAATTCTGTGTTTTAGTGAACAAAACCATGGAAATTTTGAAAAAATCTGGTATTGTGCTAACAAGGATATTCTAAGAATATTAATTTAATTTTATAACATTTTATTTCCTTACATGAGTCAAAGGCAGTGTCGCAGGTGTTGAGAGGCAATGAAAATAAAGTACTGAAAAAATAGTCACAAGTTATTCTGAAATGTCCCATATAAATTATTTAGAAATAATTCTGTTGACTTGTGTGAGTACTGCTATAATCTTCAAGAGAGATACTATCTGAGAATTCAGAACTCTAAAATAGTAATGAAAATAAATCTGTCCCCTGGGACTTAGCACTTTTTTTGGCAACCTTGCAAAGGATAGATGACTGCTACATAAAAGAGTATGTATACAAAACCAGCTTTCATTTTCATATAAGTTTTATTTTCAATAAATAAAACTTGTTCTTGAAACAGCAAGACAACATCACTTCCTCCTACTCCACCTGCAAAAAAGAAAACAAAACTAAAGAACCAAAATCCGACCAATGAATTGATCAGAGTGATTTTAAAATTCTATAGAAATGAATGGTATGCATGAGGTAGAAAAAGAGTTGGTGGTGATGACCTGAGAGAAGTAACAGCAGGAATACAGCCATGAGTTCTCAGAGAGAAGGGCAAAGGGCAGTCAACTTTGAGTTTAGAAGTGGAGATGGGTTGGTCCAAGTACCCTAGGTAATCCACAAAGTGTCACAAGAGCATTGATACTAGAAGTCAGCTGATACAATCAGAAACCTCATGGAAGGGGAAGCCTGTTCAATAACACAGTTTCCTACACAATAAAAAAAAAAAAAAAAAAAAATCCAACATATCAGTGGTATCATGGGAAGACAACGTATTTAGACTTTGTATCAATATTTCCTGGTTAGTCAGGTTCAGAAATTTTGATATCAGATACTTCTTTCTAGATGATAACTCCGAGAATATTCTTTTTCAGTACTTTTGCACAGAACCATAGAGGATAGATTCTCTTAAAACCAACTTTCTCACAAAGTTTGAAATATTTGGAGGTCTTCCAGAAGCTTAGATTACCATAAAAAAGGCACCATAAAAAATGAAAACATATATTAAGGATGAAGAAATATTAATTTTCTTTGGCTGTTGATATGTTCTCCATGTGGGTGAAGGGCACTGTGGGACATTGATCACACCCTTGGTGCTGTAGTGATGACTAGTCCTAATTATTTCAGAAAAATTACCACATCTTTTATGCAGAAGAAAAGGGAGAGTAATCACACGCTAGACCCAAATCTAATTGGATCTTAAACATGGAAGAGGCAAAAAAATTTGTTTTAATTCATGGTTAACCCATGCTGTTTATAGACCCTTTCTTTCTATTACAAAACTCTAGTACCTCCTGTTGTGATTACTATTAGCTCAGTGGGTTTTCTCAATGTGACTCCAGGCACCATATTCAGCATGATAAACTTTTTAGGCTCTATTCTTCCATTGGGTCTGCTGATGGAGAAATTCCAGCAGCCCCCTTCTGTGGGTTTTTTGTAAAAGAGTAATGGTTGCCTTGTTGAAGGAAAAAAAGGACCTATTTAGAAAAGTATGTTCTTGTAAGCCAGTCCAGCAGAGCCTAAGGCAGGGGGGAAGCAAATGACCAAACCACGTTTCAGAAGCCTTTATGGATGATATGCTGTGTTACAATGGGAATTAATGCAAATTATAACTTCTAATTATTCTACATTTCCCTGAATAGGGGAGATAAAGCAAGATTTTGTTTTATTCGGGTGAGTATTCTACCACTCAAAATTTGTGTTTCTTGACTATAAGGTAACTAAATATTTCTGCAGTATTTCTACAAAAGAAAAAAAAAACAACAAAAAAATCTCTTAAAAAGAAAAGGCAAAAAAAGAAAAACTAAAAAAACATGCAACTACTGGTGGAATGAAAAGTACAAAGAAGAGAAGGAAAAGAAAGAACTCCTTTTAAGACTGAAGGATGTGAGGATATAAATTTGTGGATATAACTAGCCATCTTGAGTAATTGCAGTTCTTTGGTAATGTAAGAATTAAAAAATAAGAGCCATATCTTTTCAGGGTGTGTGAATGGTAACCACTTCCCTGGCAAGGAGATGGAGTATTTCTGCCCATCACCAGCTGATTTACTCTGGACAAGCTAGGTGGAGGTCGACCTGCCCTGACCAAAGTGACCTCTAAAATGAAGTATGATCCTCAAGCATGGGAAACACAGCCTAGGAGAATGAGACCAGAATATGAAACTTTGGTGATGGGGTTGCTGACAAAACTGCATGTACTGTCATGCTTAAAACTAGCCTTTGTCTTCATGTTTTCACAAGGCAAATGCACCTGAGAGAAAAGATTTTTTTTCCCCAGGATGTTACCAGGACTCCTTTTGAAGTACCAGTGGTTATCTCCTGCTTTTATGACATACAGAGATTATAAATTTTCAGAATTCAACTTCAAAATATTAAAAAAGGACCTGTAACAGAATTTCATGACACATACCTATATGTAGATGTATGACTTATTGCTTATTAGTCTGAAGGAAAATTTCTTTCCTTGGTCCATGGTTGGACTAAGAATTATCTGTCATTCCTTATGCATGTCAAAATTATTTTAGTAAGAAACTTTGAAGTATCTGAGAAATAGGATCATGCTGTATAAAAAAGCACATTATTATAAAAGTATTTTCACTAGAAACTGTTATGTTGTAACTCAAGGAACTTGATATCTTTCCTGGAGTTATATTAAAATCCTAGTAGACCTGGGCACTTTTCTGAAGTCCTACTATTCTATTGGACTTAAGATTTCAGAATATTTGGAAAATAAAGGTACTGTATATATATAGGAATAGACACAAAATCAATCCATGTTGGATATAGGATAAATCTTATTGTTCATTTTGCTTCTGCAGAAAGGTGAGCTGACTATTTTTGATTCTCCTGCCATTGTTAGGTAGAAATTTGGAAAAAAAAGTCTCTGAAGCTGTGTTTGGTTTTAGGTTTGTTTGGTTTTTTTTCATCTGAGATAATATTGAAATGCTCTGAGGGTTTTAATAACGTGTATGCCAGAAAGATTAACTAAATTGCTAATGATCTGGTGGGTTAGTGCTTCTGAAGGCAGACTTGTTTTAAAGCAGAGGCTGTGACTGACTTACTGAGTGGAACAATGAGTGCAAAAATGTATGAAACGAGCAGAGAACACTTCTGAGCAAAAGTAAATACCTTCCACTTTACTCGAAATAAAGTTAAAAGACTATTAAAAATGTAAATACTTCATCATCTTGAAGGGATTCAAGGCTATAGAGGAGATTTTCGTGATTGCTCTTTTCTCAGAAAGACCATATAAAAAGTGATCCTTACACATAAGATTTGTGAGGGAAGGTGCTGAAAAAAGGACAAAAAATTCACCCTCTCTGCATAAGTGTCAAATGGTAATAGCTGACAAAGTAAATCAAATGTAACATGGACACCTACAGAATCACAGGTAAGACAAGGTGACATGTGCCGTGACATGAATAAAAAGCTGAAACAATGCACATTTCCTGTCTCCTGAAATGTCACCTTGTCTGGCACACTGCTGGTCCCAGTCCTGGCTCTGCTGAAGTGCCCTGTCACTGCTACACTACACATATTTGGATTACAAGGTTTGGGTACAAAGTCTTTCACCACCAAACACTCCTCAGTCTGTACAGAAGTCCATGTGAAATCTGAGTGGTGTGACAGCCATCTGGGAAGCACAGGCAGGAATAAACATCCTGGGAATTCACAATATGAAAAATAATAATTAAAGAGGAAGAATAGGACAGTTCAATTTTCACCAGGAAGTTTTGCTCATAAATTTCCATTTCTCAGCTTCTCTTGGTAAAAATATATATGTCTCGGGAAGATTCTTTTTGAAGATCATAGATCATTCTTTCTCCTTTACTTCCACTCAAAGGAAATTAAATTGTTATTTCTTTACAATTTATAATATATTTTAAATTTATAATTATATATATTATAAATTATATATAAAATTTAAAATATATATATTTATGATTTATTTTATTGTATTTTTTAGTAGTTAGCCTAAAGAACATATATAATCTGCTTCTGTTCAGGAACAGAGAAGTAATGATGGGTATTTACAAGGCAAAAATCTATATATAGGAAGCATGAGAGCTGAGATATTTAATGGATATTTGGATATCTTCCAATATAAATGCAATAGATTTTAGCATCATCTGGCTTTCTCATCCTCTTTCCAGTAGATTTTTATCCTGTGCCATTTTTTCTTTTAAGTTCATGGATTTCAGTTAATCATAAATTACATTATGCACAATGCAAGTTGTGTATACTAATATATTACTGTAATTTTGAAATTCTATATTGTATTTATTTAGTGTAATTATGGAAATTTTATTTTCCCAACTGTAAAATAGTGTTTTCTACCAAAGACATATTAAACAAATAATTCCAAAATAATAAGGAAAAAAAAGCATTTGGAAAAGCTTAAAAAAGGTCTCTAAAAGAAAAATATAAAAAATTATAAAAGTTCGTATCCATCCCTATCCTTGCAAATATTTATTTATCTTTTTTCTACTTCAGTTCAAGCATTTCACCTTTTATTTCAGGACTGAACTGGATTGGTCATGCCAGCCATGCAGGGTGGTTTTATAGCTCTGCATGTCCTTACACTGCCAACATCACGTGTGTGTGTGTTTGTGTGTGTATAACACTTATATAAATAGTTTTTCTATTTTATCCCTAATCTCTTTAAAGCCTAATCAGGATAATCTGAAAGTCTGACATTTTTATGTAGGAATCTCTTAGATGACTGTGGAGCTGAAGTATGAAAATAAAATAGAAGCTGAAGTTGTAGGATTAATGCATAAGACAAATATACCTTGGGAATAGATATCAATTCCATTAAAGAAACATGATGCAAGTGAAAGTCAAAGGTTTTTCTTCCTGTTACATGTGGATTATAATGAATAAGTTTTCATTAAAAAAAACCAATCAACCAAAAAAGAAAACCACAACAAAACATAAAGCAAAAACCCATCAGGTTATTCTCAAGGCAGAAATGTGTTTGCTTGTAGTATTTTCCATGATTGTGATGGAAGTGATCTGGTAGCAATTGAGTAGAGGTACAAATGAATGAGTTGTAGAAGACTTTTGGTGCATGTCTGTATTTTGTTATGACCCTTAAACTGTTTTGAAATTGAAGTTACCTATTATGAACAAAGAGCTGGCCAACTTCTTATCAGGCAGCTTTGTAGCCAAGGAGTATCTAGAACCCAGTGACAGGGTCAGTGAAGAGGTTCAGCTCAAAGTGGGCATGGCTGAGGACAGGAGTCCCCTCACATCTCCTTGCACCTCTGTGCCTGCCCCTCTGGCACCAGTGCAGGCTTCACCAGGTGTTTGGCTGAAACCAGCAGGACCCATCTGCTGCAAACCAAGGTCAAGGCGTTTCATGTGCCCCCTGGGTTTTCCCCCCACATCCTGCTGACAGCCTGGGAAAGCTCATGAGCCACCTCTCAGCTCAACAGTGATGGTTTCACAATGCAAAAATACTTGATATTATTTCAAAATGTTATACAAAGGTGAAAAAAAGAAGACAGATTACATATTAGAAAACACCTTTATAATTACCTGTATGCTTATATGTATATGAAAGTGTATATATGTATGTATGAACATGCTGAGATATTAATATTAGTCATTTTTCACATCTCTGTCTTAACTGGAGATGACAAAGAAATTTTCCAGATCATCAGCCAGTTGAGTGGGACTACATAATAACCCAAATTAGTTTCCACAGTGACTTAGAACATCCCACTGGGTGGAATCACTATGAAGGTGCATGGTAAGATCCTTTTTCCTGTGGAAAAATTCAATGACATGCTCCTCTTAGTAATACCTTACCTGAAAGTATTTGTTGAGGCAGTTTAAAGGAAGAGATAAAGCAATGAAGCAATATTTCATATTAAAAAAAAAAAAAAGAAGAAAACAATTTCTCTCTTTTCCATTCAATTGAAGAAAGAAAAATATAAAGGAGAGTTTGCTATAATTTGAAAGGTGCTTCAAAATCCACAGGATACTAAGTAATTCTTGCAATCTTATTAGAAGAAAAGCTAAGGAATCGGCAACAGACCCTAAAAAACATTAAAACAAGAACAAAATTATAAATTTCCAAGCACTTTACCTATATTTAAAAGCAAGCAGGCTCATACATCTGAAAAAGGGAACTCTATGTTTATGCTACATTTAAAGTCCCAGAAAGTGCTCTCTCTAAAGATACCGGGGAAAAAGAACTGAGATTCCTTAAAAGATAAAAATACATACACTGGAACCTTCAGGTAGAGTTCCAGTGGTTGTCATCCAGCTCTGGAGATGGGGGAGCTCCTGCAGCCGCCTGCCATGGGACAGATTCGGGCCTGCAGCAAGGGTCTGTGCAAATGCTATACATCCAATACAGAGTAATTTCAGTGTCTGACACTGAGGTGTTAAAATGAATTAGAAAATTAGGAAAAAGTAAAAATTTTCGTGCTTCTAACCACCGATATAGCAACAGTGTTATTAATAGAAAAATGATCCCTTGATACATTTGCAGCATGCCAGAGGAAAAAAAAACCAAACCCCTAAACAATCCCCACCAAGACCCACAAAAGAGTAAATAAATAGATCTTGTGCTGATGAAATGATCCATAATACACTAAAACCTGCTTCAGGCTAAAACCAATCCACACTTCATTAACACTCTCTGCTAGTCAATGGATGATATCAATAAATAGCAATTTATCCCAGTCATAGTAAAAGAATGAAGAGAAAACCCAAGCACAGCTTGCTGAAGTGGGAGCTTATGTTAAGAAAAACTTGAAAAGGAGTTCCTGTGCCTGTCTTATGTCTAACTTTATTCTGTATTTTCCAGAGTGTTCCTCCCAGGATGTGTGGTGGATTGTAGTTTGGCTATAGTTGTGAAAAATGCAGATGCATGTGAGGACTGAGCTGCACCGCTGCTAACGATCATCTTCATTTCTGTTTGGTGTTACTGGTGCCATCGAGGCTTGAGTGAGCCCCTGTGCCAGGAGGGAGCCTGATCTCCTACAAACTGCTGGAGCTCTGGGATCTGCTGGTGACCTGCTGAATTCCAGTGGAGGGAAG
>JAWWMU010000153.1:44661557-44712780 GCA_035048155.1 Cinnycerthia olivascens
TTTTCCTGGTTTTCTTCACAAAAGTGGAGCAGTGATTACTGCCCACTGGAGGACAGTACCATGGGTCCCTTTGCTCTGCTGATGGCCTAAAGGACTCATTTGGTACTAATGACCTGCAGCCACTCACCTGAAGCCGTAGATGTTCAAGGAAAGCATACGTTAAATGCTTTTTGCCAGTGGGATTTTCTTCATCCCTTTTGAAAAATCTGAAAGACCCTACCCAAGGAAAAAATCAGCCATGTTGAGCAAAACAGACACAAAACTACTCAGAGATTTGTGCTATTGTTGTGCACAAATATTCTCCCATGACACTAGCCTCGCGACAGTCTTTGGATTTTCTTCCAAAAGAAACCTTAATTGAGGAGTGAAGCCAGAAGATCTGCTACAAGATTTTTTTGTTCATTGTCTCCAGTACCAGTCATGTTATGGCCACAAACTCCTGTAGAAAGACAGAATAACAAAAAAAAAAAAAATCCCAGATGTGTGTTGGAGTTTCCCCATATGCCAGAGAAGATATATTCATTCTCATAACACAAATCTTTAAGAAAACCTCCTTCTCAGACATGCTTCTTTTGTGTCCTCTTTCAAATCTGCTCTCCATACAGATAGAAGTACAATACCAGATGAACAAATGAAAATACTGCTGAAAGTTTGACCACCCATATGTAAAAGTTCTACCCCAAAAAAACCTAGCTGTGTTCTGATAGTCTTCATCTCTCAGTAATTCAAATGCTCATAAGCTAACCCTGTATTTGAAAACCAGAGTGCTCATCAGGAGAATTTTTATAACCAGTCAACACTCAGGACACAGCTCTCCTATTTCCTTTGCAATGTGAGGGGATGAATGCCATTGTTTGACTTTCTTCAGCTGTGTCACTAGTAGCTTAGATATAAGGATTAAATGATGAAAGAAAGTGAAACTGTTTAGTTTAATTTGTCCCATGCTGGAAAAACTTGGGATTGCATTTTTCATTTCAAGCTCTGTATTACTATGTGATATGCCTAAAGTCACTCCACAAGTTCTGAAACAACAGAAGCTCAGCTTGCTAGGCTTTTATGCCCTGAGACCCACAGCTGTGCCTAATTGTCTTAAGTGTGTGGTAAAAACAAAGCGTACACTTGTAGTAGCTATTCACCTATTTTCAGAACAGTCAGTGGAATTTGCTGGAAATTGGTGCTTTGCTTTACAGATCACAAACTTAAAACAGACTTGTAAGCAGAAATATAAGGACTAACAGTAAGAGCAGACTCACATAAACACACTTTCTCTCAGAACTGAGTCTTAAAAGCTGTAAGCGTTGCTAGTGCCATTAGCAAAAACAAAAAAAAAATAGAATAGGAGGTGTTATTGAGGGCTTATGAATTACAGCAGATTTTTGAAACTGAATTAACCTCTCTAAGCACATGTAACTTCCCATAGATGATTTTCAATAGTCATGTCAAAATATCTCCTTTTTCTTTTTATGTCTGTCCCTCTATACCTCTATGTGTCTATCCATATACCTAGATATACCAAGAAGAGCATCTAAAGGATTGAGTAAAATTCTGCTTTAATATTAACTTTAGTAATTAAATAGATGAGGATTTTTGCTGTTTACCTGACTGTCAGAAAAACTCCTGGCTTCCCCCCACCAACCAGAACAGGTTTGTTGGTCTAGTTTGCTTTGTCTACAAACTTAGGCTAATTTCTCTGTGATATTTTCCCCAAAATCTCCCCTGTACACGGTGATGTTTATCACTTTGAATTCAGCCCAAGCAGGAACCCAAAACTGTTAGAGCTGAACTGTTTCTGAAGCCAACTAAGTTTAAGGTAGCAATTGCTATAGTTGTCCTAGATCACCCTTTAAAATCCTTTTCTTCTCAATTAAGCCATTTAAAAAGAGAAAGGAGAAATATGCCACAGACATGTGTACAGCTTGATTCCGTGCTTTCAGACTACATGGAATCAATCTGAGTCAGCCTGACTGTTATGAGCAGATAGGATAGAAAGGGATTTATCTGTATTAAACTAACAGTATAATAAAGCTATTATCAGGAGTTGAAACCAAACCCAAACTTTCTGGCCAGCCGCAAGATGAAGTTCAAAAATAAGAAACAATAAAACCCAAGCAAATCAGCCATGTTCTCATTAAAGTCAATGGACAATTTGTCATTGGCCTTGGTAGGAATGGGATCTGTCCCAAATTCTTCACTTCTTGCACTAGAAAAAGGAAACTGAAATTCATGTTGACATTTTCCCACTCCTAATCTCATTTCCTCATTTTCCTCTCTCTCCCTCAAACCTAATTCTCCAGGGACCTTCTGAACAAAGTAGCAAGTATGAGTGGAGGGCTACAGAAAGGATCTGATAAGGCACATGCAATGCCACTTAAGTTTTGCTGCCTGAATATGCTGTACTTACACCTTACAAAACTTTGCTTTACTTTAGTCTAGACTGTGTCTGATATAGATCCAGCAGTTTTACAAACAAACAAACAATATCATCCTCTGACTGGCTGCTTGACTGGGTAATTTTCACCTCAGTAGTAAGAATAAGAAGATATTTTAATCCCACTGAAAGCACTGGGGGGCAGTGTGATATAGAGGAGCATACACTGGCACAGCTGCTCTGCCATCTGTGCGGAGTGTCACTTCCAGAAGGGACTCATGACTTTATCTGGCAGCTCTGCTGTACCTCCTTGGAGGACTGAGAGTATGAGCGTGTGCTTTGCCTCTTCTGGGAGGATGAGGCTCTGTAAAATTAACTACAATGTCATGTAACAAGAGTCTGACAGTCTAAAAGGTTGACTTACCATGAATGTGCTCTCAATAGGCAGATGCTTGTTACTCTCTAGGCCCATATGAACTATGAGAACAAAAGCATTAGTCTCTGTGCTTGGGTTTGTGACTGTCTGGAAAGAAAAGCAAATATTTGCTATTATTTCTGAAATGTACTTCTTCCTGACAGCAGACTAAGAAGAGTGGTATAAATTGTTATCGGCTGTTGCATGTTTTCTGCTTGAGTTCTGTTTGTTTATTTATTTTCAGTTTATTATTTCTTATTTTTACAAAAGCAAGCAAGCAAACTAATCAACTTTATAACATTAACTAACCTGGAAAGCAAACAAAAGGACTGCACACACAGGGGAAACAATATACAAAAAAACCATTTCCCAGAATGTGCTTATGTAAGTTATTGATTTTTGTTTTTAACATCAGAGGGTACTGCTATTCTTGTTGACCTTTTATTTCAGAAAAATCTCTCCTGTAGGACTACACTGAAATTTCTAAATTATTCAGAGAAATAATAGAAACCTGGTGCTTTTTTGAGCAACCAGAATGACATGCGCTGAGGTTTTAATTCTATAATTGAAAGCAGTCATTCATAAGCATAATCTTTACAAACTTTATCTGAAAAGAGTACTCTAAAGGGATTACAGTGTTATTGGCCAAGTAAAAAATTCCCACATTGATTTTCTGGTTCAAGAGCAGGGGACCTGTTGTTGTTTTAATAATGGAATGAAGGCTACCTAGAAATAGTGTTGAAGGGTAATATCCACTCAGGTATATTAGAAGAAATTCTCATCTTAGGGCTGTCTACATGATATAATGTATTATGCAATGTCTCTGTTAACTTGAATATGAAAGGCAGTACAGTCCGTTTCAAAGAACTCTTTCATGTGGTGCATTGTTTCTAGTCTTCAGCCAAAGGTTTTATCTTCAGTCAGTCACTTTTTCCCTACAGTGTATCCAAAATTTGAAAGCAAGAGTTGTGATCTCCTCTGTCTCATGCCCAATAGCTCTGCTGTTATTAACTCCTTTACATTATCCATAGCTGCACCTATATTTTACAACAAACAGATAAACCCAGAAAAGGGAAGAAAGTACTGAGAGCAAAATTTTACTCAAAAAGTAACAATCATGGCTCCATAAGGCTTTCCTGTTTAATGTAAGGCTTTCCTAACTAAGCCAGGAAAGTAACGAAGGTGAATATGCTTCTTTTTTCCTTTTTTTTTTGTTATTAAGAGCTTCCATGCAAAATGAAAACAAAACAAAACCAAGAAGCTTAAGAAAATTGCCCATTTTATTATGACATTATCACTATCTTTTTAGTATACCTGTAAGGAACATGCGCAAACTTGAATCATGCGAAATAGACATTTTGGAGGGTTTGATTTCTTAGTCAGGCCATACTCCTACTTTGGATTTGATTTCCACACATAATTTTAATTGTCTTTTGCTATTTAAACATCTTTTTTGTAACTGCATATAAGTATATAAAGATAGAATGTGTTGTCATATACATGCTGTATGTGCCAGAAAACAGGCTTCATATGGAAATGTACATGGGGTTAAACAAGGATACTGTCATCCTCTGTCTTTTACGGAGGAAATATCTGAAAGCATAAACATAGCCCATATGCTGTAAGGTGCTAAGTAAGGATAGAGGGAGGTTGTAGCCAGCAGAGGCAGAAAGATATTAAGCAGCACTAAGTTAGGGAGTTTTGGCATTGTCAATATTAGTGGCTGACCTCATATTTCTGAATAATACCCAGGAACCCACCAAATGCAAAAAGAGCTACAGCAAGCATTAATTAAATGTATGTTCTCTCTCTCTTTCAGACTAATTAGCACACATAGAGGTTAGGCCCTAAAGAATAAAATGTGCAGCTTCAAGAGTGAGAGAAAACTACAATGAAAAAATCCAAATCACTCTCATAGGAAAGTGTATTTGCTTCTGCTCACTGTGGGTTGATGATTCAGCCTTCTTTCCTTTTCAGCACACATATATCTGCAAGTAAAACTCATAGTGACAGGTTTTCTTTATTTTCCCTAAGAAATGCAAGGGAACATTCAAGACACACGTGCCGCTTCACCAAGTTCACTTGAAAGAAAGTCAGTTAGATAGTCTGAGAAAGTAGCATTTACTGCCTCTAAATTACATAGAAAATAATATTTTTCAGAGAATAGACCAAGGCCTGGGATTTGGACAATGTGACTAATATTCAGAGGGCAACATTTAAGTAGTATCTTGAGGCACTTCAGTTCTTTAGCCCTCAATTTCATTTTCTAAAGCCACTTCAGATGAGAGCAATGAGACAATTAAAAGTGGTTATTTTTATTCTATATTATTTTCCAAGATTCAAGCTGGGGAGAAAATTCTAATCCTATCTGTAGGATTTTTAAGATTGAACTTCCATAACCTCTGCATGCATATTTTTATGATCTGTACTGAGAGACTTCAAATCATCTTATTGTCTTTCATATCATATACACACAAGTAACTTATTGCTTTGCCACCATCAATCTTTCTCATCTTTATGTCTTTACATCTATTAGGTTTCTTCTCTAAATGGAAACCAAGGTCTACACCCTTGCATATTTTTATTTGCATTCAACGATGATACAGTATACAGAGTAAATAGTGGTATGTTTTCCAAGTGGATTCTTTTAGGATATTATAAACCACACATTTTAAAAAGCTTTTTAGTAATACTTAATACCAATAATGTCCATTATTTGCTCTGAGGACACACATATAATTATTGAAGTTAACCAAGACCCTCTTCTGTTGAGGAACCTTTTGTTAAAGTAGCCAACAGTAGGCAAACTGTAGGACTCCATGCAGATACACATAAGGAAAATTAGGAGTAAGGACCCCCTTCATCATCTTCCCTTGTGGTCTGCCTTAACACATTTTCAGTCTTGCTGTGCCTGGTCTCTTGGCCCCTCCATTGTCTGATTTTCAGGTCCACTGACTCTGTCGTTGTAACTATTGATCCAAGACATTTACCTTCACTTGACCCAACAGGACGGAGTAAGGTGGATGTCGCAAAGGTCTTGCAAAATTTATGATTCCAGAGCTGGTAAAGAGTATAAGACTAGATTGAATCCATCTAGCTGTCCAAATCCATTTTCACTACTTTTCAACAAAGGGAGTAGGACCTGGCTGTTGATTTAGGAGGTACCTTTCAGTATCTTCTACACACTTTGGTGTTTGTGGACAGCCTAGAGACCACAGATAATGGTGCTCTGGAGTGAGATGAAAAACTCCACCTAGCAGTCATGGTTGAGAGGCTGATCACTTGTGGCTATATCTAAAACTTATGCCTCCATCTAGAAACTTCAAAAAAATTTTTAGGCATAAGAATCACAATGATATTAAACATGGTTGTCTCAGATCTCTCACAGTGGCTCTATTCAGAGAGTGTCTTTGAGGAGATATGTTACTCATTTTTATGTAGCCAGTGAAGGCAGATTAAGTTCTCCACTTCTATATATATGTAAAAGAGATATATAGAGAGATATAACTGTAGATAGACCTGGGTATTCTCCAAACCCATCCTTATTTCCCATCACAGTAACTGAGTGGATATGAAAGAGACAAATAGCGTTCATTGGAGATGCATGTTACAAATGACATTGGTGTTGTATATTGTTTTCTAAGATATAAAATTGAACACAAATTTCATTTGAAGCTACCCATTGACAAGGAGATGTTCACTGCAGATTGTATTAATAAATAGGCATGACATCATTACTTAAAAGAACATGTGCTACACAGTCAGATTATATAAACCTTACTGGAAGTCTAAAGAGATATGTTAGAAAGTTGTATTATGCATGCTGAGTTAAGTCCAGTAGAGCTGACAGAAGAATCTGCAACTTTGGCTTTGGATCTCCAGAGCTTCATCTATTGGCAGAAACATCTTTCTTTGTTAATCAGACTTTAATCACAGTTACTGGCAAGGGCAACATCATTCCAGCAGATGTTAGTAAACACACATACCACTAGACACAATATCATAAGACAAATGATGAAGAAGAGAATGAAGAGGATGCTTGGATAGGAAACCACAATTTTGTCAGCTGAATGCTCCTGTTAGAAAACAAGTAATCTAATTAAATACTTGGAAAGGGGTTTGGTTACTAGTGTACTTTTAACACCAGAGTACACAGTTTTTAAAACCTCTTGGAAATTCTAAAAAGGCATATTTTTCATTGCTTATTGGTTCATGTTGGCTATCAAATTTCAAATATTAGAATATTTTTCCTAATTAGATTTTTTCTTTATCTTACTTCTTATTTCCCTCTTGTTTTCCTCTCTGACTTTCTTCCTATGTTCTCCCCTCTCTTAGTGGAAAAGAAGGTATTATAATGTTCAGCTTCTTAATAAACATCCAGAGAGAAGTGAAGTTGTAAAATGAAATTACTATTCTGGTAGCCAGGGCAGCCATATTTCTATGATATGTTTAGATATGTATTTTCTAAACATATCTGCTGGGATTCTGAATTAAACAGTACAGTAGAAATATATGATCAGAATAAAGATCTCAAGCATCCCACATTGTTACCCCCTTACCCTTGCACATTGGAGGCTGGGCCCCAAAACTGCTGCTGTTCCCTTTTTTCCATTGAATCTGAACATGAAGCACTGCAGTTAGCATCTAAATGATTCCACAATGGATTTGTCTCTGTTGACCAGTTGCACCATGTGCCTGGAGATCACAGCACAACCTGACAGTACTACTGAGATTGACCCTCCTTGTGGAGGATGGCAGAACATGTTTCCTCATGGACATTTTCCCATAGAAGTGGATTAATTGGCTGGGAAATTTCTCTGAAGAGCTCAACAAAGCTATTGAGCCAACCATAGCCATGACATAAGTCTAGCTTCAGATTGTAATTTGTGAGAAATGTTGCAATGAAATTTTAGGTTTCACAAGGGTCAAGCATTAGTAAGCAACTCACAAACTACTGTTCCTGTTTCCTCATGAAACTAAAAAATACCAAACACCAAAATAAGCACATTTTTTCTCTGCACTTCAGGAGTTAGTGCATGTGCAGTGGAGATTTGTACTTTAAACAGTTGCTCCTACATGAACAGGTTAGATAAGAATTAATATGAGTCTTTTGCCCATGAACTATTTTCATTCAAATGTATGTATCAGTACAGGGCAAGACAAAATATTTTGGTAAATATGACCAGACATAGAAGCAAGGATCTGGAAATCCACTGACCCTTGAGAGAAAGCACTTGACAAAACAATCTCTCTGATGGAGTATACCTTCTCGATAATCTGACTTCTTCCTTGTGAAATGTTGATAATAATTTTGATTGGGAAAAAAAAGACAAGAATTGCTTCCAATTTGCAATTCATTTAAAAAGCATTTCAACTGAATTAGAAAAAAATCATTTTGATTGCGCCCAAACCAATTTAGAACCATTTGGAGATTTATTCTCTGGTCACCTTTACCGTGCAGTGCACTATGATTACTGTTTAACTACATATTTATCTTGCTATGCTATATTCTTCTATCCATTATTTTGGTTTGGGGATTTTTAGTGACCTCAAAATGCCATGTGCATGCTTTGAAATAACATGGTGTATATATTTACATTAGCAAGAGAAAAGGTAGCATCCCATGGAAAAGCATGGAGATGTCATTGCTTGCAAAATGCTTCTATTTCTTCATAACGAAAACAATTCCTTGTGTGCTTCAATAGCAAAGGAAGGCTCACCTGCATATGCTGTGCTCTTGATGCCTTCTGAGCTTCAGTAATTTACTGAACTTGAGCAATCAGAGTGGTAAGGCAGCAATTCATAAGCAATTGCCTTTTAAGCAAGAGGCATAAAATTTTTAATTAAGCAATTCAGGCATTGTTTAAACTGAAGCTGCAATTAGGTAGCCTTCACTTGATAAATCATTATTAATTTGAATCAGGGCAATTTGTTATTTTTGTCACTAGAAAAAAATTAATGAAATTTTGATTAAAAATTCACATCAATCTTGATTAAGTGTGCTGCAACATTGTTTCAGTGAAAAGATATCTTTCTCCTGACATCCCATTAATTAAATGACCCTCTCTGCAAAACCATGATTCATATATGTAGATTAATAATGCCATGTTCTACAATTCACTTGTAAACTATCAAGCATGCTGCTGTGGCATCTGGTTTTAATAAAAAGCAAAAAGTTTACATGAAATTTGATTGCATAATTCACAAGAATTTTTATAGTATTTTAATTGAGTTATTCATAAGTTTTCCCCACATTTTGATTACTGGTTCTGAAAGATCTTCATAAATATTTCATAAATAATTCTTTATGTATGCTACTTCTGCAAGTTCTTTTTTTAATTAGCCATCATCTTCAGGATATATTTCAGTATCCAGGTTGAATAAACCATTCACTCCCAGAAACCTGCCAGGTTCTGATTTTCTTGCAGGAAGTAAATAATTTAATTACACAAATAATATGAATTACAAAAGGTAAAGGTAGAAAAAATTGAGTCTGACAAAGCTTGAAAATTACAAAAAAATTCCAGCCTTGTATTACCAATAAGCTTCACTATGGAAATCCTGTTGTGTTCTACAATTTCTGAAGTAACCACGACAAAGTTATAGAAATAAGAAATATATTTCTGTTCCAGCTGTAGGAAGGGGATTGCTTCTTAAAAATTATTTCAAGAGTATTTTTGACAACTGAAAGGCAAAAGCAACAACTGTTAGCTTCTGATATCAGCAAACCTTTAGCTGTTATTAAGTCCATATCTAATATTTTGCTGGTTGAATAATCAATATTTTAATACACATTTAATTTATAATACACACCATGGGAAAAAACCCCTTCACCAAGAAAGATTTTGGCTTTGATAAATCATCAGTTTAATATGATGAGGTGGTGGGGAAGTGGTAATGATTTTAAAGGTTTAGATCAGAATAGTTCAGTATCTACACAATCTAAGTAAACCTTAGCTTTCTGCTTGAAATTTTTATTAGAGTGTAACTAGCTGCCTAGCTGCCTTTTATTTTGTAACTAGATGCCTTGCTCTGGGATGTTGTTACCTGCATCTCTCAGAAGGTTTTAATGATGTGAAACTGCCCTTCTTTAGTACAGCAGGAAAGGCATGTAAATCTCTGTTAGAGATAATAGTTTAGATAATTACAGAAGTTTTCAGACTTGCTCTTTAATTTGACAGGCAATTTAGAGGATGAAGAAAATGTGTTACTTGTGAACCCTAGCAACCAAATGCTTTTTTCTCTCTGCTTCACCACTCTCTGCTCTGCTAATTCAACTGCAGAATGAGAATAAAAAACATCTTTGCAATATCAATTTTACTGGCAAGATGTAGCACTTCTTTTGCTCAGTGGCCTTTTCAGTTTTGTGTAGAAATGCAAGACTCTTAGGCAAAGCAATATTATCCTACAATACGCATTTCACTGATAGAGATTTTTGGCTTTTCTACTGATTTCATCAGTAGAATTGATTATTCAAAGTATAATACATGAAAATATAGAAGAGTCAAGAAATATTTCAATATCTGATGAATGAAAAGGTATTAATACCTTTATTTAAGATCTGTATCTTCACAGCTTTGTTTGGAAGAGAATAGTAGATTTTTACAATTGCTAAAAAGAGGAAAACTCATTTAATGAAGACCATTAGCTATATACTTAATTAAAATTTAAGAATTATAATTGTAGCTTTTCTAGAGCTTATGAAGCTTCATCTCAGCCATTGATTCCTAACTGGATCCTGATAGATGGTTTATTTGTCATTTCCTGTTTATTAGGAGCTGTACTCAATATATCTGACTAAAGGACAAAAAAGATGATTGACTATAGATGTGCCAATATTTAATGTAAGGTGGATTGACATTTTTTTGTCTGTAAACACTGGGACTGACATTAATGACTGAGCCACAGAAAGTTATCTGCTTCTCGCTGGTTACTGAGTAAGCAAATGTGCTGATAAGCCTTTGTGGGTCATAGAAAAGGATGCCTGTTTTATTGATTTTTATACATAGGTTTAATTTATAATGTTTTACACAACAGACATAGTTTTTAGATAAGAGGCAGATATAGTGTACAGGACTATAACAACAGTGTTCTAATTACTATAGGCCTAGACCAGCACCATTGGACATTTTTCCCACAGAGTAATATAAAAGGTCCTTTTCTAAGCATCCAACTAGTAAGAAACATCACATATATAAGATGGACATTACAGCATGAGCTGTGAAAGTCTGTAAACAAGTGAAATGGGACTGCTTTCTCTCACAGACAAAGCAATCAAAGAGAGTTTTAGAGGTTGAAAGCCTTGAGAAATGCAGATTGTGAAACACATCAGGATGTTTCTATGTGCTATAAGTGTATTTCACCTGACATAGAGGAAAATCATGTTGGCAAGTTCATTTGGGAGAGAAGAAAAAGCTGTTCTACAGGAAAGAGAAGTCATAGAATTCTTTCCTCTAGAGGGAAAACTCCTACCAGCCTCAGTGTCATGTGCCTGACTGGCCACTCAACAGAGATAGCAAATAACCGCTTTCAATAATAAAAGAAAATTTTAAGTTCTGTCTCTAAACTGCTGTTAGATTCAGGCATCAGATAGTAGACTAGAAATTTCACATTCTCTCACTCACTTTTAGTAATAGAGACATTTCTGTTCCCTTCCACATGAGAGTATGCCCTGCAGACATGAGCTCCACCTGCCTACCTGTGGAAAGCCATCCTTCACAGGTCTGCCAGAGCTCTCTCCACCACATGAACTCATTTCTCTGATTAATTTGGTCCTAATATCCAGAGTCACAGTTCCTGTCCTTGCTCCGTGCCAAAGTAGATCATATCCCAATTGAATCCCAGGGATGATATTATTACACATACAGTAACTCTCCCAAACTTTCAGGGCACAATTCACGCACCACTCCTAGATCTCTCATTGTGCCTCGCAAATTGTCACAGCTTGAGTTCCCTAATTCCCACATAAGCAATTTGTAGGCAATGTAGACCATTTTACCATCAAGATGTAAAGAATAGCTCCTTTTTTCCTTATAATAGGAAATTGCTGTGTACTGGATGAAACCTTGTGATACCATTAGGTGTACTTCTGTAAATTGCATTTGCTTTTACACAAATATAACATGTGAAGAGGGATTTAAATCTCATTAAATCTCAGTTGAGAGCTGGGTAGCTCTCAACAATATAATAAACAAAATAAACAAGCATTTATTTTAATTGGTCATTGTAGAGAAACATGAGACTGAGATGTGTCCATCAACTCTGTGTGGATCATAATGATACAAATACTTTAACACTAAATGCAACAGCTGGATGCATTACTTATTTATCCTTGATATGCACCCAGCCACAAATGTTGATACACATTGATAGTCGTCTTTTGGCAACAAAAAAATGTCCATGTCTATGCAATGAGGGGACAATTCCAATAGGAAATTTCATCGTTGCTAAGATCAAAAATAACAAAAAGACATTTCTTTTCCAGGATAAACATAACTGGTTATGCTGGGCTGACACAGAATAGTCTCTAATGCACTTTATGCCTTCACATAATCTACATAGCCAGAGGCTAATTTCGTTCACTCTGACTTGCAAGAAAAAACAACAGTCAGGAGCACTTAACAGTAATGGATATTGGAAACTATTTTAGCCTTTATTTTTTTTTCTCACATGTACAAAATTAATCTTCATTTATTTTCATAGGAAGTCATTGCAATGGAAGTCAGTTTTTAAGAAATGTTAGCAGGATGTAACAAGCTGAAATTAAAAAGAGAATGCTGTATATAATATCAAAGTAACAATACTGCTGCTGTTAATGTTGTTATTATTATTATTGTTATTATAATTATCATTGTCATTATTATTACCCTGGGTCTTTGGAAATGAGGTAAATTCAGTCATTAAAATAAATTTTTTTTCAGTGTGAGTTACGTTTGCCATAGGATGTTGTCAGAGCCAGGAGGATTCTTTGTTTTCATTTCTGTAGTGCATTTAAAATGTTTTTCCACAAGGTTCAAAAGACTACTTATTTTAGAGTGAAAAACAAATACAACAACATGCTATTAAAAGGGAGAAGCAGAAAGAATAACTGAATTCAGTGAGTTTTAAACCTCACTGTAATCCTGGAGATTAAAGAATTCCCTGTTTGCTGGATGGCCTGTGAAAATGAAAATAAATCCAGCTGCAGACCAGATCCTATTAACCACAGCCTAAGCAACTACAAATATAATGCCTATAGCAAATGCTCACTATGCACAGCTGTCAGGAGATATAAACATGATGCAAACTGAGCGCGAGAGGAATGGCAGGAGCTTGATAGCAAAAGCTCTAGTCAGTCAGCTGTGATTCCTCCATAACCATAGCTCTTGGGTGCTGGATTGTCCAGGTTCTCCTGCTGTAGCTCTTGGCTTCTCCTGTGGGAGATGGTGATCCCTGCAGAAATACATCCCTTAATATATAGGGAAAGTCAATGTCTGAATGGCATATTCTTTCCATGATCCTGATGGTGCATCATGCATATAATCCTTAGAATATAAAAATGGTTGAAAGGGTTACCTCATGATTCCAGTGGAAAGTCGGTCACCACCAGTTCCTATTCAGTATTTAATTTGAAGCAGTAACCTTATTTATCTTCTCAAATTAATCTGCTTGTCACCCTTTTATTAGAAGATATGGTAGTTTTGTTTTTATATGATATCTTTAAATCTAAAATTTCCCTAAAACTCTTCTCTAGTTTTAGAAATGTGTATGTGATGCAGAATGAAATCTCCTGTTGGTCACAACATGAAACAAGCTGGCTGACATTATTATTGCCTTTGACCTTTATGATAGCATGCTGAACAGAAACACTTCTGCCCTGAAGGGAAAAGCAAGACTACCAACAGTTTTTTGTTTGTTGTTGTTTTTTTTTCTTTCATCTGAAGTGATGTGAGTCAGTAGAACATGTGTAGTATTCCCAGAAAGTACTGGCAACAGAAGACCAGACTTCCAGGAATTGTACTGCTTAGAGCACAGGGCTCCAGGTTTTCTGTTGTAAGGTAATTCTATAAAGTTAAAGGAGGAACTTTTTTAAAATCATATAAAGATCAACAGGGTCAAAAATATATTAAAGAACTATATACATTTGAAGGCAACATGGCATTCCCTGGTGCAGAGCATCTGGGCAGTGTTACCTTCTAAGGAAGAATGACTAGAAAACCAAAATACCTCTTAATCATCACCCAGAGTCTATGTTTCAAGAAAAATAATACTTTAGCTCAGCACATCTCAACTACAAGCACTTAGTATGTCACCTTCTTTGAAAAATGCTCTTTGCTGGCTAATGAGAGCTTAGGCTATACCCAACAGCACTGCATATGATCATATCTACCTCTTTTAGGATCTAGCACAAGGTCCAGGGCTTTGCATTTTCTGTCATGACAAGACTAAAAAACCACAGCAGAGTTATGAGGACATTGTGACACTGAAATCTCAGCATGGGTGAAAATCAAGCTTAAACAAATTTGTTCACAGGGTGATTGTTTCTATGCATGCCCTAAGAACCAGGGTAAGCATAGGCTATCCCAAGTGTATTCATGGCTCTGCTTGCTTTTTGTCAGCTCCAATATAAATGATTTGTTCTGAGGAAACACATTTGATTACGTGTCTCATGACCATTAGCTCATCCTCTTTCCAAAATTTCTGGTTGCAACCCTGACTTCATATTCTTTAATTTAATCCTGCTTCTCTTCAGTTTGCAGTATGATACTGTCTCACTGTATGGCATCTGCACCCTTCTCTGCAACTTCCTAATTCAGATCATAAGAAAATATTGTTCATCTTTTTAAATTAATCAATAGCTAATCATTACCCAAACTTTCACTGACTTGATTGAGAGCAGCATGTCTTAGGTAGTAACCGCACACTCCACACACATGCAATTTTCTAGACTACCCACAAGGAATGCCCAGTGATTTGTAAATTCATCTTCCCCTTTTCTCTCCAGAATAAGCAGAATGGGTGCTGGGAAATATTTGACATCTTTCCCTCATTAATTTGTCTGCATTATGATGCAACAGTGACCTTGAGCAACAGTTAAAAACGATACCTCTTTTTCCTCTCAAAAGAAACATGACTTTCCTCTCTGCTTTGTTAAATAAACAGAGACTGGAAAATTATTTTAAAAAAAGTATTCGGTAGCATTACTTAAAAAGTCATAATCTTTCTTTATCATTCAACACACTTTCTTTCTGTCACTGATCTCTTAGCCATATAAGATACAGCTTAAGACACCAAGCCTTTGGAACCAGTTCATTTATGCAAAGATTTTTGTTTTACCAATAACTATTATGTCTAAATCTATACTTCCTAATACATTTAAATCCCAAATAAGCTTCATTTATGGCATCATGTCTTCTCTGGAGTATAACTGGCCTTGGTTCCCAGAGAGTATAAATGTCAGTTTCAAGGAAATATTTATCATTTCTTCAGTCTTCCTTTTTTTTTCATCTTTTTCAACCTCTCCTAGATTTCATGTGATAATGGTCATGTGAAATCTACTGATTGTAACCAGGAGACAAGAAAATTAAGCACGAGGATTGTGAAATGGGAAGATTTAAAGAATTACATTTTTAATTTCCAAGAACATATTCACACTAAAATTAAAACACTCTAAAGAAATTTTTATCATAGAAGAGAAAAAATTCAAAAATTATATCGAAGACAGCTTCCATATGTTTCCTTCCCATTCTTCATATAATTACTTTGCCAAGAAAAACATATAAATACTATAATTATTTCCTCCATTACAAAAGTAATACATTGTGGAAAATAAAAATTGATTGCTATCTACACATTTCCAACATGATTGACTAAAAATATATAAAATCTCATTGCACAGTCTGGAAATACAGTTTTATTCAGATTCTGATACCTGCCTGGTTATCATAAAATCAGAAATTAGTAGAGAAAATTGCTGGGATCAGTGTAATTTTTTATTTTTTCACCTAATGTGATGACATCCAATTTACATTTCCTTTGTGTTGCAAAGTGGTATGAACCAACATTTTTGACACTGCAAATTGTGCCTTCCTTTTCTTTGCCTTTTAGGTTGTTGTCTGGTAGGAATGAAGACATCAGGAAGAGGTTCTTCATCCTCAGGCACTAAAGAGGTTCCTCAGGGGAGTGGTCACAGCACCAAGACTGTCAGAATTCGAGCAGTGTTTGGACAATACTCTCAGGCACATGGTGTGATGCCTAGGGTGTCCTGTGTAGGGCCAGGAGCTAGAATTTGAGGATCTGAGTCGCTCCAAACTCAGCATATCCTATGATTCCAGTCCTCCCTTCTGGGAAAGGACTGAGTGGTGGGAGAGGCCATACCAGAGCTGCTTGGGAACAGGCCGAACTAAAAATGACAGCCATACTGTCCAGCAGGGCTGTGACTCAAACCTCTCCTTTGTCACCTTCTGACAAACTCGGCAGAAATGCATCATTGCACAGACACACTGAAAGCACCACCATTTGAGCAGGTGCTCTCCATGTAAACTGAAAATATAATCTGGATGTTTGATACAGCCCTCTTCTGTTCTTCTGAGGAGCATTGCAGGCACAATTTATTGCCTGTGTATCTGTTTCCAGTTAGGGTCTAACACAGGCAGGAGCAATAGCCTTGGCCTAGGGGTCGTAGCCAGCACTGCAGTTCACAGCCTCCTGCAGGGAGTTAACCCAAGCCCTAGCCCCAAGCCTTTAAGCTCAATGGTCTCCAGATTCCTTGTTATTTTCTGTCATTTCCTTGAAGATTCTCTGAATCAGACAGAAAATCAGTATGTCTAGATAAACATATTATTAAATGAATTGTTTTCTAATGCAGTCAATAGTTTGAGTGCAAAGACTTTTTTTTCTCTATTCAGATTCTTAGCTATTATAGAAAGAATACAGTGCCTACCTAAAATTCAAATCATAAGACTATTTTGGTGGGCAAAATAGCTTTGAGTGCATTTTATGTGAGTATTTAATGCAGTAATTAATGAGTCCTATGTTTTTCTTTCTAAGTATATGTTGAATAAAATACAAAAAGCTTTGTCTTCAAGGTGTTAAAACGAAATCAATTCTTAGTGCTATTGCTTGTAATAGGAACAAAATTTTAGTTTCCTGAGATGAATGCCTCTCAAAAACCTGGTCAACCATGACTAGAAAACAAGGCCATTATTTCTGCTCTTCTAATTCTGATTTTGAATGGTACTGTTATTTTCAAGCTACAGGAAAAGCTTCGCACTTTGTTTCTGCTGTTGAATAGTTTGAAGGTACAAATTACCTCCCCTGCATGTTTAATGAAAAAAAGTTTTGGTTGTAAAAAGGATAGAGGTGAATTTGAGAGAGATCTAATTTAATGATATTGACACAAACAATTTATTGTTTAACATATTAAAAAAATGTTTATATGCAAAATGTTTTCATTCCTAAAAATGAAAATGGGAAGCTTCAAATGTAAACCCAAAATCTATCAGGGGAGAATTTTTCTAGAAATTTTTCTATTCCAACATGAAAAATGTACATTTTCTTTAAAACAATTAATTTATAACACTAGCATCCCATCAAAATTAAAACAGAAATGTTAAACTAGCAGTCAGTCTTGATTCATAAGGCCGAAAATGTCAATTCATTAAATTACTTGTTTGTAATTCAGATTTAATTTGTCACAGATGAAATATTTCAGGCATTTATGTGACTTTAGCTTTGTACACTTCGTACAGGTTGTCCATCTCAGCTCCTTTGCTATTCAATAGAATGGTATTGAAAGCATGTACATTTTTTGCAAGAAAACAGAGAACCTACTTTTTATTTCCAAACACTAGACTTTTCTTATGGATGGCAGAGGGTCTAAACTGGGGCCTAAATTAACATGATAGTTTTCTTTCTCCCTTTTTTTCTTGGATAACTTATGTAAATATTTGAATATTGAATTCCAAAGGGGAAGGTAAAATTAAGTTTCATTTTCTTGAATATTTATACTAGTGAGCTTAGGGTTTCAAACATTTCCAGGTGTAACCAGGGAATAATTAACTCATGTTCTAACACTGAGGAAATCTAAAGCTTCATAGTCAGAAGCCATAATGTTTCCAAAATACATTTTTTTTCGGAATTGCTGCTTTGACTGTGCCCAATGAGTGTATAAAGTCACAGGGAAACCATGTTGCAGTAACCTCAGACAGATGAAATCCTCCCAGGTGGCCTGAACACACACTTTCAAATCCTGCAGCAGCTGAAGGGAGCTGGCAGGATCCTGTACCTCAAAGCCTGCGATTGAAACTGGTGTAATTTTCAAAGCATCATTGAAAAGAAAAAGCTAAATAATGTATTATAAACATCAGAAAAATTCAGAAATAACTAAGAAATAAAAATGAAGCTCACACATACCTGTTGCCATAACAAATAAGGAAAAGAGACCATACTATGCCTATTGCTTGCTATTGCAACCATTATTATTAGATTCTGAATTAATACTAGATTCTGAAGCCTTTGGACAACATTTCTCTTCTCTCTCTCTACTATTTTACTTTTACTTTTCACTTATTATGCTCTCAGACTTGTGCTGACATTCCCTGGAATAGGAAGAATAAAATATCAGGAGGAAGCCCTTGCTTCTTAAGCTTGAAGAGAAACCTTAAGGCCATGTGTTTTTTTGTTTAACAATTGTTAAACATAGAACACTTTTCCTCTGAAAAAGGAAAACTAAAACCTTCAAATCCAGATGTTTGTCCAATCTCTTTCTGTTTAATATTAGTTTAATATCCAAAGACTCAGCAGACCTTTTAACAAGATTTCAGTGCTCCCAGCAATTGAAACCCTCTTTGCAAATTACTCCACTGAGGCAGAACTGCATTTGCCCTGTAGTGCCAGGCTCCTGACAGAATCACACAACCAATTAGGCTGGAAAAGACCTTTGAGATCATTAAGTCCCACTTAACAGCCTTTGTCAACTCGACCATGGCACTGGGTGCCACATCCAGTCTTGAACACCTCCAGTGACAGTTTCTTACATCACCTTCCTGGGCACCCCATTCCGATGTGTAATCACCCTTTCTGTGAATAAATTCTTTCTTATGTCCAACCTAAAACATCCCTGGCACAGCTTTAGACTGTGTCCTCTTTTATTGTTGCTGGTTTCCTGGGATAAGAGGCTGACCCTCACCTGGCTACAGACTCCCTAAGTGCATCTTTAGGGAGAAACAAGGTTTTCCCTGAGCCTCCCTTTCTTCAGTCTAAACAATCCCAGCACCCTCATCTGCTCCTCATTAGGCTTGTGTTCTATACCTTTCACCAGCCTTGTAGCCCTTCTCTGGACATTCTCCAGCATCTCAACATCCTTCCTAAATTTGGGGCCCAGCACTGGACACAGCACTCAAGGTGTGGCCTAATCAGTGCCACATACGGAGGAAGAATGACCTCCCTGCTCCTGCTGGCCACACCATTCCTGATACAGCCAGGATGCTGTTGGCCTTCTTGGCCACCAGGGCACAGAGCTGGCTCATGTTCAGCCCCCAGGTCCCTTTCTGCCTGAGCACTGTCCAGCCACATCATCCCCAACCTAAAACACTGCATGGGGTTATTGTGGCCAAAGTGCAGGGCTTTGCATTCAGGTTTTATTAACCTCATATTGTTGGATTCAGCCCATCTATCCTGCCTGTTCAGGTCCCTCTGCAGAGCCCTCCTACTCTCCAGCAGATCAACACTCCCCTCCAGCAGATCAACACTCCCCCTTAACTTGGTTTCGTCTGCAAATCTGCTCATGGTAGGCTCAATCCCCTCACCCAGATCATCTGTGAATATATTAAACAGGACTGGCCCCAACACTGATCCCTGGAGACACCATTGGTGACTGGCTGCCAACTGGACATGGCACCTTTTACCACCACTCTCTAGCCCAGCCAGTTCTTAACCCAACAAAGCCATAGGTTGGCAGATTTTCAGGTATGTGCTATGGGGCATGGTGTCAAAATCTTTGCTGAAGTCCAGGTGGACAGCATCCACAGGCTTCCCCTCACCCACCAGGCAGGTCACGGTCATAAAAGGAGATCAGTTGGTCAGGTAAGACCTGGCAGAAATGTCCACAGTGACTTGGATCTGAATGCTGGGCAGCACAGGGAGGGTAGTTGCTGAGGAAACCCTTACCTTGTTGGATTTTACTCACTACTCACCATGTCCCAACACAATCCATGTAGCTCCTCTCTGAACAGCACGCAGCACTGCTCAAAGCAAGCCATACATACTTTGCTAAAGTAAAAGGTCTTCTTGATGGTCATCAACATACCTTTGCTCAACAGTGAACACTTTATGCTGTAAATAAATGATCAATATGTTTTCAAGCACAGTGGTAATTTTTGCATGCTATTTCCAATTCACAGATTTCTATGTACTGCTGTGCTTCTGTAGTCTATCTTCATGCTTCTGACCAGGCACTGTTATCCCTGAGCACGTTGCCTTGTCCTCTCTAGCAGAGAGGACTTGTGTACTCACACAGCTTGCACATCTCCGCTCTGCACAGACATGATCTCACCTGCATCACCACTGTCATACACCAAAATCCAAGAACAGGGACTCTCTACCACAACTGCAGTGTAATTACAGCTCTGCTTCATTCTCTGAAACAATTCTCAGGTCTATTCAGATTACAATCATATCCCTGCCAAGCTGAATCAGCTAATCAATCCTCAGCACAGCGATAGCTAAAGTACCAACTACACTCCTGTATCCAGGAAGCTCTCTGTGCCTAGCGCCAGCTCTAGAGAAGCACGGTCTGTACTTTCATTAATTTCCTGAGTTTCTTTTGCCAACTTCCATCTCTTGGAAAAGTACAAGGCAACCTTAAAATTGAATTGAAAAGGTGGTGGGGTTTTTTGTAATATATTACTGAGATATTCCTCAGTATGGAGGATGACAGGACTGAAACTTATTTCAAAAAATAGCATCAAATTTTTGTCAAAGTTTTGTCAGTTGGAGAGGTCAAATATGCAGTGCACTCGACTGCAAGGGCAGTGGAAGGGCTGATTTTTTGGGGGTGCATGTCCTGCGATTTCAGTGGGAATTGTGAGCAGTCATTCAATGTATCTGAAAAATTGCCATTTAAAAGACCACAAGCTGCTTTCTGATCCTACAGCTAATGTATCTTATCTTCCTTTTCTTTCTCTCAACCAGTCAAAAGGGACTTCTCACCCATTCTTGCTTGAGCAGAGAAAGCATCAAGCCTTCAAAACCTGCTTGTGACTGACATGGAATATGACACAAGGTCTGTCTCCCAACAGCTTCTGCCCAGTTGAAGTGTCCTTTGAAGAAGGCACTGGAAGAGAGGAGAAAGCTGCATGCAGGAGTCTGCTCTGCTGAGCTCTGGCACTTTATCTCAGATCACAGCCTCTGCATCACAGAATCTGCTCCCCCAAGCTTTTGGCCTCTTGACAAGTCCTGTTCTGTAATGTACACTAAATGAGTGCAGGTTTCCTGATAGTAACAGCCTTTTCTAGGAATTAAGACTGAGGCTATCGAAGTTAAAATTCTTCACTTAGAGAAATTTGATAGGAATAATATTTTGGTCAGGTCTGGTCAGAGTTGATTTGCAGCCATGAGTGCTGCAGGCAAAAATCAATTTAGATAATCTAACTTACCAGCAATGAAACTTGAGACTACATGAGAGCTAAATCTAGTCTTGTAGACCAAAATACAAGATTATGTGTCTATGTGTGCAGCACTGTATGTGATGTGCAAGTTGTTTTGTTTAGTTGACTTCAAATTAACCCCTATTTAGATGTATTTTTATGTTTTTGAAATAATTTAATCAAACTAAACCCTGGCCACAGCAATCTGTCTTGTGCTAGAATTTTTTTTCTAACACTGTTCTCCCTCTAAATGTGAAAAAACCATTTGTGAGGAAAATTAAAAAAAAAAAAAATTTAGTCTTTTAGGCATAGATTAGTTAAAATGTAAGTTCCAAAATTAGCCAAGTCACTTCCTTCTCTGTACACCATTTCCCCCATCCAGAAAAGAGTGCTGTCTTCCTCAGCGTAACATTTTGAAATCGAAGAGAATAAAAACACACTAGCAGCAATGGTACTGCTGTCAGCCCTGTTAATCATTTTGCCAAACAACAGTTAATTCATCCATCATATGGGATTTTTCAGAAGCATAATATTTTATCTTACTGGAGAAGCATAGAATCATAGAATGCTTTGATTTGGAAGGGACCTTAAAAATATTTGAATTCATCATCTCTGCCATGGACAGGGACATTTTTCAATATACCAGTTTGCTCAAAGCCCCACCCGTCTTGAACACTTTGGACTGGGCTTCCACAGCTTCTCTGGGCAACCTGTTGCAGTGCCTCATCACCCTCACAGTAAAGAATTTCATCCTAATATCTGATCTAAATCTGCCCTCTTTCAGTTCAAAGTCATTACCCCTTGCCCTATCACTGCATTCCCCTGTAAAAAGTCCCTCTCCAATTCTCTTGTAAGCTCTCTTTTAGGTACTAGAAGGCTGCTCCAAGGTTTCTCTGGAGCCTTCTCTCCTCCAGGCTGAACAAACCCAACTCTCTCAGCCTGCCTCCATGGGAGAGCTGCTCCAGCACTCTGATTGTGTTCCTAGCCCTCCTCTGGGCTTGCTCCAGCAGGTCTTCAACCAGGAAGGTTGCTCAGAGCCCTGCCCAGCCTGACCTTGAATGGTCAGGGGTGGGGAGGAGGTCACGCTGTGAACTTCCCTCAGAACAAAACATCGAAGTACAGAAAAACACCTACTGAGTTTCCATATCTTCCTTCAGAAGCTGAAATTCAAACTTTGAATACCTGCCTATAAAAAAAGTTAAAGAAAATGTTCTACAAACTGCAGGCACCATATTCTCATGTTTGTTGATGACTTAGAGAACTTCCTGCATTTTTACTCTTGTAATTTTGTAGATTTTTTTCCCATTATTTCTTCTCCAAAAGGCACTTATGAGTCAGACATGTCAGACATTATTTTAGAATAAAGTTGGGAACTTTGAACACACCAAGTTCCTGGAAACAAGGGACTTCCAAAGCACAGAGACCATATCAGCTGGAGTTGCTGTTTGTCTTTTCCAGCTCAGCTGCTGTGTATGAAATCCCACCCAGACCTAGATCTGCAGTCAGATTTGATGCCATGAATACATAGTTATTAATAGAAAGTAGTTGTAAACAAACCATTAAAATAAACATCCACTACAATAGAGGTGATAAGTTCCTGCAGTTTAGCAGTTCACACAGATTTGGTGACCTAAGTGAAGACGAAAATTCTTTGTGAAGCTGGTTCAAAGTAGAGAACATACAGGCATGGTGTAATACCTGTTTGAATTCTGAACATTGTCCTAAATATTTTGAGGATATCAGTATCTACTGTGCATACACTCTTTTAAACCTGCTTGTGCAAATATTAACTTGCCTTTCCAGTTGTTTTAGGTATCACAGTTCCATGTGTGTCCTGAAAATGTGTCTTTGCTAAATCTTATGATTTACAAACATGCTTTTGTGGTAAATGTTTTCATCTGATTACAAACTCTGTGGCCATGATGCCAGTGTTGTCCTGCCTCTGGGAAGAAGAGGGGCACACTTGAAACAGTTGTAAAAGACAACATGAGCTTGAATCCTGTGGGGACAAAGATTAGGGGTAAAACCTTTCATTCTAAATTAAAAGGGGGAAATGAACAAATTAAAAAGAAACTGAAACTTTATTTGATGTTTATGGTGCTGCCTATACTTATCAAGGGTCTTGCTATTGTAGTATGATACACTAAGTAACAGCATTTCATTTCATGCATATGCCCTTTGTCTCAAGGGCAAAGGATTTTCCTGAGTAATAATGCCGTTGTTACAGATCAATTGGTTCTTCTGCCAGATTCTTAATTTTTTTTTCCTTAGGACATTAGGGAGGAGAGGATGGCAGACAGAAACATTTCTGTCAATTTCATCTTTCCTCTGAAGCCTTGATAACTCTGTTCAAAGTTGAAAGAAAACAAGATATGAAAAACAGACATTTATTTGTGTAGTAAAAGGTGAAAATATGGCAAAATTCAGTGGGTTTTTGTACAGTGAAATCACCTCTTCCTAGGTCTGGTGTTTAGTTTTTGCTGGTGTAATTTATTTATAAACTGTATTAAATATTTGTAAAGCTTGCTTCTGGTCTTGTGCTTCAAGGCAATAAAGAGAGAAAATGTTTACTCCTCTCATGATTTACCATGAGTGTTGTTTATTTAATTTGAAAAGAGTTTCATTCCATGTTTCAGTTGTTTGACTTATAGCAGTAGTTTCACAGCTGAAACAATTATACTGGAGTGGTACATTTTGCTAGAATAAGTGATTGTGAATTTATAATCTTAGAAATTAGTCTCAAATAGTCTGAAAAGCAGTAGTTCAGATGCTTCTGAGCCTGAAGCTTTTCAAATCTCCTAGTTAGTCAGCTGAATGTCTGTGCCATACAGAAATCCCCCTCCCACATACATTTATCTCAATCTACCTAAACACTACCTGAGCCCTCCCCCCCCCTTCTACCTCCCTCCCTCCCTGCCTAAACACCATTCTCTGTTCTTCTATTTCTATCTTTACACACTATCACTGCAGTTTAAGTGCTCAGAAGAACACAGTGGCTCAATCCCTGAACAGTCAGCTTGCTCTGTCACTGATTTGCAGGACACTCTCCAGGGCACAGGTTATTTAGAACAGTTCATTCCTTACCAGCCCAGCATTTCTCCCAGTACAAACTCAACCTACTAGACAAAAAACCACTGAGTGATTTGGTTTCTGCCAGGGTACTCAGGCTTATCCTGATAGCTTGGAGGATTTGCTTGGACAGCTGTCACTCTTGAGAGTCGTGTCTTTCTGTGAAGTCCAGTAACATCTTTGCCCTGCAGCTGCAGCTCTCAGCATCCATTGCTTTGCAAAGGCAGCCCCAGTACCAGGCCCTGGGCACCTCCCTGGAGACCTGGAGGGGGGCCAGACTTGGTGGGGCCCATGGCCAGGCAGGACAGGGCAGTGGGGAGCTGGAGTCCCTGCTGTGCTGTTTCTGGGGCAGTGCTGATGGTTCTGGGGTCTGACATGGGAGGCTGGGCAGTGGGCAGCTGGGGGAAGCCCTGAGAGGCTACGTAAGGGAAGGAACACCTGCAAATACCCTCAGAGTCCTGGCACCAGGACTTTGCATTGAGATTGTCTCAGAGTTAAGTACTCCTGAAAGACCTGCCTTCAGAAGCTCACATCAGAAATATGGGCTCAACAGCATCTGTATTTTTGAGGCTAGAACAGTACCAGCTCTGAAATAAATACAGAAACAGTCCTAGTCACTCCTTTTCACCCCCAAAAGCAGCATCATGTTGAAAATCTCAAAGGCAGTGTGACCATTCTTGCCTGGCCCGGTCCTGCTCTGGCACTCTCTGGCCAAGGTGAGTTTTGTCAGGCCTTTGAGACGGCCATGCACACACAGGAGAGCTCAGCATTTGAGTCCATTATAACTTGTGTGTCTGCCCTTAGGGGTGAAGCCTTGGGCAGGAGTTTGGGCCTAGAGCCCTGGCTTGGGTCTGGGTCTATTTATTCAGCAAACACATAATAGTTTCAAGAAATGAAAATCCAGGGGGTGGATTCTGGTATTTTTCCATCTTGACATATCAGGAAAAAAATCATGCAATTAGAAATGCTTCTACAATTTTTCCATAGACCACAGCATCCTGTGAGACTAATTAGCAAAAGATAGAAATCTCCCTAAAGATTAGGTCAATCATAAAGATGAAAAGTTCTCCTTTTCTTTGCTTATTTGCAGTGATTGAAGTAGAAATTTATCAAATGGCAGGAAAATACAGTAAGGTGAGGATGATCCATGTACTGCACAACACTCCCTTAGTGGCAAGTTTGTAGCTAATACTGTGGGTGGTCTTAGCTTTATTGCCTTGAGTCTTTTACATTCACTCTCTCCATGTATACATGCCCAGAAACATAATTTTCAAGCCATACTCAGTGCATCTGCTGAATGAGACAAATATCTACCCTAGGCTTTCATGGCATTATGTAATTTTCTGCAGAGGGCTGAAAATACCTACGCCCCCACGACTCTGAAATGAAATAAGAAGAGCTTTTCTAAAAGATAATAGCCCAAAAATGTTTATGAAAGTTATTCTCTATAACATCTGCAGTTTTTTACTCAGGAAAAGATGAAATTTCATTTCATTCAGAAAACAAATTAGAACTTACCTTTCCAAAAACAAGCAGGAACATCTGCAAAACAGTGGAATCCTGTATGGAAACCACAGGGATAAAGCAACTGCACCATACCTCACAGCAGCAATAAGTGATGAAATACATCGTTAAATCTTTTTTTAGAATAAAGCTAAATTAAAACATTCCAGTATTCTGTTACTTTCCTTTTGACAAAATCCTAGATTAAAGAAATCCATCTGAAGCCAGCACTAAGTGCCAGTTTAGACATAAACAAAATTTAGCAAAGAGATAAAATATTGATTTTGTAGTTATTTCCTGCATTTTGTAGGAAATATTTTTTTTAATATATCATATCACAAAACTTGCCTTATTTAACATACTATCATATTGTAGATCATTGTTGGTCTGTTTTCCTATGTAACTCCCACTCTTATTAATCTGCTGCCTAGTTAGGCTTTTGAATTTTGCATTTAGGATTCTGATTTCTCCTTTCTGGCTGCAGTGATTCACATTCACCTGTTCTGAATTTCATTCCCTTGATTTTGAGCCACTTTCCAGCTTAAAAAGCCCATTCGATCCTTGCCTCTAGATTTCCACCCTTCCTAGGCTGGTATCATTTGCAAATTTGATAACGTTTGTTTACCATCTCCCATGCTTTCAGTGAAAATATTAAGAGAACTTGGGCCTGAGCAGACCAAATTTGGGTCCCACCTCACGGTCCTGCAAGCAAAAGAGTGTGTCACTGACAGCTGTTCACTAAATATATGTTTGTTCATATAAATACTGTTTGTTCTTGGCCTACTTACACGTCTGTCTTTGGGGGAGTATATCATTATTGTCTTTAATGTCCTAGATTTCTTTCCCAAAGTTGATCAACATCCTGAGTTGCCATTAATTGCATTAAAATTTTGGATTATTAAAGATAACTCACAAGATCTACTCCTATTAAAATATCTGTCTTTTAATCATACAATGTGGGCCAGTTCCCACAAGTCTTTAAATACCCCTAGGTTGGATTGACACTGTTTTGAGGGGAATGCTTCCTATGACTTAGGTCTTCCCCACAGCCATTGAGTCATATCCAATGGCATTCCCCACCTCTAAAAAAAAAAAAAAATCTCATTATATTCTGTTTAGAAGAATGTTTATTGTTTGGTCATATTTATAATTTGGCTGATTGCTCTGTTTATCATAGCTTTTATGACTTGCAAAAGTTATTAGGTTGTCATTCTGCTATGTTCAATCCCACTTAGTCACACTTGGCTTAGCTCTATTATCTTATTTGATGTCTTTGACTCTAAATCTTCACTGGCATGACCACAGTATATCCATTTTCAAATGATCACATTAATATCTCCCAATCTGCAGATTTCCTTAAAGCAAATAATTGATGGTAATCAAAAGTCTAAATGTTTTTGTGCAGCTGCAGAGTCATCTGTCTGCCACAAGCTTTTTATTACAAACCTAGGAAAAGCAAACAAAACCATTTGCTTTACAAAGTTTTTTTCATGAAGAACTGTTTCAATCTGAAAAAATCACAAGGTGAAGTTAAGCTACACCCTCATGCCACTCATAGATTACTGCCTCAAAAATGGTACCACTAATATAAATTAAACCACTGCAAATACCCTGGTAATAAAGTAAAACATGATGAAAATTGTTTTTATAAATTTTATTCAAAAAGAATTTATTTGTCAAATTTCACTGCTTGAATCCCTACATCTACCATCCAATCTGATATTAGAAAAGGGCATTTTTTAATTGTTGATCTCCCAAACTTTTATCATATGGTCACAGCTCAGCGGAGATTGGTTTCTTGTTTAAATTTTTAGTATAATTCTAAAAAACCATTTGTTGTCACCACATACTTGCATACCTTGTTTGTATTTAGCTTCTAAAACATGGCTGATGATATCTTTCTAAGAGATTAATTGGACTGACATCACATGTACAAATTTTAAAATCAATATGTTCATAAATTCTTGTGTTTATGAAAATAAATTTTGTTATGTGTCACATTTCTATAACTACCTACCATTTTGTAAAAAGTGTTTTTATTATTTAAACAACCACAGAAGAAGTGTTGTGCAAAAATAAGGTACTCTTCCAAACTTCGTTCTCATAGGTGATTAATTTTTCAGAAAAATAGAAGAGAAAAAGAGAGAAATTAATTTGCAAGAGACCATGATGCAGATACAGGACCCAAGAAGACAATTGCCAGCAAGATTCATATATAGGGGTTCACTCTGCTACTTAAAAAATGTTTTATATGCAAAGTTGCACATAAACATTTCAAAATCAGTCTTAGAACACTAAGAGCTCAAAAAACTTTTAAGACACCTACTCAACACAAACAGCAGGAAAACAGCTGCTTACATCTTATTCAGCCCATTTTCTCAGTGTCCTATTTTTAATACATTACATGGGAGTCTGTTAACTGATCCATTAAATTCTTGGCTTTTTACAGTGACAGACACTTTCCTATGTTTTTTTCATTCTTCATTTTCCACCATTTCATGTGATGGAATACTTTTAAACAGTATTTTTCTGTGCATGATATGCAAAAGAGTGGTTTGGTGGATGTTATGACCTCCCATGGATCAGAGCTACATGGACTTTCTGCAATTTATTAATCAGATGTGAATTGTGTAGGAGATGTAGGAACACCAACCCTTGGTTTTGAAAAGTTCCAATGCTCTCAAAATTTGTGTCAAATTCTGTGAACTAGTTTCACATGAGCCTGCTTTTTAATGTCTTATAAATGACACCTTCCATTAAACACTCCAGAGGATTTCTAGTTTGATAATTCAGGTCAGATTCTGAATTCCAGCCAAGTTTAATATTACTTATTTTATCTGGCTTGATTCCTAGGACAAAGTTCACAGTTCCTTTGGTCTTTTTTAATTTTTCAAATAAGCATATACCCTCCACCAGTGATATTCCTGTTTCTTCAAGGACATTACCTTCATGATCCCTGTGGGACTTAACTTCTCTTGCTATTGACTCAAACATTATTTGATATATGATTATTTAAAATTTGATAAATTGCTGGTGTTAAAAAAGTGAATCATGAACTCAATTGATTATTATGCTAAGAAAACAGATTCTCGCACGTTTCTGGATTTCTCCTACCAGACCTGTTTTATTGATGAGCATTGTCTGCCAAAAATTACATCTTTCCCTACCTGTCACCTTTATACTGCTCCTTGATTCTCAGTTTATAGCAATGTACATTTATTACTTATTTTCCTTAGAATAAGAAAGATTCAAGTCCTTCTAAGCTAGATTAAAACCAAGAAGAGATGTGGGAGATGAATAGAACTGAAGAATAGGCTGTTACCAAAAACTTCACCATGAAAAAGGTGCTCTTCTTTCAGCATTGGCTTATATTAGCTATATCTTTTTAGAGTATCCATTTGGTTTGTATTTGTAGTGCCTCAGTTGTTAAACATTTTCATAATTTATTAAACTGAAAATTTTTCTTTTCAAGAGTTTCTGTTCTGATTAGGGGTCTTTCTTCTGAAGGTACCCATGGTAAAAATATTTTTTCCAAACAGTTTTGATATAGTTTCTGCTGATTTTCATACCACTCAATTTGAAAATAGGGTTTTCTGTAAGCATCTCAGATTTAAGAAATGCTCATCTTCTCCTAGTGGTTACTTGCTTTATGATTTAACAATTTTCTTAGATCTTCTCTCTGTCTCTGTTTCTTCTGAGAGAGTCCTTACATTCTCTCATTCTGAAAGCCTAGACAAACTGGATCTTTCATCCTTGTATTGTGAATATACACATGCAAAGAAGCTTGAAACAACTCTGAATACTTCACAGGGCTAAAACACTTTTCAAGAACTTAATAGACTGGATGACTTAATGTTCTCCAGGAAAACAGTTTGGAGAAGTTCAGAAAGACACTGAAGAAAGCCAGGCATAGGTGTCAGCCTCCCTTGCTGCTGTATAGAAGAGTTCATCTAATCTGAAGAAAAAGTTGTTTTCCCAAATATCTTTGGCACTCAAATCCTCCTCAGCTCAGCTCAGCTCAGACCTCTTCTCTAAGTGACTGTGATACTTATGGCTCCTCTCACATGTATTGTGTCTCAGCCTTTGAACAGTGCTGTCAGCCTTTGGACAATTTCTTTTGTTTTAAACTGCAGGAGAACCAGTAAATTCTAGGTCACCTCCACTATGCTTGCATGAGATGAGTCACAAGAGGGAAACTGAATCTTGGTCTGTCTTAACCTTGGTTACCATCAGTCTTCACTACATAAACAAATTGTGACATTTCTTTCTTCTGTTCTTCCACTTCTTATTTTAAAATACTCCATGAAAATATTCAGTTTTAAAATACTCCATAAAAATATTCAGTTCTAAAATACTCTATAAAACTTGTCAGTTCTCATTTTTCTACCCCAAAATTCAGATTATGGGAGTGAAGAGTATGGAAATATAAGAAAATAGTGTGTAGTAAACTTGAAGAAACGGTATGCTTTGAATGCTGTTTCAGTAGTTCATGTTTGTACTTGTCAAATGTTGTCAGGCAATAACAATTCAGACTTTTTCATTACAGGAAATATTGAAGTGAGCACTGAGAGATAAAGAATTTACCCTAAATACTGACTACCAAACAATGGAAAAACATCTTTCATGGCAAATGTATCCATTTATCTGGTTTGTCTAGTCACAAAAATAAAAATAAGACTAAAGAAATCCAATACAGGGCCTGAATCGAGTTGCTCTGATCTGTCCAATACAACTGATTTCAGAGATGCACAATTTTACAGCATGAAATTAAAAGAAATCTGAAATCAAACAATAGGTAGAGTAACATGTTTGCTAATAGAGATATAAAATGTTTTGTCTTAATATATAGTCTATGTAATCTTTTTCAGGTTTCTCTTTTTTTTGCCTGTTTGAAATACCACTAAAAAGTGAACAAATGCCCAGTTCACATTTTATCTCCAATGCAGAGTGCATTATATGTTGTTATTTATGGAACAAAGTTACCAAGAGTTGGTATTCTAGAAACTAGTTTACATACATAGAATTTCAAAATAAATTTTCAGGAAACGCCTGAAAGGAGAAAAGGCAAACTATGCCTTGATTGTCTTCTTTGATCTCTCACTTTTTACAACATATGAATAAGTCATATAGCATATTTTCTTTCCTATTTCCCCCTTATTTCTGTTTCTTTCATTTCAATTTATGCCTGTCTCTGCTAGATGATAACACTTTTATTTTGGAAAAAATTATTTTTATATACACAGGCTAGATCATTAATTCATCTGCTGACTGTCCGTACCATACCTAAGCTGTGTGCTTGCTTGAATGCATAAGGACATCCCTTGTTTAGTCACTGTCCTATGCTGCATGACAAGTTGCCTTTTCTGACACACTCATTACCCAAGGTTTCCTTATACTATCATGTATTTGCCCACCTTAGAGTCTCAGAAAGTTTTTTATGACCTAGATGTGTATGTGTGGGCTGATATTCATTTGTGTGGAAGACCACTGTGAGGGGAAGAGCAGGAACAGATCTATTAGTGTCCTTTGTCTATCTTGACTGCCCTTACACCTCTGGGACATTTCTCCTTCCTCAAACTGCTTTCCTTCATGTGCTTGTGACAGTAGAACACAAACTGCACTTGAAGATTGGTCTGTGTTGGATTTCCATAAAGTCTTGTCAATATTCCTTTCTCTACTCTACACTTGTCATGCCAACATCTTCGATGGGGGAATGCTTAGTGTAGGATCTCAGTCTAAGGGATTGTGTTGAGAGGCCTTTTCTCCATAGTTGCTCAACTGGGCTTTCATATGAGGCAGGAACTTTCTGATAGGTTGGAGAAGTTGTGGCACCCACTGGCTCAAATGTGCCACATATGCAGCCAGAGGTGTTCCCCTGAAGGTCAAGGATCCAGCTCTCACTCCCAGGAAAACATTATCACACCAAAGACGAGGTCCATGAAAAGCTGTGGGCTAGAAAGCTCACAGAGTCAAAAATCATTTTCTTCTCAGCCATGCTACATGTAAATCCGGCCTTTAATTAGAAATCTAGGCTCTGGAGTGATTCCCAGACAGTTAATGAGAAAGAAATAATGAAGAAATCAAATGTCAAGGTCTTGTAATTCAGCTGCTTCAGAGAGGCAGGAGTAATACTTCCCAGCTGGGATTTTCAACATGAAACATTGTCCAGGAGTGGTCCTTAGATGTTATTTATGCAGCACAGCCTGAGGAACTGGCTATGGTAAGCAATCTTTTCTGTGGTTAACACACAGCCAGGATGCATAAAAAAAGGTTTAATTTCTTCCTGTGACTAAAGGGAGTAAAAATTCTTCCACTCTAATTGAAATAATCAAATATTAATTGGGCCATGAACAAAGAACAAAAGGCCTGCATGAGGGTTAGAGCACTTATGTAGGTGTCAGAGCATGTTTAAATATTTTATAACAATTATCCACTGGAGCTGAGCATCAGTTTTCCCAGGTGAATGCCTTTATCTTGTTCTCTGTGAGCAGCCTTCCACACCTTCTGAATCTAGCTGGCTAAATATGTTAGAGAGAAAGAAATTAATGTGGAAAACATCTGCAGACGTGGGTTTACTGAAAGACTGTTGTTGTTTAATAGACTTGCACACTCTCATGACTTTTTCCTCACTGATCACCTTAAATATGTGTCAGAAACTGTCATTCAGTAATTCTTTTTTGTTTTTCTACATCTCTTCTTAGGGAGTAAGGAAGTTACAGCATATCCTTGTATTCACACATTCAAGAATATATAGGTGAAAACACATAAAAGAAAAAATATTTAGTGCTGACTTTGGCAAAAAAATGTCATACATTTACTGTTGGAAATATCCATAACTTATATGACTCTGAAATACTTCCTTAAACAATGTTGAGACCCTAAGATTGCACTTAATAGATTGATAGAGATACTAGCAATTTTTGGCAATTGATGCATAATCTTGCAAATCTTGTACTTCCATGATTTAAGGAGCCTTTCTATTTCACCAGTTGTTTGCAGAGGGCTTGAGCTCTAAAAATAAGGTTGGAGATGGAGAGGGAGAGCTGTTTTTTTCACAGAAACCCACGTTCATCCTGATGTAAAAATTAGTTTTTCAGTAGAGAAAAGCTGGGATGGGAGAATAAGAATAAAGTTTCTATGTTGATGTGACAGCACATCTTTGCTTCTATTTGTTCTATGCTAAAAATTATTCTTTCCTGTAACAGTAAGATGCAGGAGGTTGTATCAATCTTTATTGAAGACAGGGATAAGATATAATTTATGAAACATCCCAAAAGAGAGATTTAAGTTCCTGGTAAAGAAGTTAAGTTTGCCAGCTGAAGGCAATAATAGAGAACAAGGTGGAAAGCCATAAGCAGCTTGAATAAGAGGAACTGCCATATAATTAACAATGGAAAATGTGCATTTTGCTTTGAAGAGAACCTCAAAAAATTGCACTGAGATTAGAACTGGGCAACTGCTTGGCTCTGTGGCAAGGCTGAACTATTACAGCACTGACAACTGTCCTTTCAGTTACTTTGACCATCATGATTTTTTGTCTAAAACTAGAAACTTTGGTTTCTCAATTGATTGACAGCTAGAAGTAGCACTCTATTGTTGACTGAGAATGAATGATCATTTCCCTGGCAAAGCCTTATTGGCATAACTGTGTCATTGCTGCTTCTGCCCTTGTCTATGTTCTTCTTGAACTTCTCTCACACTTTTTAGACATCTGATTATTTTCTTATCAATTTTATTGGCCATGGAGAATTAGACTTTTTTTTTTTTTTTTTTGTGAGAGGCGATGTGAAGGGCATTGGAAAATTATCTTATTTTTTCCTTTTTTCAACTTACTGAAAGCAAAAAATAGTGGAATAAAAGAAGCACAGTAACAGCAGCAATACAATAACAAAAGTATAGATAAAGAGAAGGTGCTTTACACACAAAAGGTGTTTACCACCTCAGAGCAGTTCTGCATGACCACTGGGACAGAGACAAGATGGCACACAGGTTGTGTGGGTAAGGGACGAGGGGTGATGACAGAGGGTGGGGTCTGTATGGCTGATCCTGACAACCTTCCTACTGGAGAGGGGGAGAGAGAGGCAAAATGACACATTTTCAAGGGTGTGATGACCTTTTCTTCCCCCCAAAATTGCACGGTGATGTGTGTGGTACAGAACAGCCAATGGGTCAGATGGTGCTAAGTTCCACCCCTGTTTCAGCCAGGACACACTGCAGTGATGTACGGCCCCCTAGTTACTGCCTCCAGCTGAATTCCCTCTGGTTTTGCACTAACACTCAACTAAATAACACCATTAGCCCAGAGTGTTTTAATTCCAGACAGGAAAATATAGAGGTGGTTGCATTTAGTCCAGCATTTCCCCTTAAATGGTGCTTTTCAAAGGAACAGTATTCAAGGAAAATAATATCATAATGCACAACACGGTTACATGTGTACCACCATATTTTAATAAATTTGGAACACAAAGCTACAAGAGTAAAGGAAAAGGTTTTAGTTGCTGCCATTACTATTAGCAGTGTACTATTATTTACCAAGGAAAAGTGACCAAGCTCAGTCCTGTGCTTGACAGATGCAGTTCCGTAATTGTTGTATTAGATATCTTACCTCACATAACTGTTTTTAAGCAATTCAAAGTTCCCATTACCTTCTTTTCTTCAGACAATTACAAAAATTTGAGAAAACTGGGAGATAAAATCACATGTCGCAACATTGGATCATTAACAAAGTTTAAGGCCCGCAACTTCCAATCTTGATCCTGACGTTGGCTTATTTGACCTCCTTTTGTTCACTTCCTGACCTGTAAAACTGAGATAACATTTCACTTACATATTAAGATCCTTAGATATAAAACACAGAATAGTCTAAAAAAGAGCACTGTTACATGTAACAGGTATCACTTTCGTAATATTATTTTAAAATTTTTTCCCTTATGCAAAAATATAGAAAAAATATGGACATTTTTAACCAGACTATAAATTATCATGTACATTTGCTGCCATATACATTCAAAGTAGAGTAACTTTGGAAGCTGGAAAAGAGACTCACTCATTTTTGCTTGAACTGAAAAATAGATTTTACATCAACAATTATAATTGAGACACAGATTTTAAAACTGCCACGATTTTCATTTAATATATTAATTTTTTTTACTATGGTTATGAGCTATTTCTCTGGGGATTTTATATATAAATTCTATAGCAAAACCATTCTACAGTAACCATTCCTATTAGCTGTCCCTGAGAGTTAAATGAACTCTGTAGCTTAGCAAGGAAATTTTATATTAGTCAGATGTGCTAAATGTTCCCATTTTTCTGTAAAGCATGTGTCTTTTTTTTGGTAGCATAGTAAATCATTAAGAAAGAAACAATTTATAAAAATGTGCAAAAGAACAAAAAAGCACAAATGGTGGCTGTATGCACATATGTTCCACTGCTAGTACCAGCTTTGAACAACTAAATAGGACACCAAATCCCACTGATAAATGAAGTCTCAGTCTGACTTTGTCCTACTCCCCCTGCTTTCCTTGATGGAAGAGTTTTCAGCCTGTATGGGGCAGAGATGCTGCTGCTCCCTGAGATGCAGCCATCAGGAACCAGGTAGGGGCACATACTGGCTCTGTACCCAGCCATAATTACAGTGGCTTTGCCAGAAGTAATGTAGAAAATAGCCATTAGACTAAACATTTCAGACACAGCAGAGGGGACTGCCAAAAGAAAAATGCCAGATGTCAACCATGAGACTATCACCTTGTGGTCTGGCTTCAGCTGTGCTTGATCTGACAGAATTAAGATAACCAAGCTTGGTGATAGAAAGGACCTGGGGTGAGTTTCTCCTTGATCAGCTCTGAGTTCAAGGTCTTCCTTAGTCATCCTCAGTGAAGTTGTCTGATTTATGAAATGGGAGCTAAATCTTTATAACTGTTACGACATGTTACTCTGAGTGTAAGCAGCTTCCTGCATCCATTCCATGCTTTATTTTGGATAATTTATGTGGTGATAGAAGGAAGCATTAGGCACTTTAACATAAGAAATTGATTTGTTAATTTAGGTCTTGCTGAGACCTGTAAACAGACCACACACTGAACTGCAAAGCATGAACTGTTGGATGATCTGATAAGTTGTAAGGATTTATAATACAAAATTGCACTCATCCTTACCAGCGTGGTTATGAATTTTTTCTTACATTTTATAAAACCTAAAAAAATGAGAATTAGGATATAAAAATACTATTCAAATTGGCAGAGAATTTTTAATACAGGTAGCATTGCTTGTCCTGCAAAACTGTTGTTATTTCTCTTGTCCAAAATATAATTCAAATTTTTAGGTTGGTTTACTGTTGACAGCTTCCAGTTTTACTTCTACTTTCAAACTCAGCTCAAACATACAGCTAGAAAACTCAGAACTTAAAGGTTGTCCTCATTGCATGTCATTCCAAGGATTCTCTTGTCAGGAAAAGAATATAGGCTGCAAAAATCTAACAAGTCTTAGGAATGGGACAGTGCTTGTTCAGGTGTGACTGGGACACAGGAAGGAGGTTTAGGAGACAGATCTTCAGTTGCAGCTGAGGGATTCTGAGAAAATCCAGAGATCACAAGAGAGATAGGTTTATGATTGCTTATATTCAGGTGACAGCTGTCAATAACCTCCCACAGGTAGAAATATTACCTAGAGAGGGTAACAGTAATGCTGACAGATTCTGCAGTACTGGAAATCCATCAATTAGGCATCTTGAGAGTCTTTAGCTCATCTGAGGTTAACAAATGGAGCACTTTGCCTGCAGAAAAATCAATATTCTATTGTTCAAAAGATTATAATTGTACATGAATTTTGTATTTTTGCTGATTTTTAGGAAAATCTGTTAGGAAAATATCACCAGCAGTAGAGTGAGAATATCTGGAACTAAGAATGCTGTAAGAACTGTAGTTTATTTGCATGAATATAGAGAAATTTTACACAAATGTAAGCATTTCCTTCTACTGCACAATAATCCTGACATTTTGAAAGCCCTTTCAATTATTCGCTGAAATAAAAGAGTTATTATTGTTAGATTCCTGAAACAAAATATAAAAAAATTAAGAGAATTATTGTATCTTTGCATTTTTTTTTCCTCACTTCCAAGACTTCACTTGCAGCTTATTTTAGGAATTTCATTCCAGTTTTAAAATGATAAAATATGAGTAATAAGTTCAATGGAGCATAGAATGCCTTTGCATATGAAGCACCCTCAGAATTGTTTTTGTTATCTAAGGTCTGAAAGTGGAAGATCTTCATGCTGTTGAAATATTCTACACTTTGATTTCTTCATTTCTGAATACTCTAATGAGAGGGAGGGCAAGGGAAGTTCAAATCATCTGTCAGAACATTGACTTCATGGCTCTGACACATTTTTATGTGTACAGTAGCTACCGAATTTTTTCTTTTGATAATCTTCTGCCCTCTCAGCATTTCTTTGCCTGTAGTACCTTCTAGCTGTTTTCATTTTGTCTTAATACTCTGGGCAGAGAACAAGGTCTAATCCTTGAATGGCAACATCATTTTATACAAGGCTGAAAGTCCACAGCAGACTTCAGCACAACTCTGTTGGCTTTTGGAGAGCTGGCAGCAACCACAGGGAGATGGTAAAGAGGTCAGGATTCTCTTATTTTGTGGTCGATATGTCATGAGTGATGACTACAAGGCTTGAGTGGGCATGCACAGCATATGTGCTTGTCTCATGGGCCTCATACATTGCCTGACACTGCTCAGTTCATCAGACACAGTAAATCAGAGAAAAGCTCATTTTACATGTGGGGGTCATGAACAGAATAACTCCGAATAGTTTTCGTTAAAATAGTGCCAGAAGCAGAAAAATTCAGGGTCTTTTGCACCTCTAAGAGAATATTTCACTTGTCAGATATGTGAGTAACATGGCAGTGTGATGGGTAGTTAAAATGAGCTTTTCTTTACTGAGGAACGAGAATTGGTCATTGGAGACTTAGAAGCAGTAACTACTTTGACACAGAGTTATGTATAGTCAGGTGGTTGGTCCATTATAGAGAAAGTATATTAGGAAAAAAGTGGAGGCAAGTAGCATAAAATACAGTAGGAGCAATCCTACTGGATTCCTGGATAATCCCTGGATAATAAAGGAAGAGAAGGGGAAAATGCAGTGGGATAGAAAGAAATGGAGATTGGAGTTTAATTAGCTCAAATCAAGGTAGATAACCTAGTTACTGAACTTTTTTTTCTCTAGATCTGACTACATACACAATCCTAAATCTTCCTTTTTCGTCAAATGTCGTACTTCCAAATACTTATTCATGTTTTCCCTGCCACAATATTTTAGTTGGGATAAACTAGATTGACTTTATATATCGCATACTGTGCTTTCTTTGATCCTGTCAACCTAAAAGAAACTTCATCAAAGCATAAATATTACTTAGGGAGGATTTTACCTCTGCCAGATTGGCCTTCCTCCTGAAGAATTTATATTATTTTTAATCTCAGATGAAAAAACATTATTTTTATTTAAAATAAGTAAAACCAAATGCAGTTTTCTACCATTGATAGATGCATTTGAGGAACTTGTTGCGTGAAGAATCTGAAGAAAAACAAATAAAAAGTTCACTGATGCTTTCCTAGAAAAATGAAGAAAAGTTAAAAAACACTGTGTTGTGGAGGTTTAAGATGTAAGTAGAGAGGTTTATCCCTAATGAAGTGGTTCCTCAAAAGAAAGAAAAACTAGTCTGATGTAACTACCTTCTAGTAGCAAATAGTCCTGAGTCATACCTTCCTAAATAACAAAAAATTAATGACCTTAGCTCTGACTTAGGACTAATGTGCAGCTGTGGCACAGAAATATCTAACACAAGTATAGCTGTTTACGTTTTTATGAAATAAAAATTCCATCAACGAAAAAAGGCAAAGAAAAACCAATTTAGAAACTACGTTAACATACTGATGAAGAGAATTTTATCATTATTTTTGCTTCCCTTTGACTTCATGCTCCTGCAGTGAAAAGATCTCAAGAGTTTAAAAGTAGTGTTTTTAGAAAGATGAACTATGTGCACAAAGGTCAGATGTTCATTACTGTGAGTTACTTCAATCTAGGAACAGCATAAGAAATGAGAGAGTGCGCAATTTCCACAATATATGGTTCCTGTACTTCAGAAAGTCTGTAAAGGGTGTGCAAATTACGCACACAACTGGTCCTTTTTGAATTTATAGTAGTGAATAACACTGCAGGAAAATGACATACAAATGAAATATGTGTTCATATAAAATAAAAAATGGTATTGTATTTGAGCAGGAAAAAAATGAGCTTCACAAGAGGCTCTTCAATCACCTCTTCAGTTTCTACACTGGTGCAAGCAACATGAGGAACAAATAAGAGGAGCTTGAGACTTTGTCCCAATCCAGATTTAACATCATTGTGACTCCTTAAGATTTTAGCTTTTATATTTTTCAGACCCTGTACTGCATTAGTGTATAACTCTGAACCCATATGGAACGTTAGTAAGCTCTCTTCACATTTTAGTTAGACAAAACAATCTTTCCAGGCCTGAGACCCTAGGACTCTCTCACAGCCTCAGGCCTGGAAAAACATAAACAAAAGTGAATTGAGGAGGAACAATCTGGGGGAATATGATTTCATTACCTGAAGCTGTAATTGGAGAATTAACCCCTGGTATACAAACAGACCAAACTTGTATCTGCTCAAAAAATTCATGACCATCACCCATCTTGGGTGTAATCTCTGGAAGGGTTTTGACTGCCTGAGGTGCATCTATTGAGGGCCTTTAATAAACACCCACTTTATTCTCTAACTCTGTCTAGCTTCTGCTCTAGGTAGCCACTGCAAGACATCAGTTGCTGTAAGTGAACTCTGGTGGGGTGAGTCCTGTGACTGCAGTTCCCTGTCAGATGGTTACAGGCTCTTTAGGAGGGGTAGGTAGGCAGAGGGGTGGCACTGTATGCAATAGAAGTGTTAGAATGTATGGAGATCACAGCTGGCAGTGGCTCAATTCAGACCTTCTGGGTAAGAATCAAAGGTCAAAAAAATAATGTAGATGTCATCCTGGAAGTCTACCACAGATCTCCTAGCCAGGACAGTGATGCAGGTCATTTATTCTTTGTGGAACAGCTCTTCCAAATCAGCTGCCCTTGTCTTTATGGGGTACTTCAACTTGCCAGAAATTAATTGGGAGCGTCACACAGCTGGTACAACCCAGGCCAGAAGATTCCTTACAAACCTGGATGACATCTTTACGCAATTCACACAATTTACAGAATGACAAGGTTGAAAGAGACCTTCAAGGTCATCAAGTCCAACCCATGCCCTAATGCCTCAACTAAACCATGGCACCAAGTGCCATATCCAGTCTTTTTTAAACACATCCAGGGATGGTGACTCCACCTCCCCAGGCAGACCATTCCAGTACTTTATCACTCTTTCCATGAAGGACTTTTTCCCAACATCCAACCTAAAGAAAGGAAAGGTTCTAAGGGGACTGGAAATTATCATCCATGACTACAGAATAAAGCAAAGTCATCCACTTGATCTGGATACACAAAACCAGATGTTTCCTAATTAGAATATAATAAAAACTCATCAGCACTATTAGATTTACACCAGAAGACATACCCCTCTTTGATATATCTAAAGTATCGAAGTATATCAGCAATTAGGGCACAGAAAATTTTAATGAGACTTGGTTGTAAAAGTAAAATAATTCTGTTTAATAAAGCTAGTAGAAAGGTAAAATTTTATGATTTCTGACTCATTGTTTCACTTAGACCACATCGGCATACAAGAAACATTAGAAACAGATGCAATGTTTTCTTAGAAAATCAATGAAATATAACAATGTGTTAAATATAGCACCCAAACCCTCAACATATCAGCAAGGGGAAATATTGTTTTGTTTTGCTCTTGGCTGCTCTCTTTTTTAACCTAACCTAGAAAAAAGGGTTGTTTTTGGAACCAAAAGCTTATACATCATTAATTGAATGCCAATGATTTTGTAGAAACAGAGATAAAGAATGTACATTGATGAATTGGAGCAACATCCTCTGTGTACTCAGATGCCTGAGAGGCAGGTGGAATACCTGTTTGTGCTAATAGAGGTAAGTATTGTGCACTGAAATGTCTGCTTTTCTTACTGTATCTGTGTTGCATTTATTAGACTCACATTTCTTAAAACTGTTTTATTTAACATGTTTTTTGGCACTGGTACCTAATAGAATACAATCTTAGGGACACAGAGTTATTCTAGTGTGATTTGGTTGGACTGAATAATAAACCAACACACACCCATCTTGTTGCTTCTGCCTTCTTTTAATCCCATGCCCTGGAAATCACTACTATTATGTGCCTCTGGACAAATCCTTAATTTTCTGCCCAAGGTGCAGTTTATGGACTTGAAGGAAAAGGTTATGCTGAATAATGGTGGGTATGGTCTGAGATAAAAAGTATTCCCAAATTGAATCTATGATTGGATATCTCTGACAGATTGGGAATACATAATGAATTTAATACCTGAAAGACATTTTAAAATTAATCACCAATGGTCAGATTCAATAACCTGCTGTTCAGTTTGTGACATATATTAATGCTTTAGGCATATCTGCTGGCTAAAATATTAAATTAAATATTTCCTAAACAAAACTACAGTATTCATACTTCAGAAAGTAACATTTTAAAACTAGTACATCCATGTGTGTATTTTATCTAGTTTTAGGAGGCAAAATAAGAAGAATAATGCTATTTCAATGAAAAACTATTACAATAATAAAAATTACTTTCTTAGGGATATTTGAGAACAATATTTCAGACAGTCATAGAATCATTTAGTCCAGCTGTCACCCTAGCACCACCACTATGTTCACCACTAAACTGTGGTGCCACATTTACATGGTTTCTGAGCACTTCCAGGGACTCCATCACTTCCTTGAGCAGCCTGATCCAATTCCTTCCATGAAGAAATTTTTCCTAATATCCAATCCAAACCTTCTCTGTGACAACCTGAGGCCATTTTCTCTGTTATTTATTTTTTTTAGTGTTTTACATGCACTAAGCCAACATTACGTATATATAATCAAAGTAGCTGACACTCTCAAACAAATCTATCAGCCTTTTTGGTAGGCTGTTTTACAGATCTTCTCTTTCAGATTTTAAGGTGTTTTAGCTGCTGTCCTAATTCTCAACAGCTAGTAATTTCCCCATTAATTTGGCTCTGCAGCCTGCTTAAGATGACAATAGAAGAAGGTTGTCTAAAGGAAGACAGGACTTTTCAGAGCAGTACGACAATCACAGTGAATACTATATTCCCGTAGGCTACCCAAAAATCTGGTGATCAGAAATCAGTAGCCATTAAAGACCATGGACCTGTCCAGTGTTTCCACTAAATTTCATGCATCCAGCAGTTTCCACTGTTTGCCCAGTTTTCTATTTCACGCTTTATAATGCTGCACTGCAGTGACCCACTCTTAAGATGAAAAAGCTTTTGATTACAAAAAAGCTGCCTGCGGATGAAGCACTTCCCTCTCAATTGGAGTGGAGAAATTAAAAACAATGCTCTTTACCAGTGCTGACCTGCAAACCTCTATCCTCCACAGAAAATATAGTAACCATTGTGAACTCTAGATGGAAAGGCATGTGCTTGCACCCTCTGAGTGGTATGTGTTTGCTGTGCAAAGTGATCCCAGTCTTATTTGTACCACCTCCCCTTCAGTGTCCTTTATCTATGGCCGAGCACCAGAACAGGGTTTTAGTATCGCAGACCAGGGAGCTCATGCAAAATCTATTGACTTCCTTTACAAGCACTCTGATGAGGCATTGGTGCCCCTTTAGCAGAGTTCGTGGAAGATTACTGGTTACAGTTGTGTTGCAGCAGAATAAGATGCTACTGCACATACCTGGGCCCTGATTGCATCTTTCTTGTTACAAGGAGTCCCTGCATCCTCACATCCACTGGCAAAACTGCATGTGGCAGTTTTTCCTCTACCTTCATTTCATCTAAGATATCTGGGTGAGTCTGAGTTCTTTAAAAAGGGAGATTACAACTTTTGGTTGAGTGTTTTTTTTTGGTCTTTTTCCACTAAGTTCATTTGAGAGCAGCACATTGCAGAAGGGAATATGTGTGATTATGCTAGCATACCTGATCAGGCAATAATCTCACTGGGAAAATAGTGATAGTTTGCTTAGGGATGTCGTATTTTATGTTCTCAAACAAAACCTTACACACAAAATGGCGCATCAGCTCCTGCCACAACTAGCTATGGCATTTACAGATTTGAATGTGTATTTCCATCATGTCCCTCAAAACCCCCCAGTAGTATAGCAATATGTAATTGTCCTGCGTTATAAGTTTATATTTCATGACAACTTTAGGAAGATTTGCATTTCTTAATCCCTCTAACATTTTTTTTCCTGTCAATTACAAGCTGTCCCCAAACAGTTCATCTACTTCTTTCCATACTTAAAAACAATCCAGAAAATAAAGCTGGATAATAGTTTAAAATAGCTAACTTGCTTTGATATCTAACTTTCTTACTATTTCATATCAAAATCTTTTTTGTAGAACATAATGTTTAGAAGGTAATGATTTTTAATCTGAGAGGTCTGATATCTGTGGTCTTTGCATGTAGAAGAGAATGCAAGATTAGGAAAGGATTGCTGGCTGAGTGTTGAAAATAATGTATATTGTGTCTGTCTGAGATTCTTGGAAGTTTTATGGTCTGAGGAAACACAGTCTTTAAATTGTGCTTAAGCATTACAGAGGCTTATTCTCTTATCCATACTTCCTCTTCTCTTAAACTCCTTCACTGACTTCCATATCTATAATTTACCCCAGGCAACTAAAGATGGATGAACTTAGGAACAAACAAGAAGTGAGAGATAAAAATTATAATGAAGATGTTTTACATTCCCTGAAGCCCTGCTATTCTGTCCTCAAATTCCTTGCTTGTCTGAGGACATGACAATATTAAAACCTGAGAAGAAGTAAAAGCTTAACTAGGCTTTTAGTGCTGTTACTTCTGCACTGCATTCCTACTGTGTCTGTTGGAAATATGCCTTGACTTCTAGTATCTGATATGGAAATTATATGAGAGGCATAGGAGATCAAGACAGGGTACAGGTACTGTGGGAGTTTTGCTTTCCATTTGGATTTGGGTGTCAAGCAATTTTGTTAGGATTTTTTTTTGGTTTTCACATGTAGTTTTGATATCTAACTCTACTGCTGACAGTCTGAATCAATATGATGGTCAAACAACAGAAGACATTACCCACCCGCTCATGGTCCTTAAAGCTGAAATCAAGGCACTTCAGTAAGAATGGAAAAACTTTCTTAATGCATCAAGTATGCCAGTCTTTTGTACAAAGTGAGAGATGAGGCTTCACAGGGTAAATCAGTTCAAAAAATAAAAAAGAGCTCTTATCTACTTTAGAGTGAAAAGAAAAAAGCAGACAATCTTTTTAAAGCATAACTTTGATTCAAGTGAATCAATTGGTAGTTAATCACATACTTAGTATTAAAAGATTTAAATGCAAATAATTGTAAAATTTTGATCTTTTAAAAAAATGTATTAATCAAAATTCCTCTCTTGGATTAGAGTGTTAGCTAATAATTCATGCCCACATGCATTTCCATTCTAAAAGTCATTTAGAATGGATCCCTCTGATCAACTTTGACCAAGCTCTGACTGGAAAGATTGCATGTGATAGTTAAAAAAAAAAAAATCACACATAGGACAAATTCTTCTAGCTGCCCCTAACAGACTCCTGTAACAAAAGGAGAATTTCCTCTTCCTAAATCTAATGAACATGCATGAGAGCTAAAAGAGGGTGAGGTGGTTGATACAACCATTTGTCCTTCCTTTAGTCACTATGAAGAGGAAAAATTGGACAGTAAGTTTGCATAGGTCCTTAATGTTCAGGGTGACAGGAAAGCATCTGAAAAGCAACATGTATAATGCCATCTGTGCTTCGTCATGAACTGATGTGACATGATTCCTTCAGAACTTACCCTTCTTAAGGAGCACTTTTTAGCAGTGGCTGAATAAATCATTCACTGGAAGGGGAGCCCCACTGACTGTAAAATCCTTAATAGAGACTGTGTTTTTCGGGAAGGTTACACAGAGTTGTTTGAAACCTCCTTCCAAACTGTTACAAATACCTTACTTTAGATTTGGAGTAATCCCACATAACAACAGTCTTACAATGAAGGTAAATTTTCTGCACTGTGTATGACTAAGGTATTTCTGAAGAGTCTTGAAAAAAGGGGACTTTCAGATCCAGAAGAATTACACTTCATTCTCACTCCTGTGGTAACTTATAGTTCCTACTTAAGATGAGTCCTTGAGGCAAACCAGTGTAAGAATCTGTATTGATGCCACTAAACTACTCAGTTGTGGTTTTTCCAGGTAGTCAATGATTTGGTAGTCTAAGATAGATATGAATTTACAATAAAGAGTTGTTCTAATCTGTTGTTATTTTTCGTGACAACCTGCTGACATGCTTACAAAAATGGTATTTGAGATGTGTTATTTTACTGTCATGAAAAAGCAAATGTGTTATAAATACAGCTTCAAAGAAAATGTAGTATTTTGAGGATGTGTTCACTGAACTAACTTGTTAATATCCGCTCAAAATATAAACAAATTGATACTTGAAAGCATCTGCATAATTTGAACTTGTATTAGTACATAGTGGCAATGAATTTCTGTTGTCAGTGGCATTTATTTCAATTTAAGTTATTGTTTAGTTCTGTTTGCATTTTTCTTCCCCTTAACTGACATGATTTCAAAAAATATGGGTTTTTTCCCCAAAAAAAAAAAGCTTTTATTGAATAGTGTAAATGGTGTTTCCCTGTCAGGCATAGACAGTCATGCAAAGGATACTATATTATGTAATTTTTAAGGAGCGACTTTACATACAAATAAAATTTCTATGTAAAAGACATTCTAAGCAAACTTCAAAGTAAGATAAAGTAAACTTATGTCTACTCATTTGAAGAAAAAGTTGTGGGAGAAGACAGGCATCACTTAGGGTTTCCTTTGTGTTGTGTTGACCTTGAAATTTCAAATTGAAAAGTGTATTTATAAATACATGCATATTCAATAAAAATATGCCACAAGATTTACACACTTGCAATTTACTGGAGTATTTTTTTAAGTCACTTTACCTCAATCCTGTTCGAAGAACATGTGACAACTGTGTGAAAATCGACACCTCCAATAAAAAGTTCAGTAGTTCAATGATCAGAAAGAGGATTGGAGTTCATTGAATGGTTCAGCAACTACTCAACAACTTACCCTTAAGGTGTAAGACAAAAGTGATGGAGTTTAAGATAACACTTGCTTTTTTACTGCCTACAAATTTCTTGAAGCAATTTCAGATGTCCTAATGAGCTAGAAGATGGAAACTGAAAAAGCATGAAGTGTTATGCATTAATGTGTTGCTTAAAATGGTTTCTAGATTAATTTTTATCTCCTTTTTAGGTAAGAAAATGCATTTAATTTATTAAGTATATTAAGTTATTATGTGACTACCTCATAACTATTTAATAGTTAGAAGAGACCAGGGATCAGATTCCCTAGAAAGTTATAATGTTGTCTGTGAATTTAATTTTGGCATCTTTTTATTCAATTGTTTAAAATTGCTTCTCCCTCTAATTTAGAGATGTGTGATGCATCTTGGGGGAATGATCATCAATCCAGGACACATTATCATATTGTTGTACATTTCTTCTTCATGAATTTTACTATATTAACCATAAGATATGAGTGTTGCAAGAAAATCATTCCTTGTGTAAGTTGATGGGAGCTGCTGACTTTCTCTTGATAGATCACTAACTGTTTCAGAAACAAAACATGAGTTAAGGATGCATTCTTCAAAGACCTATTCTGAAAAAAATGTTTCTTTAACTGAAAGTTAAACCCTACATACTGAAAAATGTTAATGGTACAATAATATACTTTTCCCTTCCATATTTTAGTAGCTTTTCCAATTTTAGTATTTGATTTTACTGCCTTTCATAGCTTCCACTGAACTCTATAAACTCACATGGGTTTGCCTATGATGAAAGCCACGGCTTTTTCTTTTAGTTTTATCGGATTTTAATCACCTTTAAATCCTAACATCTGTTAAAGACAAAAGGGAAGCTATGTTAGAAAATGTGTGCCTCACTCCATGGTCTATTATTTTACTCCTGCAGAGTTAGTGTGATGGTGTGCTACTCACAGGCTAATCAAAGGGTGAAAGCATGTGAAACTGTGTATAAAATAACAGTTTAACATTTTACTTATTTAATTTGTTTCCCCTTTCATGTCCTGGGGTGCTCTAGGCACAGCATTGCCATCCAGGCAAGGGAGGGGCAATTGTTCTGCTCTGCTCTGCACTGGGGTAGCCTCATCTCAAGTGCTCGGGGCAGTTTTGAGTACCACAACGTAAAAAAAAATCAAGCTTTTTCTTTTTTTTGCAAATGATGATGGATTCCTTTATCAGGTTTTATTCTTAGGTTCTTTCCATCACCTCTTTAAATGGAAAATTTATATTTTTAACCTCATTATTTAGAAGAAATTTAGTTCTCATAATCTTTCTGTGTTAATCTGGTTCTCTTGTCTTTTTCTGAGCACTCGAATTAACCTGTGAAAGCTCTCCTATTTTTCTTCACCTAAGAATGACACAAACTCTATGGAGTAGAAACGTTGCATCACACCTCTATCTTTTGATAGCTCTCCACAGAATATGATGTTGAACTTTTTTGCTTACTTATCATAAGCTCATGTAGTTTTATGCTACCAGCCTACATTGTTAATGGATCATGTCATTGCAGAAATTGAGATATTCATAAGGCTCTACATGCTTTTAAACAGGACAGTGATAGAAACACTATTTGACAATGTTAAATTTTATGCCAGTCTGTTTTGGATTTCTTGATATGGGCAAATTTTTTTTATTCCGTTGTTATTCCTTTAGTACCGTGGGTTTGAGTTTTAGAGAAAGTAATTTCCAATTCTTAAACATTTTACCTGAGGAACATTCCAGTTCTGTATTGCTTCCTTGGGAATGACTTGCACCATATTTATTTCTAGAATAAAAGAAAAAACCATAGAAATGTCAAATGCCCTTTTGCCCTTGAACTTTTAGTTATAGCTTTGAAAAACAAGTTTACTACTTATTAGAAGGGATGAAAAATCAACAGTCATTAAGACAAAGAAATATGTCTTGGTGAATGAATTATGCTCACAGCACAAAACAATAGCTTGTTTCCCACAAGAAGTTCAGAAATACAATTACTGTTGTGTTTCTGTCTTACTTCATGATAAATGCATCTGTGACCTACTAGATAGTCACATAGGGCCAGATTCAAATGTGAGATTTTGCTTCATTTAGAAGCAGCAGGGCTGAAAGTTTCCCTCTCTGATGCTTTGTCAATGCCTAGATTTGAAGGCTGTGAGAACTCTTTTGGGTTTTTTTGTTGGTCTTTTTTTTATATGCCCTTCCCACTTGTTATAGTTGAGGAACACAGGAAAGCTTGGGATGCCTTTCACATTCAGAATATCTGGGATTTCAAGAATAGACACTCTCTGAACAGGACAGTCCTGGACTTATTTTAAGAACATACCTAAAACATAAGTTTGGGATCTGCACAAAAAAATTAATTGCATTGTTCGCTACCACTGACATCTGTGAGAGTGGTCAGATAAGTCTTTGGAACAGATAGACACCTTCATATCTATCCCTTTCTAGGAGGGTGTATGAATCAGCAAACTCTTAAGGTTATTTTCCTTTTATTGAAGAACTGTTTTTTGCAGCAAGGATTATTTGCACTGCCTAGAAACAGTGCAAGTAAAGTAAACTCTTTCCCCTGAGTTATGATTCTGAATTTAAAGAGTATATGTGCTTTAGCTTTGTAAACTTAAGAAAAAAAACTCATTCAGAAAAATCCTTTGTTCTTCCAATTTCATGGAATATTACTGTTAACAAGTCAGATAGCTAACACCACATGGACTTGAAACTATTACTGTTTGTGCAAGATGTAAATCATGATGTAGCTTCTAAACTTTACTGTTATTAACAACCATATTTCTTATTTACATCTTTCATAGTGAAAGGTGAGTTACTACTGTTTTTCAATACAGGAGTTCTTTACACATTTGTTATCTAAAGATTGGTAAAACTTCTGACTAAACAAGGTCATGGCCTTCTATCCACAGAAAGCTGAGCTCCCTCAAAGTGGTGAGCATGAACACTGCATTGGACACCACATGTGCCAACAGGTACTTTGCTAATGGGTAACATTTTCTGTATTAAATGTATCACCTCTGAAATTAAAGTAAAAGAAAAGTTACAATAGTTTTGTTCTTCAGAGCAGTCCTCATATCTTGTTTTCATAGTAAAAGATGCACTGCCAGTATGCCAAGTCATGGATTTATCAGTCCTGCATGGTAGCTATAAACTAATATTCTTTCACCAGATCGTGTTTCCTTCATACATTTCATAATTTTTCTTTGCTAGGAAGAGGCTTTTTACAGGGATAAAATGGGAGCAAGAGGAAGGGTTCTGTTTTTTGCCTTAGTAGTATTTATTAGGTTCACTACTGAAGATTGATCTAAAGGCTACATCTTCTCAGAAATCCACAGGGAAGGATGGGGTGAGATTAGAGTCATAAAATGTCACTGACTGCTAAAGAGGGATGTGATACCATCCACTACAGAGCAAGACGAAGTCGAAAAGTCACGTTGTTCTGTTTTGTCTGCTATTACATCCACACTTGATTTTCAATGTCAGCGGAAAAAAAACTCCAGAAAGATGCTGTGAACTGAAATAATGTGCACAAGCACATCCCCACACTTCCGTTATTTCTTGGTGTTTTTTGTTGTTTTTTTTTTTTAAAAAAGAGCCTAATTTTCAACATTTGAACTCTTAACAATTAATTCAGTGAGTATAAAAAAATAGTAAACAACATTCAGGACATTCAAGTGATTGATGTTTGCAGAAGAGCAGCAGAACTTTTCACTTCATAAGTGAGTATGAATCAGAATCCTGATTTTATTATCCAGATGTGAATCTAATATTCTTTGTACTGAACAGTGAGTTTGCCACTCCTTAGTTTGCAAATACTCTTCCATCAGGTGTGCTTCCATACCTGTGGGGGAAAAGAGCAAACAAACCAGCTCTCTGTTTAGGAGGGAAGATAGCTCCGTTTCTCTGACATTTTATTTCTTGCTAACTGTGAGACTGACAATATCAGAAGTAATTAAGGTTCTAGTATATAGCCTCAGACACCAGAGGTTTGATGTAGACTAGGGTCACTTCTCATACAGACCAGCAAACAGCAGTTGACTTAAGGTTGTAATTACTGAGAAAGTGACTTTAATTGGTGACCGGATGTGGAACAGTCCTTATTCCTGAGATCTGAGAGACAGAAGTGACAAGGAATCTGATGCTGCAGGATTTTTCTGACCGCTTCATTACATAGCTCTGGGGCTAGGATGAAGTACAAAGGAATGGCAAGATTATGACTTATAGAAATAATGACACCAATAGTTACTGGAATAATTACTTTGAGGTTTATTACTACCAGGGAGAGAATGAAGGAAAAACAGGGGGAATAGAACAGCAAATTAAATAGGCAAGAAGAGAAAATGAAATTACAATTATAAACATTTTATATGGTTGTGAGGTAGAACAGAAAAAGATTAAATATCTTTCAGATGGAACAACAAATCTTATTTCTCATTTTTTTCCTTTAATTCCAACTGCTACCTCTCTGAATTCTGCGTGTTCTCTTATTTGTAGGGAAGGTCAGGGAATGTGGGTTAGGTGAAGGACAGTGAGGAGGGTCAAGAACAGTTTAAATGGCAGATCTCAAAGGCTCACGGTCAGCAGAGTAGAATCCAGTTGGACACCTGTAATCAGAGGCATTCTCCAGAGATCAGTACTGGATCTAGCCTTATTCAACTTGTTTATCAGTGACTTGGGCAAAGGAATAGGATGCGCTCTCAGCAAGTTTAACGATGATACAAAACTGGATAGACTGCCTGTTACACCTAAGTCTGTGCTAGCATTCAATGGGACCTTGATAGGCTGGAGAATTGGGCAGAGAGAAACCTGGTGAGGTGTAACAAGAGCCAGTGCAGGGTCCTGCACCTGGGGAGGAATAATCCCAAGTACCAGCACAGGCTGAGGGCCGATCTACCAGAGAGCAGCTTGGCAGAGAAGGACCTGGGAGTGTTGGTGGGTGAAAGCTGACC
>JAWWMU010000153.1:44721588-44745965 GCA_035048155.1 Cinnycerthia olivascens
CAGAGCTGCTTTCCAGCACCTCAGCCGCCAGCCTGTGCTGGTGCAGGGATTATTCCTTCCCAGAGCAGGATCCTGCACATATCTTTGTTGAACTTCAGATGGTTTGGCCCTGACCATCTCCCCAATCTGTTGAGGTCTTTCTGGAGGGATGCACAGCCCTTTGGGGTATTGACCACACCTCCTAACTCTGTGTCATCAGCAAATCTGTTGAGGAGGCACATAACCTTGTGTAATACTGCAAATTGAATCAGGGGAAACATTTCCATATAATTTTTTTTTCCAAAAATAATTCACCCTTCATATTTCTGTGCTGGTCTCACTCCACAGAAAAGCCTTCTTCACCAGCAAGGGCTTATGGTAACAATTCCCTATATCATATCTCAGGATATCAGCTTTCTTACAGTGTCTTTCAAAATGATGACAACTCGAAGGGGAGAGAGACGCACCTGAGTATATCTGTCATTGCAGCAGCCTTCTCCCTTTTTGCAAGCACTAATCAAAATTTCAATCCTATTCTTGTCTTTAGCACAGCTGTCTTCTCCCTTTACACGTGGCTGTTAAAGTAGATCCATAATTTACTGAAGTCCTATCCTCAGATTACTCTTGAACAAAACTTTCCATTGAATCCATATCTTCACTCTTATGCAACTAGCCACTGTTGTTCTTCAATTTCATCTCCCATCCCATGCTATTCATGGCCTATTTTTAATTATTTCATAAACTAATTATATGCATTGCCACAAAGGGATGGAACTAAGTTTTAGTGTTTATTTTTTTTAAAGAAATTACAGACATGAACTGAGGAAAGTGAATACCCTTGAGATTAGGAATGAAGGCTGATTAATCTTGGGCTGATTAATCTAGCTGTGCAGGTTCAACCTTTCCTTAAAATGTTCTAGTAATAGGAAACAGTAAAACTTATTCATAAATGATAAAACCACATAAAAATGTGGTTTTATGATTAGCTTAATCATAAAGAAGAAAAATACTGTTTTGTTATCTAAATACTTTTAAGAATTTTGATTGCATCTTTAAGATTATAAAAGTCAGTATTAGCACAATTGGCAAAAAAAAATGTTAATTTCCTTCCTGAAAATTGTTGAAAAACAATAAGATTTGAGATATATTAAAAAATCCCAATAAAGCACAGTTATGCGCAAATGGTCACAAAGAAGAAATACAAGGTCCCTATAGATCCCTTTAATTATATTTCTTGGAAAAAATACAAAATTTTATAATTAGCTCTGAAGTTTTTTTTATGTATATTTGTTTTGGATTGACAGATGAAGATGTCTACAAAACAGCATGGACAACAAAGGTTTTAGTTTTTTCTTCAAAATGCAGGTCAAAACCATGTGTCAAAATTTAATAATATAAAACTTGGTTTTAATGCAAAATTAAACAGTATCTAATCTCCAAAATTTGTCTTATATTATTAGGAAAGTCAATTTACTGCTACTGACCCAAAAAAAAAATTTTTTAGGCTCATCTTTTTATTCTTTGATAACTACCTATATGATGCAAAATAGTAATAACATGAGCCTGCAAAAATACAATACCATTTAAATTTCTAAGTATTTCCAGACATACAATATTTCAAAGATAAGAGAACATTTTTCCATAATGAAGGAGAACAAGCATATGCTTCTTGAAAATTACTTGTTTGATTTCCTGAACAACAGAAAACACATAAAAGAAACATAAACAGATTTTATCTTATGACAGTTACATTATGGAAGTGTATGTGTGAAAGAAATATATGCAAAATCAAATTTGTCATGGAGAGATTCATTAAGATTGCAACTGTGCTAAAACTGAATCCTGATTTTTAAAATCTCATTTTTCATATAAGTTAATACATTCACCTTGCTTACTAGAGATACATGGATAGAACATAATGAGTCATAAACACTACAGTTACACTTTTGATGTTTTCATTTCACTGTTATATTTTATAGTAACATTTTCTAACTCAGAGCATTGCCAAAGCCTTTGACTAGAACTCTTTTGGGTCATTGTCATAAGTGATGATGAATCTCACATGTATTTTTACATATACTTCATCCTCAAATTCATTGTAATTTTATTCAGGAGATATGTTCTGCAGAAATATAAAAAATAATAAAACCATAAAAATACATCATTACTTCATGGCAGGGGTGTACACGAAGGACATAAACCCAAATAATATTGAAACTTAAGATTTGAAAGGGAGCAAGATGATAACAGAATTTTAGGGGAAAAAATATTCAATTTCTAGTAGAAAGTAGGAAAATTATACCTAAGCTTCAAGTGAGAATGAATGATTGAATAATGCAAATATTAACCTATATGTTAGGATTCAGAATGCTGCAAAATTTATTTCTGACTGCACTTTCTCCTCTGCTACCTTCTTTTGCTTCTTCCTTTGTCAGAAATGACCCTGAGCTATCACTGGAAGGAAAAAGTCACAATTAGATATACGAAACACAGAATTATTTACTTGTTAGGGCATGGGTGAGTAGTTAAGCTATTGCTCCTCTGATTATTATTAAAGCACTTACAAAGTCATATTTCAAAGTGATTCACAATCTCACCTTGACAGGGCTGTGGGGAAACTTTGAGGTCTTAGGTGGATTCAATATACCCTGAGGGCAAGGTCTTCCTAAAGATTGAGCTGAAAGATTTACAAAGGTTCTGCTCTACACATGATCTGGAGATATAAGATATTTCAAAATCATATCTGAAAAGAAGTTCAAAGCAGGCAAAGAACAGTGTTAAAACATGAATTATGTATCATCCTCCCATGTATTTCAGCTACTTCTAAGTTTCTCTTCTCTTGCTTCTTCCATCTCCCAGCTCAGTCCAAACTCAGATTCAAATTCTCAGATTTCTGAAACATATTGGGACAGGTTATGATTCTAACATCTCACATTTCCGACAGACTCTTTGCGAAAATTGACTGAATTGATCCCTTAAACGTGCAATAACAGGAATGAGAATAAGGAAGTTTCCATCTGGACACAATTTAGGACCACAAGGTTTGCTAATGATAAAGGTTTTCCTGACCTTGGAAAAATTTGAAGAAGTGAATTTGAATTAAATGTGAGAATTTTACTGTGAGTGTGAAGTAAATTTACTCATGAGCAAGAATATCTGTTAATACAATTACTCCAGAATAGCTGTTCTCTATCAAGTCTTATTCTGTATCTGAAAAATAGTACTGGGAACATATGACTTTCTAGAGCTCAAAGGCTAGTGGTCATTCAGGACTAAAAAGCTAACTTAAAATGAACTTTTTAATGCTTTATGCTAGTACACCATTTTAAAATCAGTGTGACTTACTGCAGTTATTCCTGATTTAAACAAGCTTACTAAATTGCAATTACACTTTACAATTCTAAATCCTGAGATGTAAATGTACAACTCTAGAGATGTCAGGTTTATAGAAGCAGGTAAAATTTGCCCACTACAGAGGAAATTTGCTTTTTTTGGATTTAGGCAAAATCCTGAAAAGTTGTCCAGAGCAAGGGTTTTATTATCCTTCTTAAATATGTGCTATGTATAAAAGCATATACCACAAGTATATATGTAAAATATATACACACATACCTACATGTAAAATATATTATGAATAAAACTATTTTGTCTAAATTGTTCTGGACAGTAACCTTCTGTTTATATATAATCCTACAACTTAGTTATGAATATTGAGTTGTGGGTTGTGCCTTCTTTTGGAATTCCCAAAGATTTTCAGATTTCTTCAGGAATGGTGTATATAAATTAAAAATTAGTAACTATTTACCCACACCCTCAGCTTGAATCCTTTTTTGTCTAATAATTGGTCGAGCTTTGTTGTTGTTTTTATTGTTGCTCTAGGCATTTGTCTCAAACTTAGAAGGAAAGGTCACATAAGGGAAAAAATCTGTGCAGAAATTAATGGATGACTAAGTAAGTGGCAAGTGCTTGCTTCATCTAGCTGTTGGCATGCTGTATTTCACTTATTCTGTGAGTGGGACCATAGGACGAATCTGAAATGGTAGCAAGCCAGCTTTTCCCAGCCCATCCTGAGGGAAGTTTCTCCAGAGAAGCCTTATCAAGCACCATACGATGGCTTTACTGCATTACGGCACTGGTGGGGTTTATATTGTTTAGTAGAACAGTCTGAATTGTGTGATAAACCCTGCTTGTTTGAATGAAAACCTGTAACACAGCCAAATGAGAAGTTTTGCATAATTAAAGAAAAGAAAAGAAAGAAAGGAAAGCATACAAATAGGGCTGGAAAATAGGCATCTTGGAAAAGAATGTCTCAGAGAAGGAGATGTAGGAATTCACATTGGGTAGACAACTCAATTGGAACTGCCATTATAATGCTGGGTCAAAAAGGCCTAATGCAATCCCTAGATAAATACAGAGAAAAAGAGTGAATAGAAAGAGAGTGATTATTCTTCTGTACCGGGAAGTCACGTAGGATTTTTGTCCAACATTTTTAAAAGCTTGTTAAAAATCTGAAGGAGATTCCAAAAGAGATGTAAAATGAGTTCAGGGGTATAGGAAGTCTCTCTTAGGAAGGTACTTAGGGATTATTTTGTTTAAACTTTGATAAACAAGTCTGAGAAGTTAGTTGAATGATAGATACAAGCCTGTTTAAAGGGAGAAAACACTGGAAAGTGAAGGTCTTACTAATACAGAAGAGAGAGAAGGTGCAAGTTGTAACAGCTGCAGAGCAAGCCCAGGGTGACTGAAACACGTAGTTTTAAACAGTGAGTAAGGTTAATCACTGGACAAATTGTGGAGGGGAGTAGATTTCCCATACCTTAGTCTTCATATCCAGAAAAGGAGTCTTTTGGATAGAAGGAGAAAAGCAGCAAATGAACTGACCACATTTGAGTCAACCTGAAACCAGCTAGGAGCAGACCCTGCCTAAGTTAGAAGTCCATAAAGTTTATTGCAGAAAGTAAGAGCAGAAAAGGAAACAAGAGCAAAAAGCTCTGCTCTGGCCATTCTCACCTTACTCAAGCCCTATATACTACTCTGGGGTTAGGAAGCATGGCAGCAGCCTGGTGCAGGAACTGCGAAAGACGAGCTGGGAGTAGTGTGGGTTTAGATACCTGCTCCTGCATAAGGTTGTGGTTCTATGGGCGGAAAGAAAGAACTAAACACCTCAAGAAATGCAGAGACAAGAGCCTGAACGGGAGCGTGGGCAGGGCCAGCCCTCGGCAGTGCCTGTGCTCGCAGCCCAGCAAGACTCCAGGACCCTGTTCAGTGTCTGTTTCTATGAGTCACTGTCACATGTGTGCTCATATATATGTATATACTCCCCCGTTCACCAAAATAGCCACAAAGCTATTTATTATTCATGAAAAGTCCCATTTCACTGTCTCTGCCTTTAGTCACAGTCTTTTTCTTTACTAATAAGTCAGTTGCAATTTTCATAAAAAGTAGCTTCTAAGAGGTCATTCTAAATATTTTAGCATGTGTATCCTAAATTAATTTTCCCTAAATATACATTCAGATTCACACAGTACAATTTAATTTAAATACACAATTATTTTTATTAATTTTTATCTTGCTGAGTGGAAAAATTTCTGTTTAATCAAACATTTTGTGGTGGAGTAGTCAGTCATAAAAGGGAAAATAAATATCTAAAGCCTCTGATATAGTTATGGCATTCCCTGCCTTCATTTTGGAAAGCAGAATATTGAAATAACTAATCTGAGACCTCTTGTATTTCAAGCAGATTTCTCATTCTAAATGGTAATCTACATTTGGATCATATTTTTTACTTTTCTCTGAACTTCTCTTAACTGATTTCGAAATAGATAGGAACATGTTTCTGGCAAACATAACTGTTTATGTGAAGGAAAGGGGAAAGCCTCCTGGTTCTAGCTGAAAGATTCTTTCCCCTGAAAACGTCATTAGAGATATAAAGAGATGTGACTCAAAGTTCAGCATTTAAACTTCAGCTTTTCTAGTTGCTATTTCTTTTTCTTCTCCTGCAGGATCCTTCTGAAATATATAGAGGGGAGGTCCCACACAACATCAGATTTTATTCCTTAGAGAAATCTTCAGTGACTATAAGTTATGCAAAACTGCTGTTAATGAGACAGGTACATGTCCTACAACTTAAGAACATGAATATTCCATTCTTCTTTGACATTCAGATTCTATCACCTTATTTTGGTGCTGTTAAATCCTGAAAATATATTCCCTAAATACATCTTCTCTGAAATATATTTTACTACAAGTGCTCATATGTCATCATATAGAAGGTGCTTTCATGGCTTCATGATTCTACTGCAGCTTGGAAAATCCTGATAGGCACTCTGGGTTAACACTTTAGCTGCTTGTGTTGCTGAATCTTTGCTGCTATTTTCACTAATAACATCTAGATGTATATGTAACTACTTCTGCTTTTAGCTGAAAGCTTATTTCACATCTGTCAATATACAACTTTTAGAAGATAAAAAAAGATTTTAATTTTTTCTCACTCCATTTAAACATGAACTGAAAAACTGGAAGCAGATATCACGTATCCATTTACAATGCAAATAATAATTATCCATGTAAAAGGTTAAGGGTTTCTTTATTATTTTAAAAATTAGCTTGTTTAGATAAGAAAACTATTCAGCTTCAAAATAAAATTAATAAAACTTATAGTGAGAGTAATAAAAATAGTTTTTAAACATTTAATTCTCCCACCCCAAAAAAATGAAAACAGATTCAAATATCTTCAAATCTGAATCTTTACAGTATTATCCATTACATTTCACTTTGACAAAGTGTACTTGTGTCAAAAATTATATTATAGCTATAATTTGATGGAGTCAATCCAACATTCTTAATATTCTCAGAGAGCTGGCTCTTGTTGACCACGATGGCTGCTCAGCATAATGATGGGTGAATTTATTAATCAGTGAGAGTGAGAAAATTTCTTTTGGGAGAAGGCATAGATCTAGTGGCTAACCAAAGCCCCTCCCAGAGATCTCTGGAGGGATGGGAATTCCAAAGAGACTATGGATGACCTGGGATTTTTCTGCAAGAAATAAATAAATAAGCATAACCAGAAGTCAGACTTCATAATACTTCAGTTTCCTGTATGTATTACCACATTTGAGGGCTAAAACAAACTTTCAGTTTATATTAGGGTTGTTGAATAGAGAATGATATCAACTTTGAATTCTATCTTATTGCAATTGAATAATCATTGAAAATTTTTCAGTAGTGGTACCTCAGCAAAGACCAGACAGATCATGAGGTAAGATGTCCAGGGTGTTATGTTTGAGGTTTTTTTTTCCCCTGAAAAGTTCATCAGTTTCAGATTGTTAAAAATGTTTACAAGAAACCAGCTGTCAGATTGAAGGCTAGCAAGTACCTAGTTACCCAGACTTGATTAGTAGTGGAGACTCTCAAAATACAGCACCATCCTTAAAGTTCTGGTAAAATGTTTAGACATATCTTAGTTTATCTGTCTGAGCAAGTCTTTGACATTTGTCAAAAGTGGCAGATTCCTGGCTCCTCATAAAGCCACAGTATCCTATTAAAACAGGAAGATTGCAATATTACAAGCACATAAGTTGTTTCACTGAGTAATTACTTCCTTCCTAAAAATTTATGTAATTGCATTAGGTTCAGAATCTGCCATTATTTCCTCAATCTGGTGTTAACATTAAAGGAAAGTAAAGATAAATTTCACATAACCATAATATTTTGCCTTTTCCTTCCTGAAAGATGAAACATTAGAAATACAGTCTTTTTGGAGTATAAAATCATTGTTTTTGCCTACCTTCAGTCCTTAATGTAGTTGTCATTATAGAGAAAATGCTTCCTTACAATGACAAAGATGTCATTTCAGAAAATTGTGGGGCGAGTTGATGAAAGAATTGTGACTTTACACTCTATGAAAAGTGGTATGATGTTGTATTTCCACTTATCTTGCTGAGCAAATAATGAAAGCAACTCACTTTTCTCTGCAATATTTTTTAACAAGTCCTCCTACCTGTGTTGTTGCATGCAATAAAGGATAGTAAAGGTCTTCAAATGGAAAAGGAGACCTTGTGTTATAAAATAAAAGCATTTCTTTTTTTGAGAACTGAAAGGAGTCACCTTCAGACAGGTTTATTTTCTGTATTAATATGGTCCTTGTATTGTGATAAATATCAGTGGCTGACTAATTCTAAATCTGAGAGAAATAGATTAGAAATTAAAAATTCTCAGATACATTTTCGTTCAAAAAGAAATGCTAAAAAGAGATTTTTGCAACTTCAAGAAAAGCAATTATCAGTCAGGTAAATGCGCATTTATTTAAGCTTGATTAGTATTAAAAGAAAAAAATTAAAGAAACAACGTTAGGTAAACAGAAACCCTGATGCCATGGTAGACACAAGGATGCACTAACCAAGACTTAGGTTTGAGTAAGCTGTTTTTGAACTAAAGGTCCTTATCTTTCTCTTGTCTTTTGTGTTCTTTCAAAACCAGTCTTCATGTAATTCAAAGAGAGAGGGGGGGAGGGAGGAGTTGAGGGCTCTTGTGTGAAAATAAAATGATCTTTAACGTTTCTCTAACTGCTTAATTCAAATAATCATTCTGTGAAAAATCGTTTTTATTCCCACAAATAGAAGCATTTTGTCACCAGTCAGAAACCTGGCATGCTTTCTGTACTTTAACTAGCCTCCAGGAGTCAGAGGTGTCATGGTGGTATTGTATATTTATATACGAGGAAGCAGAACACAAGTGATCGGTTGTGCGTCATTCATACAAATAACGTATTTCGGGGCTGAGGAAGATGAAGATGAAGCAAGAGTCCTGTGTATGTGCTTCACCCTTCAAGAAGGTGTAGGTAAAGGCATGCAGTGCAAGGGAAGAGTTTTTTTATATGCAGAATTTGTAGGTAAAAATTCAAAGACTTACTTGTAGAGGGAAGGATGCGTTGAAGGGCCTTAGGAAGATTTCAGGCTCGTCTATGGGTAAGGAAGAGTTATGTGCAGTATTTTGGGGTTTTTTTGCACGTTAAACTTTCTGAACAGAAATCTCTAGATTTGACGTTTTGAAAGAGGATTTAACTGCATAGCAATCCCTGCAAATTCAAAGACTATTCTATCACTTCCGTTCAGAACAATAAGACAGACATTATAATAACAAAATCTTTGTTGTGCTCCAAACACAGCTTAGGCAACATGGTACAAAGAGTACAGCATAATATTTCCTAGACTGTCATTAGTGGTCCAGCTTGATTATCTATATAATGAAGTCAAAACACCAGAAAAGAGTCCAGAAACTGAAGTCTGGCACTTAAGCAAAGAAACAGAGAAACTTTATTTGAATTGCATAAGTTCTTATCTGTCTCACATTACAATACCTGCCAAAAATACAATTTTATTCTGTTGAATTTCAAGGTTACATTCCATTCTGGCTATTATTTTATATGAGATAAACGTCACTTCTTTCTATAATTGCTTTATTTTCTATGTTTTTAAAGCCAAGAGCAAAACAAATTACCTGACCCTATAGATAAGGAGATAAAAAAATTATGTGAACCAACAGAGATCGCTGAAGCAATGAACATAATAAATCAATTTCACAGGAAAATGAAGAGGAAAAATGACAAAATAAGAAAATCATTTAGCAACAAACAACAGGAAATTCAGTAGCATTTCTTAACAGCTTCTTGTCTTGAAAACTTCTCATGTTAACATAATTAATAAATTCCTGTATTAATTTATATTTTTACTGCTGTTTTTGTTTTCCAGTTTCAATAATATTTTGATTACTGATAATGAAATAGTAATTGATAAATACTGTGAAAAGAATTTTACATGGATAGCATTTAAAGTCAGAAAAACGAAGGAATATTACTTGAGACAGCTCAAAATTAGTCATCTTTAAATGACTGATATTCACTGGAAAGAGATTTAAAAACAAGATGTTCTCTGACCTTGAATTTTTGCTAAACAATGACACCAAAATCAAAAGCCTCTATTATAAATCAAATGTTTTGTGCTTCACAAATAAAAGGAATACATAAGTATTCTGATTTTCTGCTATTTTTAAGGGAATTAGCTACTTTCTCTGTGTGATGAACTATGGAATAAAATGTCAGTATTGCAGCCTCCCAACAAGGCTTATAAGGCTGTAGAAAATGATATAACACAATGACTGATTGATAATAGTGTCTTTCCTAATAGTAGAAGAGAAAACCTTTAATCCAAGAATAAATTTCATAATTACAAACTCTTCTTACTGCTATCTTTTACTGACTAAACAATAAGGGGAAAGTATGAAGTGGTTCTATGAGCGTGTCAGAGAGAGAAAAGAGGGGATCTGGGCAAAGAAAGAAAGGAGATTTTTATATTCTGAAAGACAGACACTTAAAAATTATAAAAGGATCCAGTACTCTTTTGGTCTAAGACTGAAACGTATTTGAGAATGCTGACGTATCTAAGACAAGAAAATAAGAGTGAATGTCCCTAGTTTGTAGCTGCATACATATTTGTCCTCTCTTAAATATGTGATTGATTACAGGAGCTTTAAAGGAGAGATATTGCTATTTCTACTAATGGATACTTCTGAAATGTAGGGAAATCATATTCTCAGAGCACTTGTAAGGCTGATACATGGGGGAAAAACTTTCAAATTGTTTGAAATTCTAGGTTTGATTCTCTAGGGAAGTCAGGATGTAAATTCCCTTTGGTGATGGTGTTATAAAGTTTGTGACTGTACCAGGCATCCATTCAGATCAAGGAAAATATAAGAACTTGTGAGCTTAGTATCATGGGATTCAAAAGATCATCTCTATGAGTATCCACCTAGGGTATATGTTTGTTATATAAGCTAATTACATGAAAAGAGATTATTAAAAGAACATGATTAAAGTTGCAAACTAAAAATCAGGGCTATTAGTTCCTCTACTATTTTGCAATTGGGTTTATGACAGTTCTATAGAGGTGAATGTTTTTATTTCTGACATTATCTTTGTCAACACAGAAAAGAAATAAAGGACACAGACTAAATGTCCTTTTTAGAGAGAAAATAAAAATTATATATGATGCCATATATTACCTCTTAAAGATATTATTCTGTGGGAGAAGTAGTGAGATAGAGGGCATTTACTACATGATTAAGCACAAGTCCACAGTTCTGCTTTATTCTGGTAGGGTTCTTCAGAGGGTGTGAATAATCCCCTGCATAAACTCTTGGATCAGTACAGCCGTCGCAGATATGTACACAAGGTCCATATGGGAAGAAAACAGCCAAGAGTCATTGAAGTGAAGAGCTCTCAAAGGCAGATTTGCAGAGAAAAGCTGAAGACTTGGTAGATTTAAAATCAACACAAGGTAAAGGTGTTAGGCTTGAGCACTAGCTTGCCAAGTGAAAAAAATGGATTTGTTACTCTTTGAAAGCCGAATTTGAGTCCAAGACACTAAATGTCCTATTGGGAATTCAGACCTGAGAGGGATTTAAATCTCTGTTTGGCCTCTCTGGTCTAAAGCACCTTGCTCCCCCTTCCACTGGGTATACCATCTAAGCCTTCCCTGAAGTAAGACAAGACATTGAACATTGAAATATTTAAAGATAGGTTACCATTTTCTTTTCAGTTTTTTAATGTGTTTCCACATTGTGCTACTTTCTGTCACTCATCTTATGGTAATAATCGATCCAAAATCTACAACCAAATTTAGGTTTTTTTAGCTGTTAACAAGTCACTTAAGCAAGGTTAGGTTTGAGCGAAGGTAATTTTTTCACAGGGTTGAATTTACACAAACATGTAGATTTTTCTTACAATGAAACTGAACCTATACCATAAACTCACACATTCTAGCTTTCAGATTAATTTTAAAATAATTTTACTTTTATTAGAATTGGAAATAATGAAACGTCATAGGGCCAAATTTCCTGGAAACATTGGCTGAAGTTTGAGATTTGAGCACAAATGAGGTCAATTATACAGCCTGATTAAAAAAATTTGAAATTATGTGGTTTGTTTTATGTGAAAGTTTTTACCAGACATTTTCCTGGTGTTTTTCTCGGTTTTCATCAGTGAGCTACTGATTTACTCTACCAAGAAATTAAAAACAAAATGCAAGGACTTAAATATGGTCTTAGTTGAAGACAGTGGAACTTTTATTTATGAAATGAATATCACAGTTACCCAACCCTTCCTCCCTAATTAATTGCAGTAGCATTTGGAGAAAGAAAAAAAAAAAAGAAGAAAAGGAAATTTTGCCTCTATCAGCCCAAGAAACCGGAAAGTTTCATGCTTAAATATGGTTGTTCCTATGAAGTACTGAAAAACTATTTTGGAAACTTTCCCATCAAAGCAGCTGTGCCCTTTTAACTTGAGTCTGACTAAGTACCCTGTTTTTCAGTCACATTGCAAGAACTACTGAATTTAAAGATATTAACAAAGGAGCTTTCAAGATTGTTTGGGTAAATTTAATATTTTTAAATGCTAAGGTATTAATTTTCTGGTAAAAACTATTTAAATTGAATCATTAAAATATTTTGATAGTCAATGATAAAATTCTTTTCAATCCTTTAGTCTTTACAAATAAGTCTTAAAAATTCCTGTGGCTTCTTCTAACTCTGCTTTATTTTCTGTTTTGATTTGTCCTTTGTTTTCATAAATTACACATATAAAAATACATACAAGAGGCTGATATAGGTATAAATATATATGCATATATATATGTGTCATTTTGATAAAAGCAAAAACATTATATGGTACTGAAAAGAAAGATTTCACAAGGAAATGAAGTTTCATAGAAACAAGAAAAATCTAACAAAATATATGGGACATTAGTAGAATTTTCCAAGCACATCAGGATTTTGACATTATGTAATGAAGAACAGATCTGTTTAGTCAATGAGGAAACAGGTGTGTTCTGTGCACTGGTCACAGTCATTCATGTGAACTTCAGCTAAACTGTGCTGGATCATTCACTCAGAAAGAATGATTGTATCAATCAAATCACAAACTACTGGATTCAATGGAGCTGCAGGGTCAAATACCAGGACCAGGGTTAAGACAAGAAGTCAGGTTGAGTGATCATATAAGGTCTTTCTGTGACTGATTTTCAATAAACAAAAGTTTTTCTTAAAAACATTCTTTTTCTAAAAAAGCCAAGTTAGCAGTACTGTGAGAATATGAAGCTACTCTGTTAATAAAGTAACTCATAATTTAGTGTTATTTAAGTATTTGGTGTTCAATCAGGAATATCTAGATACAAAAATTTCCATATACTTGACTCATTTTCCTATGCAAATGAAATCAAATAGCCTCAGTGTTTAAAGTGAGAAAGAACAGAACAGAAAAAGGCTTTTCTCTTCGGTGATAGCAAAATAAAATATCATATTGGTAATATGGAAATGAGAAAAAGAATATCAACTATGAAGCTCTTGTTCCAGAGGACTGACTCCAGGAAATTAGAAAAACAATCAAAATGCTATTGGTTCCTATTTTATTACTTTGCTCCATACATATAAATTATAAATTTTAACCCTTTGTCAGGGCAGAGTCACTTGAAAAAACAATAACTTTCTCACATCTGATTTCTTAACACCTGAAAAACAGCCATTCATGAGGTTATAAATACTGCAAAAATGCATGTGAATTAATGACTTTTGAATTACAAAGAGACAACACCAAATTAAAAAAAAAAAAAGAGGAACCTGAAAGAAATTTTTTTTTTTTGCAGGAAATCTATTCCAATATACATATTTATTGTTGTAGCAGTAAAGAGTGAACTTTTAAGCAACAAAAGAATGTGTGTTTGCCAGAGGGAAATATTTCTCAAACTTCATTGTCCTGTCATAAGCATCCAAGAAGAATTAAGTGGTTTTCCTTTATTTTTTACAAAACTCTCTTTTTCCATTTCTATTTGACTTTTATGGTTTTTCTTCTCAGAAATAAAGAAGATGTATGCAAATTTAATCCCAAAAAAAAGTTTTTTATGAGTCTGTACTTTGTCATAATAAATACCTAGATGGGTATTGTCACATTAGAGTGTTCTTCTTACTCTATAATGTGTCAGCAGTTCTCACATGCAATTGCAATAGCATCGTGCTGTGTGCTACTGCTTCTCTTCAGAGTTAATCTACATTATGCCTTCTTGTGTGTGTATTCTACTTGTTTCAGATAATTTCTTGAAGTGATAAATAGGTCTCACTTCAAAACTGAGCATGGACTTGTCTTCTTGAACATTGCTTTGCCTCTTACTTTCTGTACCACAGATGAAGCTATAAATGGTCTGGCTCATTTCCATTGCCTGACAGACTGAAGCTGGAGTGCCAATGCCACTAGCCACTAACCATATGTAAGACTGAAAGCAATAATAGCCCACAGCAAATTAGAAGAAAATCAGTAACAAATATTTTCTGCATAATTTCTAACTCTTCCTGTTGAAAATTAAATTTTAAAATTCTCATAGTAAAGTCTAAGAAAAAAAAATATGAGGTGAGGGGGAAGTAGCAGAGATACAGATTCTCTTCACTGTTATTTCTATATTCTAGGGTTTTACTTTTCAAATCAGCTATTTCTGTGAACCTAGTTAGATGGAGCTGCCAGGAACTGATCTTCCACGAAAGACATATATGAGGGACTCTTGCCAAAGACTCCAAGTGATTAATGCACATGGGACTATTTCATAAGCAAATGCAAATTATGATCTATTTTGATGGTATGTCAGATGATTTCTTCAAAGTTGTCTTTCATATCTTAGCTTTCTCTCTTAGTAGAAGAAACCTCTGTTGTTTAAAGGAAACAAACTCCAAATGTTGTATATTCAGGAGTTCTTAACTGTGCCATGCTGACAAATATGATTAGTCTAATTTTTCATTTAGTCAGTTGATAAACATTCTTATCCACTCTTATGCACTAATATAGATTAAGACATTATAAAGATCTATTACTTGCAGTGCAAATGTTATAAAATCGTATAGTAAACTTTATCCTTTTAATTTTTTTCATTCCTTTTGGCTATATTTGTAAAACAACCTTGATTTTAAATATTTGGACACAGATTGAGTAAGAGGTTAAATTTTATACACATTACAGTAAACATAAAAAACTCTCCCCAGTAATTTTAGTTTCCATCCAAAATTGTATGTACTTTGGGCAGGATTCATAAAGGGTCTATGAGTCAGGCAAGAGAGGCCAAATGAATCATCCCATCTATGCTTCCTACATGAACAACCTGGGGAAAACAACTCTTAGTGGGATTGATCTGGCACTCAGTTTCCCAGATGAATATGCCAATTTAGAAATTCCTCCCTCTTTCCTTTAATGAGGCAGGATTTGTAGACAGCAGCTTCAATCTAAATGCCCATTTTTAGCTGTCTATATTCAGGAGAAATAAATGCAGAAAAAATAAGTACCATTTAAAGTTATATATTGTAAATCTTTAAGCAAAATTAGTCCTCCTTAACATCAGGGTACTCATGGAATAAGACCTTTCCTAAACTCTGTGTATATTTACGTCTTTAATTCTTGGCTGAAGAGGGAGGATGGTTGTGGATTGGTTTGGTTTTTCTTACCTTCCAAGTAATCAATCAACAGGTTAATTAATTTTATTAATTTGTAAAATAAAATTGATATCATATTTACCCATAATAAAATTATATTTACCCAATTATACCACATAGAAAATATTAGTTGCTAACAGACTTGAGGGAAAACTGTTATGAGAATATATAGAATAGAAGAATAGGGCAACTTCAGACAAAAAAACAACTCCACTAGTGTCACTTAAAACTTTCAGGTAGGTGAGCCAAAAAGGCAAGACGCCAAGACTGAAGAAGTCAGAAAAAGGCAGAACAGAGGGCATGGATAAGAAAAGTTACAGCAAAGACAGCCTGAAGATTAATTTACAGCACACCTCTTACATCCAAAGAATCAGCCAGAGGACTTCATTGGCCTGCCCTATAAAAATGCAGGCAGGCTCTCAAAGCAAGGGGCAAACTACCCTGAATTTACCAGACCTAGAAAACACCTGCAGAAACATAAATTCTACTATTGTACTTTGTGCTGCTTTGAGGTTATGTACTAAAATGTGCCTGTTTGCTTTTCCTTACAACATAGGAATAAAAGAGAGAAACCTAGTAGCCATTTCTTTGGAGCTTAAAAAAGGACACTGGGCCAGATGACAGTGTATAAATGAAAAAGTAATTAAAATTGTTTCCTTTTGGGTAGCAATGCTGGGATGTTTTCTGGGATATGTTTTTCCCTCCTGGAAAGTGATGGGCAGCAGATCAATCGATCAGAAGCTGAGTCCAAGGAGAAAACCAAAAAAGAGGTGAGAATTGACTGAGTGGGAAAAAGGCAACCAGCAGAGATCCTGCCCTGAAATCAGCATGGCTCAAATGAGCATCCCCATGCTGCAGTCATTACTGACCCTGCTTCTCAGCACGCAGCTGCCTCCACCAAAGATGAGTAAAACAGAGGTGCCTGAGCTAGGGGAGGTGTTTTCACTTGAGCAAAATGAAGAGGGCCAGGTGCAAGTCCCACAGCAAAGACACCCTGCAGCTCCTCTCAGAGCTTCTCTGTGTCACCAGCATGTGGCCAGATGCTTGGGTGGTAGCTGTTTTAAGGTATGCAGCCAGGAAAATGTCCTTAATGCTGCTCCAGAAACACCTCAACAACAAAGAGAAAATTGTTGTTTTCTTGTTTAGAGTAATATAAAATGTGGAATATATAAAAGCTTATATTTGCTTTAGGGTTGCTGATGTTGATTTAAATCACTTGTTACTGCACGTGGATGGACTGCAAGCACTTTAAGAGGAACTAGAGATTATTTTCCCTGTATATAAATCTTAGAAAACAGTATTATTGAATATTCGTGTCCCTTTTCTTATACACTATACATATGCTATAGAAAGTGCTAAGGTAGATGGGTTGCTTTGCAGTACCTTTTTTTTTTCTTCAAAAGGAATAGTGATTATAGTCTTTTTATGCTGATTTCAATTAGTTTCTTGAAGAGTCATTGTTCTGTTGATATTAAAAAGGAAAAATTAGCTGTCTAATCTCATCCTGTGCAAGGAAATTACTTTTATTTTACTAAATTACATGCATGCACAATGTGTTTAATGTAGAAAAAGAGATGTCTTAATAGCATAATACATATTCTATTTGTATTAGATGCAACCAGCTGCCTGAGAGACTAATAGAATAGAGAGGATAATACTCTTTAATGCCTTTCTGATGGATTCCACAAATCCTCTCGATATCTTCATGTGAGAAGTTTACATGATGCTGTAGGTTGACTTTGGCAGAAATTGCTGTACAAACTATGTGTTGGCCTGTGCCTGCCTCAGACTCTGTTTGAGGTAGGATGGGAGTCCTGAAGTTCACATTTTCTAACCCCGCTGCTTGAGCAAGGTCAGCTAGTTCTGCTTGCCCATGACCATGTCCGGACAACTTTTAAATATCTCCAAGGATGGAGACCTCTGGAATCTCTCTGGGCAATCTGTGCTAGTGTCCAGTCATCCTCATTGCAGCTGGGTCTCCTGAAGGTCAGATGAAGCCTTCTGTATTTCAGTGTTTGCCCACTCCACTGCCTCTTTTCCTGCCTCTGGGCTCCACTGGAATTTGCCTGGCTCTATCTTTACTACTTCCCTTCAGGTGTTTGTATACAAAACACCTTTGAGCCTTCCCCTCTCCAGGCTGAAAAGCCCCATCTCTCTCAGCCTTTCCTTATAGAAGAAATTCTTCAGTCTCTTAATCACATTCACAGCCCTTCACTGGATCCTTCCTCTAGCTTCATAGCCCTCTTGTGCTGAGGAGCCCAAACTGAACACAGCACTCCAGCTGTGGACTCTCCAGGGATTGAGTAGAAGGGAAGAAGCACCTCCCTCAACCAAGTAACAGCCCAGGCTTTCATCATTTGACACAATGCTAGGAACTTTAGAGCTGTCTAATCAGTCCTTCATAAATGCTTGGATTATGCTGCCTTTTTTTCTTGTATTTATGTTTCAGGGACATTATGGCAATGTAAACTACTTAAAGCATGGACTTAAACCTTTTAAAGATTGCTTGGTTGAGAATGGACATCCCTCCAGTAATGTTCCTGTCTCTTTCGTGCTTCTTTCCCATATGTCATCCCAGGAGAGAAGCAATAAATACCCAAAGAAAGACTTTTATAAAGACTACAGTTATTATTTGTTTCTGGATGCATGTAGATAAATTAAATGCTAAGCAGATGAAGCACATCCAGAAATCCTGTCACTGTTCTGCAGATCCAGGAACTGCAATGAAATCTCAAGGGTTCAGTCACTGTCAGGATCTTTGTAGTAGTTAAAAGCCATAGTAAGAAGACATGGTGATAGATTTCAGCTTGTATATGAATGAAATGTCAATTGGTAGTCTAGATTCATTAGAAGAGTCAGTAACTACATGTTTTACATATCTTCAGTTCATTTTCAATGATAAATAGTCCCATCTCTCTGCTTACTGCATTAATGCAATAGAATTCTAACTTGTACTGGCAGCATATACAGTTTTTTTGTAAGGTAATTTGTTAAGGAATATTTTTAAAATATTAGAGCTCTACAGGTGCAACAGAACAATGAGAGTCAAGGCTTTTTGCTTTTCCTGAACTCAGGCTGATAGGCGTTGTTACAAAGGAATTGTCATCAAATGATGTATTGTGTGTTCATTATTCTGTTCACTATAATTATGATCACAATTAAACCTCAAAAATTGTTACTGTCAGTTTAGGATGTATGAAGATGAAAAGACAGTTTTTATTAAAGACTGGGTAATCATAGCCAGCTGCAGTTGATTAGTCTGGAAATCTCACACATTTAGGAACATGTCACCAAACTGATTCACTTAATTTTGGGGTTGCTTTTACAGCTACATTTTAACTGTCTCTGTGGAAAGAGCAATCTTAAATGTCTTCCATCCTTCACTGTCCTTGTCCAAACCATCATGACCAGATGAGGTCTTCTCTTAAACATTTTTAATGCAAATAGAAATTTTTTGTAATCAGACTAGACTGCTGTTGTTTTTGTTGAAATGACACTTCTATAGATTTGGAAGTAAGGAAAAAGTGTAAACCTTGCACCCTCAAATTGGACCTTGGACTCAGAAAATTTCTCTTTGAAATTCTCTCTTGTAGTATTAGCAGATAAAGTTCTTAATTTATAGAATTAAAGCATCTTCCTCTAGATTTTCAAATTGATAGCTTTTGAGTTTTATATACAAAATTTTAGTGCTTCAGTTGATACAACAGAATAATGATTGGTTATATAAGGAAATATATAGATCACAATCTAACCACAAATCTCTATGAAATAATAGATTAATCTTTACTCTTTAGTTAGTTGGTCCAATTGGAATTCTGAATGGAGTACTTGAATTACTGGGGTGTTGCACTTACAAGAATTAGAACAGAACAGATTGAAGCATTTAATATAATCATCGTATGTTTGAGTATTATTTGACTTAATAAATAATAATAATAAAATAAATAAAAGTGGATAAAATAAATTTTCATATCACAAGTCTTTCTGATCTCAGGGAGCAGGAGTATTTCAATCATTGTGTTTGACCTCCCTAGTAGATTTGTGACAGGTTTGTCATGAAGGTCTCATGCCCTTGACATACATACAAGAACTGCTTTCTCTATTGAACTTGACTCTGCAAGTTTTGAGTTTGTATCATTTGACATTTATTATACCAAAAAAGTTCTTTTGTGTTTTCGAATTCATTCCTTAACTTCCAACTCAACTAGAGATCTTTGTGTCTGGGAGAGTGAGAAAAGTATGGGCTGGAACTACGAGAAATTATGATAAATATTCTCTCAAAGAATAATTATTTTAAAATATATGTCATAAAAATTTAATTGAATGGCGTGAAAAGGCAGTACATATTGCAAATTAATTTCCATTGTTACTTGAAAGCTTAATTCCCATAAAGCAGACTATCCCCATAAATGCTATGCCACTGCTATTGTCATATGCAGTTCTAAATGTATCATAAATTAATTTTCAATTTTTCACATTTACCTTACAAACAAAATCAGGGACTTGAGAAAATAGCATCCATTTGTCAGCTACAGAACTTCATTTGAATTTCCTGTGTTACACTCAATGCAGCTATGTACTATGCATTTGTGAGAATATGTAAGAAAGAGTCTAAAGTGAATGACAATACAAGGTAGAGAATGGGATTAGAGACAAAGTAATGTTGGGAAAAGAAGCAGTTGGATAGAGCCTGTATATCCATGAGTATTTAAGGTAAAAAACTAGATCTGAGAAGCTGCATGGGAATATGAATAGTTCCTCAAAGCAGAATGTTGTCATGACATTTAGACCTGTGGTAAGACTTAGGTGTTTACCTCTGTCCCACAATACCCTCCATAAAGTTTTAAAAAATATTGATTTGTGAAATTGTAACTGCATTATAAAAATAGAATTTCTTAGATGATTTTGCTTGGTAAATCACAGAATCAAATACTGCAGCACTCATTAGTATTCAAAATCTTGAATTTTGATGTCACTCTGAATCTGTGTTTAACAGCTGGATTCAACAGTTTCACCTGAGGTGAGAATTACATCAGGAGTTTTTCCATTCTCACAAAGTTCATTGCCAAAGTTTTGAGTGATAGATTTGTTCATCGAGACACATATGAGATCTTGCACTGATTTAATTTTAAAAATGGCCTGTCTTTTTGCATCTGAATTTTTGTTCTGTTCACTTTCAATTCTCTTCAAATTTATAATTGCACCTACTTATAACTGTGGCAAAAGCCACAAGATTTCTCTCCTGGTTTCTTTTTCACTACATGCATCAATTATTATGCCAGTTCTTGTAATATGATAGATACTAATAAAGACTGTTTCCAGTGTGTTTAATTTGGTCGTTAGATTTTCTACTGTTGTTAAAGTAAACTCACCTGATAGTTTTGAAGTTAAGAGTATTATTAGTTGTTGTTTAGTATTTTAGATAAAATCTAAATTTATGTTGTAGAGAAGAAAATATCCTCAGTTCAGAAGTCTGAAGTGTTGCGCACTTAGTATCACAGCAACAGAGGACTCCATGTCACACTCCCTTGAAAAAGAAGAGCTAGGTTTCTATGTCAGTAAGAAAGATAATTTCAGTCATTTTTAGCTCCTTATATTTATCAGTTTTCATGAGAATATGCTCTATTATCATATGCAAAACATAGCAAAAGTATCCTCATCACAAAGCATCAAGGCCAGGGATTTGAAAATTTATTCAAAATTGGAATCTAAGACATAATCCAAAGTTTTATATTAGGAGTATTCCACATTCTGCATAATGGCTATAGCATGGTCACTGCACTTTATTCCTCCACATGGAAGAAACCCAGTAACGTGTCTGATTGAAACAGGAGTCATACTGCTGATGGTTCTGTACATGCTCCTAATACAAGTGCAATTTCGTAGTTAAATATCAAACTTCAAACCTGGCAATAGATATCTTTGTGTGTAATTCCTGGATGTCATGGCAGTTCAAATATTATTTTCCTGAAGGACATTTAAAGCAAAGAGGAAAAAGCATGCATGAGGATAATGCTCAACAAGAATGAAAAAATAATTACATATTATTCATTCTTCGGTGGACTTCAAAAATAATAATTATTTTCTTACTTAGATATTAACAAATAAAACTTTTTAAATGCCATTAGGTACATCTGACTCTTTTTAAATTTTGTGTGATGATTATAGTTCTCAGACTTACTTCTGGAGTTAACAAGTTTCAATTTCATATCAGCGTCTTTACCTTGTTCACTCATAAATGAATTAGAAATCACTACAATTTCATCACTGCAGATAATTCTTCAGTCACATATCAGTAGTGTCCTTAACAGCAACTATCAGAATCCAACTAGAAGAATCCTTATTATCCTGCTTTTATTTGTACCTCTTTTAGTTTTTTTGTTACAAAGACAACTATTTTTCAGTAAAAAGTATGGTCCTGGGAATTAAAGCAGTTTTATTGCAATTCAAGGATCCACAGTTATAATGGAAATGACTGGAAAAAACATTCAAAACCTTTGCAAATATGTTTATCATATTTTCTAATCCATTCTAACTCATTTCTAATCCAAAATATTTCATTTATTGCTTTATAGAAAATAAAAGGTAACTAAATGATCTTTTTTTGTTATTCATAAGATATCTGCAAGGAAAAATGGAGATAATTTCCCCTTACTGGCGTCTTTCTCTGAACATAACCAAATCTATATGATTACTGAAGACTTTTTTTCACAGTTATTGTTGTGGAATTTGTAGAAATACTCATTTTTATTCTGAAGTTCTGTTTTATAGGCATGTACAGAAAATATTATAAAAGCTATAGACAAATATTTTTAAAGCTATAGATTTACTTTATTTTTCCTAGGTGTTTCAAAAGAAGAATCAATTTATGAATCCCTTTTCCTAATCCAACTAGAAGTGGAGACATGAATAAGGGCTAGTGACATTCTGTGAGTAATTTATGGCTTGTGTCTTCTCTACTGTATAGTAGACAAATGAAAGTGTTTGAGCTCTTGGAACTAGTTCTGAAAAAGTTTTCAGGGGGGCAGGATTTTAGGGGCTGCTCCAATCCGAAAATTAGCAGAATTGGTGCATCCCTCAGAGTTCGCTAGTCCTGGCTGAAATGAAATGAGAATAACTGGAGGTGGTTATCAAATACTACAGGCTCAGTCTTCTTTAAAATTAAAACCTGATAGCTATAATGTTAATTTAAAAAAAAAAAAAAAAAAAATAAGAGTGACAAAATTAACTAACCTATTGGTACCTTCTATCTTCCTTTGTTCTGCATGTTGGTAGCCCTGAAGGGTCTATAAAGGGTAATATTAGTGCTGAGTGGCCATTGCTTTGCAGATGGAAGCCCTTGGGGAAGCCCTTTGTCCATGCTGGCCACTCAAGCTGCAGATGCAGGAGCAGGAGGGAGTTGTTTGATGGCAGATGTCCCCAGCATGACCCCTCAGCCACTCCTTCTGCAGAAGAACATTCCCTGACAGACAAGAGCAAGCAACACTCTTGCTGGGGGTGAGGTTTTCAGTTCACTCCTGCTGATCACATTATTGCACACTTTTGTCTTGTTACTGCTGTTTGAGCAGGTATAAATTACACCTGCAGGTTTTTATCACCCTTGTTGGTCCTGCAAACTGGTATCCACAGATGCTCATGAAAGATGGGATTGCAGTTGTGTAGGACTAGTAGGTGGCAGATAGTGCCAAAGACTGATAAAACAAATTATTTAATATAAACTTTCTGACACTGGCAAACATATTCTGGTATAAATTCTTTATATACAATTGCAAGCATAATGTAGCTTTTTATAATTCTCTAGTCTAGTAAACTATTTTTAACTGTCAAACTCTCCCCCATGCAATTAATTTTTCTCATGGAAGAGTGGTGTAAAAATAACCAATTTGGAAAAAAAGAATTAAAAATTTCCTCTGTTACTGCAGTGTGTGTTTTTGCTATTGCAGAATTTCTTACAGTGACAAGAATACTGATGACATTTCACAGAATTATTCACACTTGCCTGGTTTAGAGAGAAAATAGAAAGTGTGCACCCAAAACACACTCTTTACTAATGGATCTCTAGTTCACACTTTCTCTCACTCTTTACTAATGGATATCTAGTTCACACTTTCTCTCACACAGATGATCATACTTATAGTTATGGGATCTAGATATGTTGATAGAAGTTGTTCTTTCTCAGAGGAAAAGCACTGCTGCCTTTAAAAGGAATTAGATTTAGCACGGAGTTGACTGAACAAGTGAAGCCATCTGTCTGCATTTACCACTTTCAAACCAAGGCAGAGCCAATTTCTGGTGGGCACTGGCAGAACCCCACAGGCAGAACCACAGCAGATTGCTGCTTCAACTGGCATCTGAACTCACCCTCCACTCTGTTTCTGGGCATAACCTGAAGGTGGACATTACTCCTTCACCATGGAAGCTTCCTCATCATGGGTGTCCCAGCACACTTTCCTGGTGCTTCACCAGGCTGGGACACATTTCTGTCTTCTCCCTTTACAGAAGTACTGTAGGTGAAATGAGGGAAATTATCCACCAACTCTTCTTTTTTACACCAGTTTCCAGCCAGCAACAGAACATTCATCTATCTTAAAATTGTATATTTTTACTGGGTAAAGCTAGAGGCTCAGTGTGGGAGGCAGCCAAGCCCAACCAGTATAGTCTGGGAGGAAAGTTTTATGCTCCTTTTGTAAGACAAATTATTTTCTATCTCCATCATATACTATAATTTTGTCATGGGTTGCAGTGTAAAATATAATCAGGGGTGTGTTATTCTATTACCATCTGGGATGGGGGTAGTGATGCAATCTTCTGTTGATAAGCCAGCTGATAAGAAACCATCAAGAGCAGTTTCCTTATCTCTTCCACAACCCATCCTCCCT
>JAWWMU010000153.1:44746065-44826704 GCA_035048155.1 Cinnycerthia olivascens
CTGTCAGTGATTTTCTTTCTCCTTATTGCATGTATTTTGTTTCCTTTTTGTTTTATTTTCCCTTTTCCTAATAAATTGTATTTCTGACTTGGAGTCTGTCACTGGTTTTGCTTTTCAAACCAGAACAACTTTTTACTTTTCTTTGATTGTGGAAAATATAATAACCTTTAAATATTCTTTTCCTCTGGAGAATAATCAGAGTTTTACTGTGAAAACTGGACTTTTACTAAATTATTGTATGCATCTCTCTATTCAACAAGTAAATTTTTTAAATAACCCATAATATCAATGGAAACTGCTAACAAACACCTCAATATTTGAATAATCACCTTTCATTTCAAAGAAAAGAGAAGTTTTACTTTACAATAAGAAACATTACTATGACTTCAAGGTCATAAATACATTATAAATGGGTACATTTGAAAATTCACTTTCTTGAAGTTGGTGACTAGATGAATTTTAACTTCTCTGGTAGATGTCCTGATATTAGAAAATTGGAAAATAATATTACTCATGCTAAAAAAGGTTTTATCTTCTACTTGAAGCCTATTTTAAAATGATCCAATTTATTTAAAAAGCAAATAAAGGAACAGACAGAAAACCTGACACAACTTTCAATCTGAGGCTTTATTTGTAAAATTCCTATAATAAATGTCATTGTGAAGAACTTCAGTTTGCTTGATGTGCACTCAGACCAACACTCAACCTTTGGGATTTTCAGAAACCTTTTATGTGATACCTAGAAAACAGGAGTTTAATCACAAAGCAGCATCTGGATTAAGAAGAGTCCTTCAGTAGACCTTATATTGAGCTGATACTGAGGTAGAAGAGGCCATAATATGTTTTGTATTGTTATATGGAAAGAAATATAAAATGAAAAATTTTCGTCTTTCTTTAAAAAGGCAATTTTCAATAACGGATAAATCCTGAGCCAAATCATTTGAGGGATGAAAGTAAAGATTAAAATTTTAATTGCTTTTAGAGCACTTTAACAAACATCTAATAATGTCACAGTACACTAAGACTAAATTGAAAGCAAAACCAGCTATAATAAAATTTAAAGGGTACATACAAAAAAAAAGGAAAGGGTGTTTATATCAATAAACTAAAGCTAGGAACCCAGGAAACTGATAAACTTCCTAGAAAAGCATAAGGACATCTACAGACAGATTTAAGGATAAAATATATTTCAAAGAGCATAAAAGAAAGAAACTGAAGTGAGTCATATTGATCACACTTTTGCTTGATTAGGGAGTTCATTTTTTGACTAATAAATCAAATCTAGCTGATCAATGAGATTTGGCAAACTCTACCCTTTCATTTCAATTACATGACAAGCTAAAGCATTCAGAAATAGATATTACCATAAAAGATGTCATTCATATCACATGATGAAGTATTTTCTATGGAATCAGTACCTTTGAGAAGTTTTAACAACAGTTACAAAGGCTAGACATATTTATATGAGGATTTCTAGTTTAATTGGAACACTTACATGCTTCAGGAAGAATCCCTCATTAACATTAGCAAATGTTGATTTTCAAAAGCTCATGGAACACCTAATATTGAAAAAAGACAATTGGGATGATCAAACTTATTATGTCTGTCAGCTTAACATAAACCCTAAAGTAAAGTGTGGACAAACCGATCATAAGAATTTATTAATAAAGATTTAAAGGAAAGTAATGTAGTTAGTGCCAGTAGGCACAAATTTATGGAAAACAGATCTTGGGAAACCAATTTTATACATTCCTTGTTGAAAATAAACCATATTATCTACGGAAAAAAACAAAACCAAAACCAAACAACAACACACACACAAAAAAAAACCCAAGAAGCAAGCTGTGGATACAGACTAAGGCTGAGGCCTCCTATTGATTGTAGGAAACTGTTAGCCTGATCCATGCAGGATGCCTATCTGAACAGGAGATCCCTCTGGAGTAATCAGACAAAGGAGCGACTCTTAAAATATTCCATCTGCTTTGCCCCTGTTTTCCTCAACTTTTCCAGGTGAGGAAAGAGCCTGAGACTATTCTCATTAGGTTCCTTGTAATGGTTAAATTTTCAGGAGAGGGAAAGGATCATTGAGAAGAGGTTTTAATACTATGAATGCATGTACAATTTGTGGAGTTAGAGGCAGCCAAAGTACTTGTCCGTGTTTCCACCTCACATAGGAATTCTTTATATAGACCAGAAGTTACCAATTAAAGGGGTCACTAGGAAACTAAGACTTAATGGACAAGCCACAAGAATAGCTGACAGACTGGAAGGATGCTTGAGAATTTGAGAAGTCATTGATTGTGAAATCTTAGCAAATATTTATGTGTTATTTGATAACCTCACATAAATACCTAGTGAGGAAACAGGAATTTAATAGTGGAGAGTAGATGTCCCATGGTTGCAAATTAGTGTAAAAGAGTTTAGACTAAAGAAAAAAAAGGACATAGTTTTTCAATTACAAGGGTTATAGTAATAATCACTTAACAAGGACCATAGCATTTTTTCCATTGCTTTTTTAAAAATATATTATAATTTACTTTCATTTAAAATATATTTTATACAAAAGGAAATTAGGCCAAAATAACCCTAAAGTCAAAACAGTTGTGTTAGAGCAGCTGATTGTGATTCAGGTCACAGGTTTGGTACAGAGGCTCTTACTGTCACCATAGGTTATATGCCATAAACAGCTGCACAAGTATTGCTGTGAACAATTTTGTATTTTGAGAGTCCATTGGCTGCCCAGACTTTCAGAGCCATTCTCCAGCTGGAAGGCATAAGAACTGGCTTGGGGATGAAATTCACAGCATGCTATGGCTAATTTATGAGGTGGAATTTCATTAAGAGACAACAACCTGGGAGCAAGGACACAATTACCCTATACCTTCAGGTGTCTATCTGAGGTATTGTACCTTTGCAGGCACTGACTATACACAACACTCCTGTCATCTGCCTCAGGGGGAAATTTGTCACAGCTACCTTAATTATTCCACTGTTAGTTTAGGAAGTAAGACCTCTAACTTTCTGTGCTCTAAACTACACCAAATGTAGGTGCCTACAGTAGGGGCATAGATATCTTCCATTGTGGGTGGCTATAAGCACCAAGTGAAAAGAAAAAGGAAAAAAGATTGTCACCAGAATGTGTCAAAGGAACATACAGAAGTATTGTACCAAACTCACACTGGAGGTCAACCATGAAGAGATATGTAAAAGCAGAAATGAAATTAAGATCCTAAACATTTTTGACTTACATAGGGATTCAAGCAAGAATGCACAGCTTGACTCTATGGATTTCTGCAGTCCAACTACCTTGCTTCTCTACAAATCCCAAATGTGGGACTAGGACTACAGTGTAGGTCACAGACATAGCTTAATTTCTGGCCACAACTCATTTGTGCCTTATGTACCCTCAGGCAGTTTAGAGCTATTAGTATCTCTCAGGAGAGCTGAGGAATACGCTAGTGAGTATATATATATATATGAATAGCATTTTATGCTATTCCTCTGAATGAGAGCCTTTTAAACTGCCCTTAAATATAAAAATGACAAAAAGTAAGAGGAGTCTTATAGTCTTGTTGAGGAGAGAAAACCATGGTAAAGACACACTCCTCAGCTTACATTTCTAAACAGCTTCTCTAATTTTGTTAGGCAAATAAAAAATTTCTTCCTTTGATGTATATATGTAATTCCCACTGGTGCTAATGAGAATTATTTGAACAATTCAGCAGAATAAACCCCATAATTTAAGGGACATTTGGAGGGGGACTTCAAAGAAAACATTAAATACTTGATCAGAAGAGATAAGAAGTCTATGAAAAGTCTGAACGTTTGAATAGCAGTCAATTTTTTAAATTATCTTGAATTTTCTAATATATGCCAACAGTTCTAGTCTACAGAAGTCTAATACATAGCTGTTCAATCAAACTTTAGTAATATAAAATGACAAAAAGAAAGAACATGAATGTATTTAAGGATTACTGAAGTATGGCCATAAAAAAGGAAGTTATTAGATTTTGTTTTGTTAGAAAACTGTAAAAGATAAAAAATGTGAAGTTTTAATCTCAATCTTCCTTGATATAAAAGGATTTACTAAACCCTTGGTAAACCAAAAAGAAAGTCAGACAGACAGATAAACAGAGTAGATTTTATTTTTCCGTTGTATTTCTTCTTTCTCCTTTTAGGTATAGAATTTTGACTTATTGTAGACACAGTCATATATGTGTAATGTCTACACCAGTAGTAATTTCAAATCTTGGACTACAAATGAGAGTAAAAGCTGAACAAAGGCATATGCCCTTTCTGGCTGCAGTAATGACCCATTATGGGGTGATTCAGAATACCATGAAACAGAGCCACAGCATGCCTAGTGCCCAAGTTTTAGGCTTAATTCTTCATTAATACCCCTAGGACCTCTGTGGATCTGCATGGTGGGTGTACCAGAGCAAATATTCCACACAGGTGTCTGAAGGTAGGTGTGAAGACACCCACCCCCAGTTTATCCATTGATGTAGAAGCTGGTCTGACTGACTCCAGTGACAGAGAATGTAACAATAGCTTTAGTCAATGTATTTCTGCAATCATAATAATTTTAAAAGCATTTTTCAATTCGAAGCCATAAATTAAGCCAAATATTTTAATGCAATCTGTCACAGAGAAATAGAACAGAATCATTTTTCTATTTTAAATCTTTTTTCACGTACATGAAGAAAGACATATCTCAATTTGCTTCTTGCCTTTTCCAGGTCAAACAAAACCAGTACTCATGATACTTACCTGACATGCTTTCTACGTCTGTGCTCATCCCAAATAATATTCATGTGAGCAAAGATTTTTTGCTGTAGCATCTAAGGATGGCTGTAATATTCCAGCTGAGATCTTATCACAGTAACACAGACATCAGAGAAAATCTACTTCAAATGTCATAGGCACTAATTTTCTGCATAGAAATTGCATTTTTCCCTCTCTACACTCCCCCATTCTTCAACAGCAAAAAGGTTACTCATCCTTATTCTCTTTATAAATCAGGTCATTTTGCAGGTTTCTTTTTCAGTCAATATCCTATCCTGCTTATTCCTGCCTGTATGTAATAACTTGCACTAGAAAAATAGCATGTTTTTTTCTGATCCCATCTAAAATCTGACAATATTTCTTTGAATTTCATGATAATAATTAGAATATTCTTGCCTTTGTGATCCTTCTTACTTAATGAGATACCTTCTATTCTCTTCTCTAGGTCATTCATGCAAATATTTTATAGTTTTATAACCTGCAGAAACCTTTTGGAGAGTGGAAATTGCTGATCTTTCCATTTACATGTGGTATTTTTATCTAAACAATGTTTTTCCATATTTCTTCCTGGAAAGGCATCTGTGTTTGAAAACCTTACTGGAACTGCAATTAGAAATGTGATGTTCCTCCGATATGTATAAGACCTTTACCTTTCGTAGGAGGGAATGAAGCTACTTAGGCATGATTCATTCCAGAGACACGAAGGTTGGTGGTTATCCATTCCTCTCTTTACTCAGTGTGTTCACAGGTTTCTTGCTTATTGGCTCCATGTTTTTTTAAGCAGTGGGAGTTAGGATATCTGCAATTTTCAAGAACATCCTTTATAAAGCAATGCACCACTTTTGCCTTTTCATATTTTTTTCACGTCCATCTGTCGTAACTTCTCAGATGCAACCAAACACTGAGATTTTATTTATGAATTCTTTCAGTGCTCTGAGAAAAAAAAAAGTCAGATGAAGGCGGTTTGAAAACATCTGATTAAGTCAAGTATCAATTTGTTTCTTGCTATACCGGGCTGAAGTCTTGATCCTTCATGCCTGATATTAACTATGATAGCAAATGAGCTTTTTAGCGAGAGTGGAAAAAGTCATTAAATGTTCAGAGATTTTCAGCATCACATGCCAATCACTTTCAATCTCTGCGGAGCAGACTAATGATCTCTATTTTCATCCTGCTTCTAGAGTATTTACTTGTAACTGGTTTCTGTGGGAATTAATTTTCTCCACAATTTTCCTTTTCTGACTTTGTTTGTCAAACCCAAAGTTTAATTGTAAAGCTGCGTTTTTGCACTCATCCTCAGTAGTTTGACCTGGGGTCTGTTTTCTATGCTGTTCACTTTGTGATTAAAATGACAATGAGATTACAGTTTCTCAGCTCAGTGCCCTTGATATTCTTGTAAATTACTAATCTCTTTCACACATTCTGCTAATACAAGCCATTTAAAAGTTCTTTCCTTCTAATTCTCCGATTTCATCGAAGCCTGCCCTTCTGAAAGCTGTTGTTTTTTGTTCTGGCCTTTTTTGTGCAGTCGGTTAGGGTCATGCAGTTATAATGCTATGTTCACTCATACTCAAGTTATCTTTTAATCTGATGGGCCCAGAATTCTTTCCTCTTGGTTGAAATAATATGTATAGATTTTCTCCATTATTAATGTCCTACAGCTTTGTTACTAATTGGAAGAACTTGCAGGGCATAGTCTAGCTATGTCCTTGTTTTTGTTTGTTATTAAAATTTCCAGTGATAATTACTCTTTTGAAGGTTTTAAAGAATCAAAATGACATTATCTACTCTGGTTTACACTTGCAGGAAATATTTCTGTTTGACATTTTTCAGTGGCTAGTTCTATATTTTGCAATGCTTTGTCACTTGAACATCTTTTATTTCAGTATCTTTGTTTTTCCATTTTAGGGCCAGATATGAGCCTCAGATACAGCTGAGAATTCAATCCTTTGACATAACTATCCTTGTAACTCTCATATCCTCTCACAATACACTTATTTCTTCCCAATACCTTTGTTTTTCCCTGTGTTACCATCTTGCCTCTAGCTACTTGTTCAGCACAGCCTGTGTCTGTCTGGGTATGTATACATGTCCAGGCCTGCACTTACTCGAAATTGAACTTAGAGAGTGATTTTGCACTAGGAGGCTAATTAATAACAGACAAAGAAGAGTTTGATTTCTGGAATTAAAGGTTTCCTTTAATTAAGCTGCCTATAATATGGGCAAACAACTGGCAGATCCATGGGAACAGGGTAGTGACTACAGAATCCTCAAAAATACTTCAAATCTTCCCTGTTACGGAAATAATGAAAAAGTTATCTTAGCAATATATAAACAGAGACAACTTCAGAAACCCCTATAGATTAATAATCTGTTCAACATTTGATTTTTAAAAGCATTTAATTTTGTTTTTTCCTTACCATATGTGTCTTTGGTTATGTCTTTACATTTATTTAGAGATTTTGGAATTGGAATGAGACTATCTGTTTTTCTTTGGCTCACATTTCCTATAAATCTGTCTTTAAGCATCTTGTCCATGAAAGACAAATAAAAATAAAAAATATATCAAAGATGAAAAGGACTGAGAAAAATATGTTTTTCTGGAATTAGAGTACCTAGGAATTATAATTTTAATCTTCATTAAAAACAAATTATCATTTTTAATCCTTTGTACCCTTAAAATCATGATTCAATGAGGCTTTTAAACACCTGCTCTACTTCAAAGTATGCTCAAAATTACTTTATTGGATCGGGTCCTAATTCGCTCAAAAACATAAATGGACTTTACCAAAAGTCAACAAGCTCGTGCTTTGTGACTTACTTTCAACTTATTTCATTTGAAGCACAGGATCCAATTAATTCTAATAGAGCTGTTTTACAGATATTACATTTATATATAAAGTACTAAATTGAGGCCAAATTGAAAAATGCCGATAGTCTAAAGGCTTTTGGTTCTATAGCTAGCTGTCTGCAGCTATATTTGTGGAAGAGTTTCCTGTTGTTAGACAATTTTATGAATCATACAGATTCGATTATTTTAACCTAGCATTCAGTTCATAAAGACATGCATCTTTCTTAAACTGCTAACACCTAGTCATGGAATGATTTTCAAATATAGGCAATAAAATAAAGTTAATGTAAATAAATGGTAATGTTTATACACTGGACACACTACATACTGAATTCATCAGAATTAATTTTTGGAACATTTTAGCTATATCTTGTTGAGATGAAGTTTGGTTGTGATTTACAGGATCACTGTGGAGTTCCTTATTAAACTGTCACTCAGAGAGCATGAGTGGAAAAGCCATTACTGTGTTAATTAGGTCTGTGGTAGTTTTGAGGCTGGTGGTGACAGCTGCCTGCATGCGGCCCAGCATATACGTTATCCTGCTGGCAACACTGCCTCTGCTGTGGTAGAAGACTTTTCGCAGCCGTGACCAAAGAGAAAATGATGCTGCTTTTTCCCTTAGGGGGCAGTATCACAATCCAGGAAAAAGCTTCAAAGGTTAGCTTTATTTTCTTGAAAAACATTTGTAATGACAAAACATGCTGCAGATTCATTGCACTTTGTTCTTTTAAAATTTATTTCTCATTTAAATGTAGCTGCCTTGCACAAACACACAGTTACATTCAACCAGGTACAAATTTTACCAAGTAAAAAATTATATTAATGAATAGGGGATTATATTGTTCGAATATATTGTGCTTCTTGCATGACTACAGGATTTCCAGAAATTATTCCATGATAAATTAGGTGGTTTTACTTCTGGCCTATACCATGAGAGGTCAGGTGACAGGTAACCCCTACATCTTTCAGTATGTTTCAGCTGTTAATTATTTTCAGTTTCAGAAAACGAGTTGAAACAGAACATCCAAATGCGCCCTTGTGACATGGAGGCCAGTCAAACTTTCCACAGGTGTTCATGAAAGTAATGTCCCTGGCCAGTTCATCAGCCCTAGGCTGCCATGCACCCAGCAGTTAAAGGGATGGAAACCAAGGTATAATATTTGGAAGTCTACATGCTCTGGAGCAAACTCACATAGGCACAAACCTCTTTTACCACTGGTAAAAGTGCAGTAGCAAACTCCACCTCCATTGATAGGAATGTGTTTGGGAAGGCTGGTGAACTCCTTTGAAATGCCCTGAATTTGCTCAAAACTGGTATCAATTAGTATCTAATACTTCTCATAGACCCTAAATCCTGATCACTAGTAAGCATTCACTTGTTTGTGTGGTCAGGATTCTAAGTCACATATGAAAAGCAGAACATTCTTTGTCCAGCCAGAACAGTATTTCTTCAAGAGTAGCTCAGAACTAGATATAGTTAGTCAGGTCAGGTCTGCCAAAATCAATAATATCGCCAGCTGGACCTGTGAGATTTTTCCTTTCTTCTACTTCCAAAAGGAAAGCACTCTCTCTTTTCCCCCTAGCAGTGTGCTGGGAGATGCTGCTCAGCAGTGTGGCTAGCAGATAAGGCACACAAACTGAATCATTCATTTAGCGAGTATTCCTGGGCTGACACTTGTACCCATACTAGGGGAGCATGCTTAGTAACAATTCCCTTACATGCTGCTGTTTCTGTGCATTAAAAAATAAACCAGTCCCATCAAGGATATGCTGTGAACCCATTGAAGTCAGTGAACAATCTCTCCCTGCCCTTTGTGCCAGAGTCTCATGCTGTGCCTTGCTGAGAAAAATGACTTAATGAATTTTTCCTCATCTCTGACTTTGATGGCTCCCTGATGTTCTCTTCACCAGGTTTCCACTTCAATCTCATTTTCTTCTACATAAATTATCTCTTCTGTCATATTTTTTAAATTCACAATTTAATACTGAAAATTATGTAGAATTTTTGACATTTAAGGGATCATGGACTGCTCAAAAGAAACAAGCCAAGTCTGCTAGTCAGAATACAGGCCACAATTAGTGTGGAATCAAAACTTTTCCCATGCAATAAATTATTCCCCTTCCCAAAGTCTTAGACAACAGGTGGATGAGACTAGTATTGTAGAGTTCTGTTGATTAAAACAAGAATTAGTAACTGAGACAGGAAAAATCTTCCTGTTCTTCAGTTTTTGTTCTGAGCTCATGGACATGTTTTCAGTCACAGGATGGGATCCAAAGCCACTTGCCTGGAAAAACAAAGTTGTGGTCCACTAGTAAATGAGGCATTTCAGCCAGAATAATTACAAGACTGAAAAAAAATGTTTGCTACATTTGTCTAGAAACTTTGTGATCACTGAAGAGGATGTATGACTGAACTGTTAAATTCAAAACAAGGACAAGAGAGAAAATAAAAAGGTACATCAAGATGAACTGCTCAGTGTACATAGTCCATCCCTCACACAGTGGAAGAATATAATAAGTTTTTTTCTCTCTGAATTAAGGAGTTTTTGCTCATGGAACACACATGCCATTTTCCTTCCATCATAACCTTCTTTGGAGATCTCTACTGATCAAAGGTTTAAAAAAATGGTAGTAATCCACAGTAGAACAAGGATATCAGAAACTTGTCCTTTTGCCAAAAAGGACAGTTTACATTAGTGCTTTCCTTGATTTACCTTTTTGTTGATGTGTACAAGACCTTCCACACAGACGGGGATGAAGAATAACTCCTTATATTTGTCCCCAGTAAAGCAAGGATGCCAAGAGACTGGATTTTCATAGGAAGACACAAAAAATCAAGAGCCACTATGAACATTTCATGTTTTCTGCTGATTTTATCAGATTTATTTTAACTTCTTATATAAAAGAGATATAAAACATAAAATCATGATCATTTTCTTTGACTATGTTCTCAGAAGTAGTGTCTGTCCCCCCAAAAGAGTTTGGATTTTTTTTATCACCCTCATGTCTCAAAAACTTTTTTGGAAAACAGGTTCTCAGAAGTAGCAACACATGACTTCATGCGGCGTGAAAACCAGTAAGAGTATCTAGTACATGAACTTAATTTGACAATTGTGGCTCTGTACCAGGGTTGCTCAGCTTATTTTTTATATCCAGTGGAAAAATAAAATGTCATAACGTTTCTGGTTTTGAAATGGAGAAGAATTTATGCTTGAGAAATCAGTCAAATTCTCATCTTGTTTATGCATGAACAAAAGACTGAAAATTTCATTGTCAAATGAAGATTGTTACACCCACAGTGTAGTTATACACTTCTGTTGAATGGGTGTGTAAAGGCAATGTGATTTAAATTATGAAAGAAAGTTTTCTAAAAATATCACCCAGTAATCATTTCACTGCAGAATTTATCCAGCAGCTCTGATCAAACTGGCAAGATGCATTGGCTGAAGTTATCATGAATCACTACGTATGCAGTAGCACTGAATTAACTAGTTTCTCTCATGCTTATTACTACACATATTCCAATAATGACTCTGACTATTTTGTTTTTGTATAACACTGACTATTTTGTCTCTGACAAGAACCTGGCAAAGGAAATGGAGAAGGAAATATCTGTATTGCATATACTGAGAAGAAAATATCAATTTTTTTTTTTAACAACCTGACTTTGCCTTCCTAAGTTAACTGGTCTCTTGCCACTAGAAATTTAGATATTTCAGTATAATGCAGCAACACAAAACACCAGTTTCTCATCCCAATACATTTGTTTCCATGAGAGAGGCTAGAGGAGTGTTAGATTTGTAACAGCCCTGCTATAAGGAAACACTTGGTCTCCTAGCTGCCATAATTATTATCAGCTGCTACTTACTGAGTTTCCTCTTATTAATGTTATCACTTGGCACAGAATTATAATGCAGGTTTAGCCAGTTATTTAGCCATCTGTGAAGTGTCTTAACTCTGTAAGGATTGGTATTAATAATAAAGAATCTTATTAGTTTTGAGGAACATGAGTTCATGGTATTGTCTGCAATTCAGTTAAAAAAAAATGAAGTCAGTTGGGAAATTGTTATAGTTGGACTAATTGCATATCAGAGCCTAGAAAACTATGGGGATTATAGATTAAACTAAATCCTTCAATACAGCCTCCTTATGCTAGACATTTTTTGGATTCCTTTTCCTTGCAACAAATGAAAAATTTAACATCTCACTAAATTATCTTCCTTTAATTATTCAAATTTCAAGTAGAATATTTTTTATCCTTTGTCTTCATTTCCTGGCAGAAACCAGAAAAAACAAATTAATTTCATTAGGAGACATTAGAGGTACAATATAGAATACTAAATCTGCTCAATAATACACTGACTTATTCAATCATCTTGTAGTAAATTAAGAATTATTTCAACAGCCCACAGGCTAAAGTATTAAAATCAACATCAAACTCCTTTCTTTTTCACGTGTAAGAATTAAAGCAACCAAAGGGCTGGAGTCCAAACACAGAGTCTTCTGTTCATTTGTTCTTAGGGATGTCATCAGTAACTTCAGGCTTTCTGCCTACCATTGATACCCACAAAATTTGCCAAGACTTATATTCTTATACCAGTAGAACTTCCTAAGCTCATCGCTGTACCTCAGCCTACATTGCTGGAGGAGCAATTTTCTGAGTAATGTACTAGAAAGATCAGAATGTTCAGAAACCCGTGCTTACACTGGTATGAAGGAAGCTGAAAATGAGGGTAGTTATGCTGCTGAGAAGCCAGTATATTGTTTTCGTCAAGTCTGATAGGTTCCAGATCAGATTAAAGAAAAAAACAATCAACTAAAACAAACAAATCCAAAAAGCCCAAAACCAAAACACTTTTTTATAAAGGACCTCATATATACTCTTTTAAAAAAAAAGTCCCACAATAGAAAACTTACGAGCACAGAAAGAAATCATAGAGCCTTGTTAACGGTTTGATACATAACTAAAATTTATGGGACATAGTTATTTTAACAAGGGGTAAAGTAATTCCCATTTCCCACATCTTTGTTCGGATGAATGGGAGTGTTCATACATTTTATGTTTCTTCTTTGAGCTAAAAAATATGAATATATACACATCTGTACTAACATATTTATACAAATATACAAATTAAATTCCCTCTAGGCAATGTATAGTCTTCAAGGATACTGAAACATTTCAAAAAGGAACAGGACAATCTGAATCTGTGGTGGATTTGATGAGCAGAAGTGGATTTAACAGTGTGAAGGAAGCCTCAGCTTAATCTTTATTAGAAGTGTTTGTAAAGCAAGTAATATCCAAGAGGGAACAAACTAGAATAGATTATGTGGGAAGTGATAAGTCTACATTTTTGGACATCTTTACAAGCAAGCTGGAAAATACCAGGAAAAGGACAGTTAATCTTACATTAGAAGAAAGCAGATCAAATAAGCCGTCAGCCCTCGAGATAGACAAAGCAGAGTTGTGTACTCCTTCTGAAGAACAAAGTTTGGAACTTCTGCATAAGTATTTAAGCATGCTTCCACATAATTGTTTAAATTTGACTCAGGAAGATGCTTTCCAAGTGAATTTTGCAGTAAGTGGTTCTCTCACTTCACCTTGGTTTGCATAGCAGAGGGGTGTCAGGAGGCACAAACTCTGTTCCCTTTAGCTAACACTAAAGTGAAAGCTGCAACCTGGGATCACATTTAATATATTTTAGCTGCTAATTAGCAATCATCTTATGGGGTCATGCTAAATCGGTCTGGAGGAAAGTGACTGCAGTGCAGACAAAATTCCTTATACAGCCTGTGTTGCTCTACAGAGCCTCTCCTGTTAGAGCATTCCTCTTGCTAGCGTAGACATGATTTAAGGCTTTTACTTACAATAAGTTGCTGGTGCAGTCAGGATCTGTTGAACTTCTGAATCCTGTACCACAGATAGAAGGAAAATCAAGCAGAGGGAAATAAAAGGAGAGGCAGAAATTTAGATAAGCATCTTTTAGTACCCTTTAACAGCCGAACTAATTTGATTAGAATATATTTATATTGTATTAGACCATCTCAATGCATATCTCTTTCTAGCTATGAAAAAACATTCATAACACTGAGTTCAGTTATTTGAAGGTGTCCTGGGTTGATCAATAGACACCAGGAATCTGCTTAGGTATCACAGTTCTTCATCTTTCCTGAGAGTACTTTCCAAAACGGGCATTTCTGATACAGATTGTAAAGGAAATAAAAATCTTCTTGCTAAAAGGTCATGCCTTTTATGCTTTTTCCCAATTTATATCTGACCAATTTTTTTGTCTTAGAAAGATACTATCTTTTGAAAATATTAAATCACCAAGAGAATATAAATTAGTAGATCACCTCACAATATAATGGTCTCTCCTCTTAAGGTCCCTCATGCTTCTGGATGTCATCCAACAACCAACACACACCTGCAAAAGACCAGAAAAAAATTGTAAAGATCTGGAGAATAAGCTTCTGATTTCTCTGATATTAGAAACTCTTTCCATTAGACCTCAAGCTCATTTCCAAATGCTTAAATGGGTTTTGTCTCTCTTGATGGTTTCTCAGAATGTTTCCTATTGCACTGAAACGTGGAGAATTGTGATTATAGATAGTTTATAGCTAGAAGAACTTTTTTGTAATTTGGAAAAGGATCAGGTACAAACAACAACATTAATAATGGGATGTTAAAAGGACAGGGAATGGCTTGACAGACAGAACTTTTCCTGATGGTTGCAAACTACAGGGAGTTTCTGGAGGCACTGAATGAGAGACAGCAATAACCTAAATGTCAGTAAGCCAAGATTAGCCAAGGAGGGTTGTGTTCAGGTGTTCAGATTGGATGCTTTACTCAAAATTAAACTGTACTTTTAGGCTTTATCATTTAAGCAAATGGTAAAGTTTAAAGAGGTCTTGTGAAGCTTATGTCTAATTACTCTTAAAATTGAATGTCTCTGGAAAGAGCTAAATGTTGAACTGGAGTGTCTGCACCTTGGCTGAAATGTTGATGGAGCATAATAGAGTGATGGTGGAGGTTTAGAGACAACTTCATTTATTCTGATACAAAAATCTTTGGTCTATGGGTGACCTGGCTCTAGTAGTTTTCACAAAGGCTTGAAATTCTAGTCTGAAATGGTCATGTTAAAGCTGGAGGATAAAATCAGAGCTGAAATACTGTAATGTCCTAAAATGATTAAAAAAATGGGAATTTCTCTCCCTATATACAACATATGTACATCTTTGAAACACAAATGCATGCAAATGTACACACCTACACAGTATTTATCAGAAAGCTCACAGGTAGTTCTGAAAACAATTTGTAAGGAAAATTACAAAAAAATGAAATTATTAATGTCTAAAATGCAAGTATCTCCTCTGACCAATTGCATAATGGTAAGATTCACAACTTGCAGTCGGCAGAGTATTCATGATCCAGCTACAAAGTGCTGCAGATCTGTCCTCCCCCAGATCCTCTCATGGGTGAGACTTCAAAGTAGTCAAGGCAGCCAAAAGAAGAGCATGGTGAAATATTATTGAGCTTCATATCATTTGGAAAACATATACTATTAAAAATTTGACAATAATTGTCTTTCTGTCTTACAATGCCATTTTTATTTCCCTTGCAAGAGTGTCGCTTGTATTAGCTTTGATTATAGAAAAGCAGAATCACATATTCAAATAATGAAGGACTGTCTCCCTTTTAAACACAGACTGTGTGCTGGTAGGCTGCAGTATTTCACTAAAGACCGAGGCTAGACTGAACATAGGAGGCTAAGTTAGAAAGAAGATAAAAAGGGCAGCACATTCCTGGGTGAAATGTTATATTCATTTTGTCTCAGAATCAGACACCAACTTCCACCTCTGTGTGCGTGCAAGCGGGCACCACCGGCACCGCAGGGTATCGTTCATTTCCTCCTGCCCAACATCACCAGGGCAAGATTTTGAAATTGTACCTCAGTTTAACTCTCTCACAGTCACATAGTCCAATCTCACACTTACCAACACCTGTACAACTGAGTTGCAGTAAACATCAAGGAAATGATAACTCTCTGTGGCACTGGCCCTGCCCAGTGCTAAGTTTTTGTATCCCTACAGGCTCTTGAGATTCATGTATCCAAATATTAAGGAGTTTTGGCATCCAGCCAGATTTCTTCCACAGGAAATATTAGGCTTTGGGAATGATGTTTTTTGGTGAGGAAAAGATTTCTATCTCTGACTATTGGATAATAAACCCCACTACTTATGAAAAAACAAAGAAACCTCTATTAAGGCCAAAGTCAGTGATCTTGACTAGGTTGTATAAGATGGCATTAATTTCATAATCTATCCTTTTTCCACAGAAAGAATGAATGATTCCTCAAACAGGAGCTTATCTGAAAAATACTGAGCCTTGTTCTTTTTTACAGTCTCTATATGAAATAATCTTTGAAACTAATTAATAAATTATTTTCCTCTCATATTTCACACTAGATTAAAATGAAAACTAACTTTGAGAGGTGCAGTTTTACTCACTTGCTTAGAGAAATGTGAGCACCGTATTTAAAGGAGGAGTGGCAAAGGAATGATCCCTTAAGGCCTGCTCAAGCTTTTCCAGGCGTTGCCTCTCCTGAATTTTTTGAGGAGAGGAAAAAGGAAAAGTCAATGTTGTGCAGTTGGAATATAAATAATCCTTTGGATTTTGTCCATAGCAGGTGGATTCCTCACAACCATTTCAGTGTTAGAGGAAGTTGACAATTGCTGCAATAACTAGTGAATACATAGTTTAGGTTAGAAATGTGTACCAGGAGACAAGGTTACGGATGTTTTCCGGAAGGCAGAAAACAAAAGGCCAGTTATTTAACTGTTCCAGTCGATGGAGAGGAAAGTCAGCCTGTTTTGTGACTTTGGATATGTGACAAATCCCACATAGTTCCTCAAGGGAGTACCTTTTGAACATAAAAAGGCTGAAATCAGGTCACTAATAACAATCCAGAATTCTAGAAAAAAATTTCCCACTCATAAACAGAATTTTTTCTCCTGGTGAGGTGAATTTTCTTTAGTCCTGTTGACACAGTCTCTAAAAACAGCAAGTTCTACCTCTTCAGATAAAGCATGAGGTTCTTCATGCAAACATGCTTCACAGCATCATGTGAGCAGAGACTGTGTAAGAGTATTTTTTTAATAAGGTAATTACAGAATGTTACTCATGAGGTCACTGGAGATTGCTGCACAACAGGATTTTGTTTTCTGTCATTCTGTTATTCTGACAATAGATCTCATCCAACAACACAGTTGCAGTCCTGCCTTTAGAAAATCATAATGAGTGATGTTAAAGGCATGGGATAGTCATGGGATAGTCAAACACACGTGGTGTGTATTATGCTGTACTGTTGCACTCTCCAAAGCAAATTCCCCTTGATATCCAAACAAAAAGGAAATGGACTTACAAGTAAAAGCAATATAAATAAGCAAACACACAAAAATTATTGGCTTAAAAGCCATTTTCTTTTGTCTTTTTATTTTCTTCACGTGAAACCTAAGTTCACTAAGATTACATTTTTAAGCTCTTCCCTGCAACTACAGGTAAATTTCCCTCTTAGATGAAAGTTAAGACTGGCATAGACTCAGGACTTTTTGCTAAAAGGAAAATACCCCCTACCACAAGAGTCATGATAATTTGAGCTCACCTCAAATCTCCCGGTTGAATCCTGTGAGTTCATTGCAGCAAAAGCTGGTGTTGAGGAGATGACTCAGGTGTCAGACTCAGGGCTGCTATCATGAAACAGAAACCAGGGACAATATATTTCTACCCTCACAGACATAGTAGAGTACATGTTCAAGCCCAAAGGTCCTTTACCCTAGTAAGGTAAAAAAAGCTATGGTGAGAATATAACTGCAAAACACAGTTCTGTTTCTTCTTCCCCTTCCTTTGGCATCATTCTATGCTCTTCCCATCCTTTCCTGAGCACAATATATAGCTCAAGCCTTTTGGCACCCATTTTTTTCCCCCAAAAATCAATCCAACAGACTTTTTAAAAAAATATTATTTATCAAGGAAAAATGTATATATTGTTTATTTTGCCGTGGCTTATGCTTTTTACCTCTTCTCCTTCCACCCTTCCCCCTTCCAATCCACAAAACCAGGTGTTGTGTAACTCTGTGAACAAGTAGCCAGTGCTAGAACTGGAATGTCAACTTCACTGAGACAGCAGTGAAAAATAAGGTGAAAAGGTCATGACTGTGATAAAGTATCCCTGCATCTTTCTGTTGAGAAATACAAGGCTTCTGTTGACTTTGCAGAGCTAATCAGAAGCAGAAGGATTTGAAATCAGACTTCCCCTTTCCTTACGTAAGCTGCTTACATAAATGAAAAGGTAAGCAACCACTTAACTGGATTAAGGACTATCTTCAAGTTACAATATCCTCACTCACGGAGTGACCATGACTGGAAAGGAAGCTTTTAAGCATTATCAGTCTATTCATGTATTTGAATTTGGGTTTGCAGAGCAGCTCCATTCTTGCCAGGGTTACTAAAAGGAGGTGTATGCCCTTCAGTGTGTGAGAGGACTATTCGTTTTAATGGAGTTTCCTATAGGTTGCTAATATGTTACATGGGAATTGCGTCAAAATGCAAAGGGAGAGGCATTTTCCACTGCTGGGAATAAAAAAAAAAAAAAAGATTATATTTTGGAATGTATTGTCTCAAAATACGTTAAAGATTCTGATGGAAGTGACTTTGGTTAAATAATGTATTAAAGTAATTGTCAATAACTATTTAAGACAGTGAGACTATTAAGAGGATGCATTTCAGTGGACAGGTTAATATTTACTTCAAAAAACACTCCATGGCTTAAATGAGTCAGCAGGATGAGTGGAAGAAGGACTTGTGGAATGCTTCTCAGAGGTGGAAGAAAATTTGAATTATTCTGTCTGAATGAAAAGAGTACAATCAGGTAGCACTTGGTTAAAGGTGTCCTCTTTTTTTCTTATTTTCCTTTTATTTCCATCTCCACATCTGTTTTAGGAGCTACTTTTCAGACTGGCCCACTTCTTGGAAAGGAGGATTTCATACTCCACAGCTCTCTGTTGCAGGGTGAAGTGGACAAGACAGACTACTTGCAGTCTGTCTTTTTAGGGATTTTTGGGGATATCTACTGCTCCCAAGAACTCAGCCAGGCTATGAAAATGCCACTTTAGCCCACACCTATGGTGCTAAGCATCAGACCTTCCAACCAGATGCAACTCACTGACTTAAACAGCTTTCCTTCCATATGCTCCCGAGCAAGAGAGAAAAGTCCTTTTGCTGCTGTGCTCTACAGTAAACTGTCTCTGCATTAGCTATCCAGAAAAACTGATGTTCCTGGACATTTAGTGTAGGTGTCTAGAATTAAACTTTCAATATCACTACATCATTGTCCAAAAACAGTTAATCAAAGTTCCTTTCACCAGGAACAGTCCTGCTCACAAGAGTCAGTTCTGCAAGAAACTGGTCATTCGCAATAGTTTTTCCTGCATATTTTGATCTTTTTTAGGCTGAAATTAAAACTAGAAATTTTAGTGATAAACAGAATGGAACAATGATGGAAACAGTGATGGAAAATCTCATGTGAGATCTAAAGATATGGTGGAAGCAACGAGTTTTGCAAGTACCTCACTAAGTACATGGGAAATAACAAGTAATTATTTCTCTTTATTGAGAATAAGAGCTCATGTCCAGTCTTGCTTGTTTGCAAGAATGTGTTAGTGGTAGAATTAAAGGGATCTTGAGAATTGTATGTTCAGAGACAAAAATTCTGGATTAACTTCAGAGGAAGCTTGAATGTTCCATTTATTCTAAAAAAAAAATATCTTTTATGCAATTGGATTTATTCTTAGTCAGATTTAAGTAAGCAAAGATTAAAAAATACAACATATTTCATGTTTCTGGTTGCTGAAGTCACTTCTGTCAATCCCTTATATACTGAATATCTGGATCACAGTATTCATATTAGAAAAGACCTTGTATCTGTAGCCTGGAATTCAAACCTCCACCCATATTTTATTTTGTCATATTCTTATTTTTTTAAGACTTGAATTCCTGAAATTGCCAAACTCCACTCAGCTACAAAGAAAAAAACCACTTCTTATTTTAACCTTGTAAAATAAAATTTGGGATGTTTGTATGAATATAGAACTCAAAGTTAGAATGGAATCTGTGTAACTATATCTGGCCAGGATCACTATTTGTACTGATTATGAGGCATCATGTAAAGGGAAACTTGGAAAAAAAATCTGTTACTTGTGAAGTCTGTAACACCAAGAATGAAAACTGTCAAGAGGGCAAAAGATTTCATATCTCATTTCAAGGGCTTTTATGTCTATATATTCCACTCCTTGTGACCTTGCAGTACTACAAAGATATACCTAAAGCCAAAGTTAATCACAGTGATGCTGATTTGATATTTCCATATGAATAAACTTCAACAAACATACAGATAAAACCTCATTCCTCCTATAGAGAAATCAACGCAACTGACTCTGATTTCAGTAAAAGTAGTCTTTGTTAAAGAAAAAGATAGGTTTTATCAAAATAATAGAAATTGATATGATCTTTCAATAGAATAAGGCCCTGACTTGTAATTGGACATATTTTGATTTTAAAATAACACTGTTTACCAAGGTCATAATTTTTTATATTTTTTACGGGAATAGTTGCACCATATGAAATATTATAACATTTTATATTTTCTAACATAAAAAAGTATATGTCAAGGTTTTTCCTATACCTACAAAACCTTCTGATGATACCTTTTCTATCATTTAAATGGTTGCCTTTCAAAGAGTCTTTGCTGTCACATGAGACTTCATAAACTCTTCAAATCTTTTTTCTATAGGGAACAAAGTGATGTATGAGGATCAGGTAGGTTTTCCTTTTCTTTTGAAGGAGTTATCCTGGTCATCCTTATATTCTCTAGGAATTGGCACTCACTTAAAACCTGATCATTAATTTCTGCAAAATGCCATCATAGCCATAAAAAAAATTATGACATTTATTTCTGAAGCTTTAAGAGGCACTTCAAATTTTTATAGCAAATCCCAGTGTCTAAACATCACCTTATCTTCACAGCCCTGTAATAATAATTATAAAAAGAATTAGGCAGAGCTTTTTTCTTTTCTGGTAATCACACACAGGACACTTCTGCCCTAAGCATATTATGGAAAATGAGGGCTGCAAGGACCAGTAAGCAGCATCACTCTCGCTTCCAAAGTACAGCATTTTTTGCTCAAGCTGTCAGAGCTGAATGGCTTTAGCATGTGGGTTTATAACAATGTGTTAGCTATTATGTGCTTGACATGTGGCAGCAGCTTAAAACCATTTGAAAGCAGAAGTTAAAGAAGGCTTTTACAGAGTGAAGGATAATATTGCTAGAGCAATCATTACTGCACCTGGGAGGATAGCCTAGAGACACTGCCTTTCAGATGCTGCTTTGCATCCTGCTGTGAGAAACCTGCCTGTGTGGTGTGAGCCTGCATTTTGTACAGGCTGCCTGCTCATCTACAGTGCAGGTGGGGGAAAACCAGCCCCCCACTTCCCCAGAGCCCCTCAGTCTGAGAACAGGTGCCTTTAGAAGGGTAAATGATTAACATCCACTCTCACCTGAAATATCTCCAATGGCTGCATCAGAACATTGCTATGATGCAAAATACAGTTGTATAGAGTAAAACCAGCAAGAGATTTGAAGTTCCATTTTTCTGGACTAAGACAACAAGAACCAGAACTCTGCTTTGAAAAGAGCAAAGCAGTGCACAGCACACCTATGGCTGTGCACAGTGTACTCAGCAGACAAGCTATATCTTTTCTTCTGAGTTGTTGCAGTGTGAGGTAAGAATTTCTGGGAAAAATATGGTAGTACATGTAAGACAAAAGCTCTTCCCCATTTGTTTTTTCAAATGCCTCAGGAAAACTTGCATACTTTTATCAGTAGATTTTGTTTGGTCTAGACCAAGGAAAGAAATTAATTCTAGGATCTCAACTGTCTCAGAAAACATATTAGTGGTTTCCCCCTGTGTTGTACCAGCTCTGCACCCGCTCACTAACATCCTGCTTTCTCATCTGGGAAAAATAACACAAAGGGTAGAAACACTCTTCAGATTTCTTCACAAAGACAATAAAGCACAACATAAACTCATATATCCACACTCTGTACTGTTTTAAAGGAAGTTTTATCCTGTAATTGTTGTACAATACTTATGTAATAAATGCAGTCTAATAAAAGATTAGCTAAGAAATTAATAGGATCATCTCCACTTAAGTCTCATGTTGAGAGATGTACTTCCAAGAGATGTTCTTCATCATAGCTCAGTGATATCCCTAGTTTTCTGCTTTTCACTCAATGACACCTTAAATACAGCATGTAACTTGAAACCTTTGAACAAACTGAAATGAAAGTTTCCTATTCTCTGTCACAGCATGTGTCCAACTAGGAGCGTCTGAAGAGTTTGTTGGAATATCCTTGGAAGACCTTTCAGTCTCTTAGAATATTTCTTGCATAATCTAAAAAGCGAAACTTGCTTTAATAAAAACTAACTCACAGGCTTCACTTGCCAATGGACACTACTTTAAAAATATTTTTGTAGAATATGCTTTGTACAGAGGAAATAATTTTGGATTGTACAGAGATTCAAACAAATAAAGTGTTCAACATGGCTGAACTTCTGGTATCCACTGGGCACAGGTGCAGCTACAGGAGCTTAGGGAAGTAAATACTTCCAGGGTTTCACCTGGGATGAGGTTTTAAACATTCTGTATATGGGTGTCAAGTGTTAAAATTCAAATACTTAGTCTAAAGAGAGACTTAGAAATCCTCCAAGGAAATATTGAGCAAAGTAATTAATCCAAGTCTCAAAGTTAACTGTAACAGTGGCTAATACAGCAAAAAATAATATTTTCTTATAGTACAGGAGCAGAGAGAAATGGCATTTATGAAGAAGGAAGACAAAACAGGTGTCCATCATGGTTCCTTCTGATTTTACAGACCTATGAGAGAGATTTTACCTCTCTCATAGCACACGTTAACCAGTTTTACCTTGCTGACATGAGTTGACCAGTGCTGCCATCATCCTTCAGTATTTCCTCTACTTTTTTTTTTGTTTGCTAACCCAAATCTCTACACTTCACCTTCAAAGAGCAGGCAAACCCCTGAAGGCAGAGACTGTCTCTCACTGTTTGCACAGAACAGTGCACGATCCTGACAGGAGCTACAGGAGCACACAAGCTTAACTTCATTCGTCGAATACTCCCAAATGAAATGAGTTTATGAGGGAACAAAAAAGACTATGGTGATCCTGGGAAATATTGGACTAGGGATATTTTTAATTTGGGTGGGGGAGTTAATTTGTTTGAGGAGTTAATTTGTCTTTTCTCCTTTTCTGTGGTAGTGGTTGTTGGTTTTGCTTTGCATTTGTTTGGTTGGTTGGTTTGTTTGTGGTATGTTGGTTGGTGGGTTTTTTCCCTCAGAAAAATTGCCAGGTCAGGGCTGAGCTGTATCAATGTTGTTTTATTCTACCACACTAGTACTGTAATCAGGTCACTCTTGATTTTCTCCCAGGATCTTCAGACATTGAATTCTGAGGTTTGTTTTTTTTATTTTCAGATTTAGATTGTGTTATCTAAACAGATTTTATCTATTTCTTCTGTTTTGATGTTCTCTGAGTATGCTCTCAATATATAAAATCTTTTTCCACAAGATCTACAGGGCCAGCATCCACTAGCCCCAAGCTCCACCTCCTCCTCCTCCTCCTCAGGTTACTATTACAGTTAAGTGTGTTCTTTTGCAGAATGCTAGAAAGGGTGCATGTCCTCAGGAAGACATTGTTCACAGATCACCCCATCATCTACTTGTATGGTGAAGCTGAGTGAGCTGGAACTGCTCTTTCACTTAAAAGACAAAGCCCTTGCAAATCACAGGAAGACAGTTTCTTGGCTTTTGAAAGTAAAGTTTATATCTACCTTATTAAGTAACTGCCTAAACAGCCTCTTTTCAGCTTCAACTGCTAAAAATTATTGAAGGAGTTACTATTCTCTCTTTTTCACAATTTTCAAAATCTGCATGAAACCTATTTGGCAAAATCACCATTTGGCTGCCTTAGGGGATTACAGACCGCTTACCAAACCAGGTGTCTTTGCTGTTGAAGTGGCAGTTTTCTTGGTAAAACTCTGACTACCAGGTACTGCCTAGATGACTAAGTTCAGGGGAAGGACAGCTCAGATACAGCAGTCTCTTCTTGATGGGTAACTAGAACTTGAAAATTCCTGTGAGCTATCAAAATCCCATGGCTGCCATTTCCCCCTTTCTTTAACTGCTGCAGTCCATTAGAGGAACTCAGTCAATTTGCTTTCCAACAGCTGGCTTTCTGGAAACTCATGAATAAATACAGCAACATAGGCTAACTTTATTTTCCAAAAAAAAAAAATCAGTCAACTTGGAAGTAATGTGCTGTCATTACAGGTCCTTTTCTTAGCTTATTATTTGGTCGTTTTTTAAAGTCCATGTATTAGTGAATCCAGGCGACAGAAGACAGGTCATTTGCGCACACACCTATAAATCATCTTTCCCCAGGTGAAAGGTGGACTAGGAGGCTCATGGTTTTCACATCCTTTAAGGTCCCCTCAAAACCAGCAAGACAGATTATAATAATTTACCTGCACGACTGCTGAATCTTGCGTGAATTTGTTCAGAACCCAGCAGACTAAAGCAACCATGGCATTGGACAGTCATCTCGTGTGCTAAGGCTCTATGTCAGCACTACGAGACAAAAGACCTTATCATACATCACCTAAAAATGGTTCATAGCTTCTGGAATGGGTTTGTGAGGGTTTTCTTCGTTCTAAAAGGAGCTTTATGGAGCACCAGTTTTCCTGTAACTGTGGAAGATAATAAATGAGTTCAAATACGAAGAAAATGATATTGTATGTGGAATGAAGCTGTGATGCTTTGTGACTTACATTTCTCCTGATAAGTAAAAAATAAAGTGTAGCAAGTTACAGTATATATCAAAGTTCTACAAACAGCTATTTACTCTTTAGAAAAATCTAATGAGTATGGAAGACTGATTTCCATGCATACAAAATCCAAGTATTTGTGAATAAAGAAACACTAAACCACACAGCAAAAGAGTTTTTGCCAAAACCAGTGGGCTTGACATAAAATACATAAAGAATCAACTTTGGCTCATGAAATAGGGTACAAACTGTGCTCACTTCAGTGTTTGTGATCCGCTCCCCTGAGAACATGCAGCCAATTTTATGTTGAGGTTGCCCCCCAAGCAAACCAGCCTTATGGAATCTAAGGAGAAGCTGCATGCTGATCAGCAAATATGAGTTTCAGATAATTCTAACGGTTTACCCTGTCATAAATCCTCCTACAAAGCCTGCTGATGAAAAAAGCATTTTCACAAGAGCTGTTGATTACACTCATATACTACTAACTCAAGTATCACTTTTCAATTATTGCATGGTGTGCTCATTCCTGAAAGTCATCAGGAAAGTTAGAAAAGTCATCTTGTCCTGAATTAATATATTAGCATAAGTGTTTGTGGCGTTTTGTGTCAAGTTGATCTAAACATAAATGAATACAACATGTTTATTTTTAAAAAATAAGGTAATTTTTTGACTCAATTAAATTGCAACCTCAAGTTTTCCCTCATGCTTTTGGCTTCTTAGTATTTGCTCCAAACCATTATAAAAGCCTTGGCTTCACTTTGTTCCTGTCCAGATTACTCAAAATTTTATTTGTCTTGTATGAAAAACAACAAAAATGTACTGCAAACCAAGCTGAAGTTGTTAAGCAAGTTTCTCTTTTTGCAGACACTACTACTCATTTATACTCTGTGGCATGATAATGGCAATTATTAAAGCTTTCTTTTAACAAGAATTTTGTGTGGTTTTATCATTTACATAGTAAATATAGCAATAGCTTCTACCAGACTGACAAATATTCTTCATGAGGTCCATCACAGATGAGAATTTCCACCTCCCATTAATTATTTGATTTTGTCAAAAAACACACACAAAAATCAAAAACAGTTAAGCAGTAGATGGGAAACAGTCTCAGGCCTAAACGAATAAGTAATATGCTTTTTATTTCTTGCCTCTTGAGACAGAAGCAAAGGAGGGATATACCAGGGCTATACCCACTTGAAGAATTCTTGACTGCATTTGGCCCTGAAGTTCTCACATTTTAAAATATCTAAAGATATCTTTGAGAAAAGGATAGGAACAAAACTTTAAGTTAAGCCCATTTTTGGATATCTGATATATGAAAATATATGTGCTGTTTCCATACTGCTTTCTGTAGCTTTGCTTGCACTGGCTCTTTTCTCCTAAAGGACCACTAGAAATGGGAAAATTAAAACAAACAAAAAAAAATTAGTTGACGCAAAGGGTTGTGGAAACTAAGGGGCAAAGAAAATCTCAAATTTGTAACGAAGAAACAAGAAGTGACTTTGACAAATCTCAGTTTACAAAATTTGATATACATTAAAGTTGTGAAACATTTAATGAACTATCTCTATTTTCTCTATCAGTTTTAAGCGCTTTGAAAATTAGTACTTTAGAAATAATTTGTCCAGTAATTCTGGATATACCTACACTAGTGTTGACAGAGAACATTTCTTGGGCAGTAAAAATTAAAAATCTTTGTGGTCAAATTGCCCCTCTATCTGTCCCTGGAACAATTTAGATGTCAGCCTGATCCAAGGACAGAGGCTGAAGGGGGTTGCCCTGTTCTGGAGGAAAAGGGCATTTCATGGGAAAGATATGGGCTGTCCCATACCTGTCAGTCTCAGTGCTAACCCATATGTCCCGGACATATTAATTTTTAATACAGTTATAGTGTTATCCTTCTAAAACCCAGAAAATAATGTAGTGATATATTACTTTCACTTTGAGTTTCACTTCTCTCACAGGTAATTCTGGCAGACTTTTAGGGGTCCTTCAGCTCTGTAGCATCACAAATTCACATACAATGAAAATAAATGGATAAGTAAAGTGCTAAACCAGCCTGGTACAGACCTCAGCTTGTATATTATGATCATCCACATATTTCATCAGCTAATCTAGTGTTTCTCCATCCCTGATCAGACTCTGATAAAAATTATCCTTTCCCAGAGCAACAGTTCTCTGGGCTGTTATAGTTGACCACATAGTTCTCCTTGGCAAATTGCAGTGTCAATTTTATTGGCATAATTTAATTTTATTTACTCAGGCAACAAAATTCCTCAACCAGAAAAACGGGTTGTGGCTTTTATTTTTCAAAGTTACAATGAAGTGGGCTTTCAGAGAGCAAAGTAAATATTTAATTAGCAGCAAGTTATATAAAGCAATTACCTTTATAGGAAGTGTACTTTCCCCTTCTTTATGTAAGAGATTCATTGTTTCCAAAGAGGAATTCTGTCAGAATAATGACTGTATGATATATTCATACAAAAAAAGAGAATATCATACACCAGTAGTGATCATAAGTAATATTTAGACATATATAATATTTAACATTATTAGTTTATCTTTTGTCAGAAGTTCAGACTATTTGAAGGAAATTAGAGGCCTTGCTTGCATGTTGCATAAGGCTGTCTGTGCTATAACTATTTCTTATATTGAAATCTCACAAATAAGTGTGTATTCGTGTAAACTGACAATTACAATGCTTGGTATTGTCAGAAAAGTGACAATATATTTTGCCCTAAATATATTGCCCTAAATTACTGTCCTTAGAGACGATATTACAGAATAAACAAATACCTTTATAAGCTTGTAGAATGGATATGTCATGACTTTTTGTTTTTGCCTGGATAATTGTTCTGCTGCTCACTGTACCTCTCATGTCTTCCCAGAGGTTTCTGTCGTATGCCAGCACTGATCACAGCATGCTCTTCTGTCAGAGTCACAAAAGTGACTCTGCCATAGCCCTCTCTCCCTCTGTGACTTCTTCCATGAACAATGTTGAGCAATTAAGGATAATTAAGAGTGACTAACTACTGAGATAGCCTCACTGAGCACAAGTTACTCTTTTAAAGCTCTTCTTAGTCAATAACCCCTCACTGATAACTTCATTGTCCGGAGATTGCTACAGAAGGAAAAGCCTTTTGATGTGGATATGGTGAGCAATGGGAAAAAGAGGACAGAGTCACATAAAAGGCCCTAAAAACTCAATATTTACAAAACAGAAGTGCTCCTGTTCCACTGAAGGAACTGAAGAAAACAGAGATATGACCTCCTGGGGTTATTTGCTAGCCTTGCTGGGGACTTCTGACATGGGATATTTCTGGACACTGCACATAAATCTTATTTTTAGAGAAATCATTATACACAAACATATTATATTCATAACTCTTTAAGACTATATAACCCATTTTATTCCTATTGTCTAAGTTCTGTATATACTCATGAGTTTACATTTTTTAAAAATATACATATAATATTAAGTTCTTTTTAATAAAGATAACAGTACTGGAAATGCCCTAATTTTAATCAAGATTTTTTTTTTATTATACCAAATCAAATTAGATTATATTAAACATTTGACTCTTGGCTTTTATAAAGAAAAAGCAAATACACAAAGATTAGAAATAGTTATTGTATTTGTTTATAATTGTGACTAGGAACTCGGAGACGTCATTACTTAAATTTTGAACAAGATGTTCTTGCCAGAGTTATGAATGAGCTAGAGGTGAAATTGGTTTTTTTGAGCTAGAGGTGAAATTGTTTTTTCTTGAAATTGGAGAGTTTATTATTGACATTTTAAGAAAGTCAACATTTGTTTCACACTTCTTGGCTACATGTCAACACCTCCTATCTAGTGCTTCAAGAGCAGTTGTTTGGGGCATGGTCATTCTGGTACCTAGTTGACACCCAAATTAATTTCACAGGTTTTGTACTACACCTTTTAAATTTAAGGTATCAGAATGTTTGATGAGTACTGTCTGTGTCTTGTTCTTGGCTTGGCTTGTACAGTGCACCTTACTGCAGAGATGCATGCCTCTGACTGTCTCTGTTTGTTATGTGAGCCCCAGGATAAGTTATTCTAAGAAATATGATGTTGCCAGTTACAAGACCAAATGTTTTTTAACAAGTTGCTCCAAGATGTTGATCAGACATTATCACAGACATGCGGTCCATAGGAGTCAGCAATTCAGTAGCATATTTCTTTTATGAATTTTATTTGCTAAATTTTGTATTTACTTTGCCAAATACCTACTGTTGTCTATCTCAGAAACATCAGTGAAGTTGTTGAGTCTGTTTATACTGGAAATGATAAAATTTTGCTCAGAAAGAGGAAAAAAAAAGTTTGGAATCATTTCATCAACATTCCCAGAAAAGGACATAAAAAGTTTAGACAATTATGTTTCTGAAGTAGCCCTAAGAAGCTCAACCTTATCCCAAAAGGCAAACAGAGAAAAAGAATACATACTTTTTAATGGAACTCTCAATGGAAGAACAGCAGCACAAATTGAATAAAACTAAATGGGGAAGAGCTATCAGAAGACACGACTAAACATTGCTTAGGAAACACTTCTATAAAAAGTGAGCTTACAAAATACTAGGTTTAGCTCAATGCTCCAAGTTTCACATTCTGAAAAGCATGATGAGACAAAAATTGCCCTTCTCTCAACCTGTACCCATCCAAATTCAGCTTAGTCACAACTGTATATGTTTTAGTGTAAAATGTTTAATGTAATAATCTGCTTTGCTTCCAAGCTTATTTAAAAATGTTTTGTATCAAATAAATTCCCTACTGCCAGGAGGTTTTCCTCAGTGCTAAAGGTGTACTTTGTTGAGATGCCCACTGCTGATTCTTTCTCATGCATTCAATTCTGTACAACTATTTTAAGCTGCACAAAATGTAGTTCTGTTTCTAACCTCAAAAAAAACCCTACAGTTATTTTTTTCTCTACTCTATCTTGAATATCAGAAGTAATGACTTTGGGATTTTTTTATCTATTAAATTCAGAACAGAAAGCAGTATTTACATGTTTACAAAGCTGATCTCATAATTTTTCACAAGAAACTGAAATTATATATATCCTCCAACGATTTTGCAGCAAAAATGTACCCTCAATGGCAATTTGCACTTCATTCTCTCTTGTATTATCATGGACTTATATTTTTGCTTAAATTTCAATTCACCTTTCACTAAAATGTCTTTTGATATTTTGTTCTATAATAAAGTAATATTCTTCAAGACTAATCAAGACATATTTGAAATCTCAAAAAAAGCTGTATTTCAAATCTTCCCAAATTTTTTGTTCTGTCCTTTACTTTTTATATTTCTAAGTATTTGGTGGGATGACCCTGCCTGGATACCAGGAGGCCAACAAAGCCACTCTGTCACTCCCCTCCTCAACCGTGCAAGGAAAGAAAACAAAAGAGTCGAGATACAGACAGGACAGGGCGAGATCACTTACCAGTTACTGTCATGGACAAAACTTGAGGAGATTAGTTTTATTTATTGCTTAGCAAATCAGAGTAGGATAATGAAAAATAAACCTAAATCTTAAAAACACCCTCCCTTCACCACAGCCTTCTTCCTGGCCTTAACTTTACTTCTGAATTCTCTATTTCCTCACCACAGCAGCACAGACAGATGGGAAATGGAGGCTGTAGTCTGTTCATCTCACATTTTCTCTGCTGCTTCCTCTCCAGGGGGAGGACTCCTCACACTCTTCTCCTGCTTGAGCAAGGGGTTCCTTCCATAGTAGATAGTTCTCTTCTAGCTTCTCTGTGGTGGATCCTTTCCATGGGCTGAAGTTCTTCACTAATTGCTCTACTGTGGGTCACTCCCATGGAATGTAGTCCTTCAGGAGCTGGCTGCTCTAGTGTGGGTCCCCCATGGGGTCACAAGCCCTATCAGCAAACCTGCTCCAGAGTGATGTCCTCTCTTCACAGGTCTGTTAAGAGCCTCATCCAGCAAAGTCTTCCCACATGGCCACAGTCTCTGAGCATTCACTTCATCTGGCATGGGTTCCTCCTAGGGCTGCAGGTGGATCTCTGCTCCACTGTGGACTTCCATGGCCTGCGAGTACACACATGGTCTTCAGCACCATGGTGTTCATCACAGATTGCCTGGAAATCTCTGCTCTGGCCCCTGGAGCACCACTGATACTGTTGGCTGCAGAGATATTTCTCTTACATATTCTAACTCTTCTATTCTTCATCTGCAGTTGTAGAGCAATTTTTTTCCACTTCTTAAGTCCGTTAACGCCATTGCTGACTGGGGTTGGAGCCAGCCGACATTGACTCCATTGAAATCAGTGTAAACTCTCCTCAGCTCCTCAGAAAAGCTGCACCTGTAGAATCTCCACTACCAAAACCTTGCCAAGGAAACTCAATAAAATTCACATTTTTAAATTAATTTATAAATATCATTGAGGGGGTATAATTCCGCTTTTTTGCAATAATAATAGATGTGCTAAAATTGCAAGAAATATTTACCATTGTAATATCTCTCCACAGCTTGATAGGTCATCTTTTATTGTATTTTTCATTATGTACTCTTTAGGAAGATGTATTTTTCCCTGTTTAAGGCTATATGTATTGATAGTGAGAACAAACAAGCTAGATTGAAATAAAGCTTGTCTATTTCAAACACTTTATAGCTGCAATGTCTATGTTTAATTAGTTAGTATTTCATATAACAATAAAATGTGCTTCACTGCAAAATAATTTAAAAACTATTAACAACCTGATATTTATGGCTTTTTAAAGACTAATATTGAGTTGCTCTCAGTGAACAGAAAAAAGCCAGCTGGGTTGTGCAACATGAACATTTACTCCTTTGCTTTTGCATCATATAAATTTCACTAAGTACTCAAATTCTTGTTTTGAAAGTTGGTGCTGCAGTTACTTTTCTAAAATGCCCCAGACCGTTGTCAATTTTCTTCACAACTTTTAAAAATGCTGCTTAAAGGTACAGTGCGGCAGGTTAACTAAACTTCCTAGTGACTTGGAAGGATCAGATAACCTCCACATGTTCCACTTGGAGTATTTTCTTCTTGTTATCAAGCTATTTTTAATGTTTGATACCTCATTCATTTTTTCAGTAACTTAATCTACTTACCCTCATCTGGTATGCAGTCTGCGTTATGTTTTACAATGCTTTTCTCTCATGCATTCATGAAAAACTTTTCTAATTTTTTATACCCTTTCATTAAGTCCTACTGGGCTGTACATATTAGATATGAATAATATTAGGTTACTCCAAAGTGTGATTTCATAATTGTTGGAATTTTTTTGCTTCAGCCAGGGAGTGTCAGACTGAGAGCTGCATGGATTGCTAGAGCTGAAACAAGTCTGTTTAGATGGCACCAGGCATTTTGAGGAGCAAACAAGCAGAGGTTGCTGCTCCAATTAATTTCCCTTGAAGGCTTGAATGATACTGGAAAAAAGAAAAGTCTGCATGAATATCCAAGTAACAAAAATAAAAATAAATTTGTGAATCTACCACTCACTAGATGCACAGCTTTGTTCCAAAAAGAAGGTGAAATTTAGATTTCAGTGGAAGCCAACATTTGATAAGGAAGAATAAGTAACAGTTGGCTGTTGGAAAGATTCAAATACAACTTGAAACTGTAAAACTTGTCTGGTTCTGCCTGTGAACATATGCATTGCACGAGCTACATCCAAATTCATTAAATATTACAAAACTAGTGAGTATAAGACTAATATTGAGTTGCTTCTAGTGAACAGAAATTTGGTATAAAAAATGATGCTTTTTAAAAAAAAACAAACACACCTTTTCTTCCTATCGATTGAAAATTATATACCTACATTGACGTACATTGTTTTATAGTTTTCTTCCCTCTTCTTTTATAGGCAGATTAGAGCACAGGGAGTCACTATAAACAGAGAGCCTGCATCAGCTGAACTTGAGCTTCAAGGCAGGGCTACTAACAGTCAAGGGAATGAGAAGAAACCACTTGCAGTATATAGATAAGGGAAGAGAAGAATGAAAACCATTACTGGGTTTTTCACACCAGATGGAACTGAAGAAGAGGCATCTGCAGCTTGATCGTATCACTTAAATCTGCATTTTTATTGCTGTGCCGTGAATTGGTCTGTGGTATGTCCTTAACATTTTTCTGGCCATGAAACAGAGCAGAAACTGTAGCTGTACTCAGGCCTGGTCTGAAAACTCTCCTACATGAGGCAGTCATGATGATAACCACCTTGTGGGCCTCACCAGAATAATGAAAATAAACCCAGCTAATGAGAAGTAGTAAGGCCTGAAGGCTTTAAGGCTGGGAATAATTTACAACATAAACCAATTAATGTTGCCATACTCCATATGACTTCCCCAGGCTATGTACCTAGCGAACTGAAGTTAATCTGCCTGACTAATTTCAGTCTGTTTCATACAGTTTATTTATAGGTGACCATTTCTACTCTAAATCCACAATTGTACATAACAGGAAGATTTCATGCCCCATCTTGGATTTTAGATGTCATTAATATTTGCAGTTTGAGTTAACTGACATGTGCATGCAGTTATGTAATCAAGATTCAATGTAAATACCCCTTAAAGATCAAGGCCAATAAATGTCTCCAAAACCCTAGGCCTAAAACTTTCCTTAGACCCTTTGAAGTTTTCAACCTGCTCTACTATTAAATGGTAAGTATGGTGGCAGAAACAAAGACTTTGCAGTGCTGTGCAGGAAGTGAAAGTTCAAACTTGGGACTTGCTGGAGGATATCCCTGCATGTGATCCCCGTGGAAGGGGTACCTAACCTTTACTTTGTGAACTCGAGGAAACTGGATGAAATCTTAGCCATAGTGCTATCTTCATTGCAATTAAGCACTGTGCCCTTTGCAGGCTTCAAAACTCCCTCTGAATCATGTATGCAGGTTCTGAGATTGTTTTAGTCTAAATGACTTATTTATATTCCTAACAAAATTTAATCAAACCCATTTGGTCAGCCACAGAATGGTGAATCTTGGTACAACCCTGCACCTTCCACCCCTTAACTTAATTCACACTCCCTAACTTGATATTTGATCACACTCCTATGTGTATTTATGTGCCCTCAAAAAGAGTTTGTACAGTAGTGCAATCCTGGCACAGATTTCACTTTACAAGCTCCACATTTACAGGTTTGATCATTTCACAGTTTCCCTGCTTATTTCAGGCATAGGCAGCCTCCTCCTCCTATCAAGAGGACTCGTTAAAGGCATTTTACCTCCAATGGTGAAAACTGCTGGTCTGTGACAGCATGATTTCTACCTGGGAGGAGGTTCTGGATCCATCTCCTTTCACAGGACGGTTCATGCATTTCACACTAAGCAACAAAAGAGGCCTTGGAGTGAATCTCTCATCCAGCAAGCAGTGTACACTCATTTCAGATTCCAGACTAGTGCTGTATTCAGCTTGCTGATTAAGCAGTTCATTTTATCCCCTCATCTTGCTTCTGGCTCTTTGGAAAAACAGTTTTTAAAAAGAGTCTGTTCAGAACTAAATTACTGTTTGGAAAACTTTCCTGGAAAATAGTCTTTGCTTCTTTCTACCTGAAGAAACTTGGTTAAAAATAAATGTGTTAAGATTTAAAAGCTAATGATATGTGAACTCTACTCTTGGCCAGACATAGTATTTGCATTAGAATTGGTGTTAGCCTCCAGCAAATCTCTAGAGAAGCTCTGCTATAGTCTCTTGCCTCCCCCTTTTCTTATACTTTCTTCATTCACTGTATTTCCTGAAATAGATTTTTTTTTTTTTCCCCTGAAAGTACGCTGGAGAAGCTATGTGGATAACAAAGAAACCCAAAAATTGTTGAAAGGTGGGAAAAAAAGATGTTAGAAATCTGTCTGGTTTTCCTCACCCAATTAAGAGTGTGCCTCTGTCTGTGGCATTTCCCAATCTCCTCTTATAGATTTTTAAGCAAATGATTTTTTGATAAAAATCTGAGAAAGTGTGGTTTGGCAAGTGTGGAAAAGGGATGGAGAGAGGAAGGGATCTTTTGGCTTTCTTCTGCTACATAGTTATAGAGAAAGTGCAGAGACTGACAGAAGCTCCATCCTGAAAGTCTGAGAGGTAACAGGCATCTACTTCATCAATCAACATTTCAATTAGTTTTTAACAAAAAAAGATTCTCAGCGTTGGTCAGATCATTAACCCAGATGTTTTTCTGGAACCTCTCACTTTGGAGAGGTTGTCAGCTTAACTGGGAAAACTTATGACCAGCTCCTAATAATTTTTAGTTTGGCCCCACTTTGGGCTGAAGTTGGATCAGACAAGTTTCATAGGTCTCTTCCAACCTCAATTACTCTTTTTTTTTCAATAATTAACAGTAGATCCTGTGTCTGATATATGAATAGAAACAAGGAATATTTTTATCAAGTCATGCTTTCCTATTTTATGCTTTCTATCTTGGTTTTTAACTTTTTCTTGTTTTTATTCTCCAACTCTGACATTTGCAGGACAGCACTGTTGGAAAGAACAGCTTCCATGACCTATCAAAATTATTTTTTGTTAAAATTTCCTTTATCTTACTAAGAGTGATGGAAGTTTTCAAAAATACAGCATTCCCTATGAAAGTGCCTGTTATAAAATAAAATAGAAATAATAATTAGGAAAAAATACTGCTCAAAAATTTTTGAAAGCTCACCACACCTGAATGGTTTATTTCAATACAAACTTTTGTCATTCTCAGATCAGCCAGATGTGTTCTTCATGCTGTTAAGGAAGTCTTTGACTTTCTGAAAGACCCCAGTGGTACTAAGAGTGAAGAGCTAATGTCCATTTTCACGCCCAGCTGTGGCTATGGTACTTCCAGAGGACACTAGGTAGTACCCAATCATGTAGAGCCCTTGTGATTTTTAGGTTTTTCTTACGATGGCACTCCGTTCCCAAGTGCATCTTAATTTCACCAGAACTTTAAGTATTTGCATTGATTTTTATATACTGTAGCACTGTTTCAAGTGTATATGAAATGAACTTCAAATAATATTATTTTTCTATTTTCCAAAATAATTATAGAAGGAGAATTGTTGTTCTTTATTCTGCAATGACAGATTCTGTTTAACTTTTTCCTGTGCAAACACTACACTCTGGAAGAGAGAATTGCCTCCTGTGCCATAGTCTGCATAAATCTGCATGAATCTCGCAACTTAAAAAACTGAGCTTTGTTTTCACATGCTTAAAGGAAGTAAAATATCTCAAAGTTCCCACCAGGCTGTTATCTGCCATGAGACCTTTGTGCTGCAGAGTGGAGTGGGGTCAGCCCTGATGGGCAGGGTCTGTGCCAGCAGCTCTTTACCCAGTCAGGGAAGCCTAAAGGAAATCCATGACTGACTGAGGGGGATGATATAAAATATAAATGTGTCTTCTCAGAGAAAAGGCAGATGTTAAAGTATACCTTCTGCAATTAAAAATAGTGCAAGATACAAATGCCTGTGAATAAAAGGCCTTCACTGATCACCAAAGTAACCTTTCTTAACAGAGTTTATCAATTTTACCTTTATGTAAAAACTAAATTTTATGAGCCTACATGAACTGTCTCTATATCTTATTGAGTGATTTATAATATTTTCATAATAAAATTAATTGGAACACCTAAAATCTATTTTGAGGCACAAAAAGTCTCAAAATTATTTTTTAATTGGGACTGTGCAGTTTTATGTTGACTATTTGCCATAGTTTGGTTACCCAGTCTTTTCACCTGGTCTTTACTTGCTTATATTTTAGGATTTTAAAGTATTTATCTCACTTAAAGTATATCAATATCTATATTATCTAAATATCAATGTCTCCTGATTTTGCTTTTACTGCAAGCATTTTTCCACAGCCATTACATGTACATCCCAATTTGAAAAAAAAAAAAATCAAAAAAAAAAATCTGTTGTGTGTTTTCTGGCCTATGCTTATGTGCTAGAAAAGAGTTTTCTAACATGCAGAACCAGTACCTCATTTGCAAGTCATTTTCAACTCAGAGGACTCTGGTGATTTGTTTTAAGTAGAAGACTTAAAAAGAAAGATAAGAATATGAGTTTGCTAACATTTTTAGGGCCTCAAAGCTTTCCATAAGAAGGTGCAAGTGAAATAGCTCTGAAATTGCTAAACCAAAGAAAATGAACTGCAGAAAAAGGTCAAGGTCTGTTGCTGAAGTACAAGCACTTCCGTCTAGAAAACAAAACCAGTTTTGTTCTTGTTAGCAAGGTCATGCGGCCGATTCATTTCATCTAACTTTAAGAAAACTTTTTTAAAATTCTCAGTTTATTAGATTTGGGGCTTTGAGCTGATATAGATTGTTGTGGCACCAGCAAACCTTTGGAGATAAGTCAGCTTGGCTAGTGGTGCTTCTTTTCCCCTGTATCTTGCCACATAAATAAAAGTGGCTGTGACAAGATTTCTTCTCAAGGAATTTTATAGTTCATGGGGTCACCAGCAACAGGAATTCACTGAAATAAATTGCAGATTCTTGAGTTACAAGGGATGCTGCTCTATTTTTCTACCCCCAAAGGACAGCAATAGAGTTCCCAATGACAACAGACAATGATCTACCTGTGGCTCTTTGAGACATCCTTCCTGTCTCAAAGACCAAGTGAGGGCTGGTAAGATGTACTGATACCTCCTTGGTCAACTGTGCTTCTGCCCAAGGTGTTCCCTCCATTTAGGTGGAGCAAAGCCGATTTGAATTTTCTCTAGGAAAGGATCAATCCCAAAACTTAATTTGGCTTTCATAGTTTTGAAGGGCTAATAAAGATGAACAAATCATTAGATGTGTGTTGAATCCAAGGGTGGAGCCATTCCAACTCAAAGCCTGGTGTCTGTGCAGCCCTGGTGCATGACTGGGCTCAGTTGGCTGCACAGGTGTGAGAAGGTGCTGGGGCTGGAGCCACCGAATTGCAGGTAAAGGATAAGAGTCCCACAACCACAGGTGCTGTATAACATCTACCAGCTCCAGGATTCAAAACACCTGATAGGAAGAAGTGAGGAAATAAAAAACAAAGGGAAAAAGGGATTAGGGGGGAGCCTAAGATCAGGGTTCAGCCTTCTCTACAAGCAAAGTCTGTCCAATTCATCCCTGACAGAGAGCTCCCTGCAGAAGAGTTTTGTCCAGCCAGAGGAATGTATTACCATTTAATCCGCAATTATGTTGATCTTGGCCATCTCTTGCATGCACTACCCCCACTAAATACCTGCTGTGCTCTCTGTGCTGTGCCCAGCTTGGTTGCAAAGTCTCTCTGTTGTAAAATATACCTGAACCAAGGTGACTCATGAAGGTGTGCTATTGGCACAAAGATTCCTGTTGATTTAACTTCAGTGTTTGCATTTCACTATAAATATTTTAATTATTGATAAAAGTATTTTAAGCAAGGATTGAGGAGGGACAATTAGTGGGAAGGGACAGAGGAATAGGGAGGAAGGGAGAAAAGAGAAGCAGAAATATTTCCAAATTTCATCTAAAGCATAGGTTAATATGATATTGTACTCAAGCCAAGAGCATCTTGATGTATGATCAGAGATTTCCATCATGAGTAACTTACTGAGGCCTCTGTTGCTCCACAGATTACCCTGCAGCCCTACCTGTCTAGGGTGGCCACTTGTCCCCAACTTGTGTCTTGAAGGGCACACTGTCTTTCAGACACAGTCTTCCCTGAGTTGCACATCAGCTTTAAGAACAGAGGAGGTAAGACCAGAAAACATCAGGGCTTGGGACAAGAAGGAAAAGAGAAAGGGAGAGAGAATCAACCTGCCTGGAAAAGTGAAATAGTTATCCCATAGTGGAAGAGAGATATGATAATTTGAATTTTATCACATTTTTCTTGGTTTAAGTGTACCTAGCCACAGAGTGATATTGCAGATGAGTTGACTATCAGGTAAAATATTAACCTTTAATATTCCATTCTCTTAAATATTAAAATTGGTTTAAAGTATAAAGCTGGGGGGGTTTTTTGATAAAACTGTTGTGCGTGAAATATTTAATTATATGCTGACCAAAAAAAAGTTCCCCTTGTAATGGACCTGAGTGTATTTTCTTTCCATACTGAGTGAAATTCTGTGTGCAATATGGTACAAAACAGATTATTCAGTTTCTTCTACTGCAAGCCTCCATGGAGCATGGAAAATCTCAGCTACATCTCATTAGCTTTTCTGCATGTGGGTTTCTAATTATGAAGTGCTATAATTGACCATTTTCCTTTTCAAATTAATTTATAACATAAGAAGATTTGATTGCGGAAATGTTCAAAAGGAGTAATTTGGTTTGACCTTACAACTTGTTCCAACTCTTTGGCTGGTATCCATCAGGATCATTAAAATCAATTAAGGAGTTAAGTACAGGACATCTATTGTTCTGCCATAGAATCAATAGACCCTTTCAAACCTCCTATAATTTTAGGAATTATAGCAGACTGTTCAAAGAATTACTCTTTTGTAGGATCATAGGTTCTCATCTTATGATGGTTCTAAGCATGTAGTGACTTTTTAGCTTTATTTATTATTTTTAATGGCAAACACATTCACTTTTGGGGTTTGGAAATAATAGCTAGGTTTTTGGAAGAGGCATGCAATCCATATTGTGTTTCTGATACCACAGACAGGCTCAGTAAAAAATGAAGTATAGCTACAATCAATTTAATTGAAATTGTTGAATATTCAGTTCACTAATGGCTGGCCATTTGTAGCTGCAGCTATATTTAGAAAAAGAAAAAAGAGATATTTGTATCCCAGTAACAGAGATGTGGCCTGCGTCATAGCTCCATGGTTGGATCAGCCAGTGGCAATCATTGCAGCAGCTGAAATGAGGAACATCGGGGAAGGACAGACTGACGCTATCCTTAAGGCCCAGAAGCTACACTGTTGCAATAATAACTTAGGGCCAGAAGCTTGACTTACCTGGTGAAATAGTGTTATTTCATAGGAAGCACGATTCTTTACAGTAGCTGTGAACTGAGAGCTAGGACAGTGTTCACTCATTCTTGTGCAGCACCTCACAAATGGGACTGAGTGCCAAAGGTGTCAGTGCTAATACTGGGTATATGTTAAATGACTCCAATGCTTTTTATTATTTAGAGGCTGTTGCTGGGCTTTGGGAGAGGCAGTGCTAATCAATTTCAGTCACAGTGAAATATTTCAGACCAGACAGTCACTCTGAAAATTAAGGATGAATGGAATATAATATCATGAACCCTACTTGTGTCCGAGTTTAATACATATGAAGGAGCAAGAAATGAGGAAGGGAAATTTTTGAAAGACAATGCCTACAGTTATGTTCACACCTTATTTGTGGCCTCAGAACAAGCATGCCTCATGTATATAAAGACAAAAGTTTATTTCCCATATAATCAAAATTGAAAAAGTGTAACATTTTTTCATCCAAATCTAACTGTTAAGAAAAAAAGAAGAATGGAATTAGCAGTGGTATGCACACACAGTTTAGTGGTATGCACACACATTAGTTTCTATCACTTTTCCCAGGGTTATGCTCCCCCTTTCACTGTTCTGGCAGTGGGAGGTCTTATGGCAAGTTCTGAGCATCTGGAGTTCTTCTCTAATAGGAACATTGTGGTCATGTTGATGGTTTTGCCTCACTTGGCCTCCTTCTATATTTACTATCATGCTTTCACATCTCATTCTTTCTTCTTTGGTCTGCTGCTCCATGTTATGTCCAAGCTTACTTTTTTCTACACTGGATGCTTTTTCTTTGCTCTCCTTTCGACACCCAGGTGTGCATTTCTTCGACTGACCGTGGCTGAGCAGTTTATGGCCTTGGAGTCTCTAGTGCCAGCCTCTTCCCCACCTCAGCTGTATTTAGTGTCTCCACTCATTCAGCTGCTGTCTCACCAATCTGTGGTTCTATATGAGATGTCATTGTGTTAGAGTCATCAGAACAGAGGAAAACAAATTAGCTGTAGACAATCTGCAATTAGGAAATATGTAGTTACAGCTAAACCACATTAAAGTAAAGCTGCTGGCAGGTCAATAAAAGTTCAGACAGAGCAGACATGACAATCCTCAGACCCCAGGCCCTGCAAACTCAGAACACTTATGGTCAATTGCTAACAGTGGCAATTGTAGAGCTTCAGGGTAACATAGTTAGCAACGTGTAAGTTCAGCAGTATATCTTATAAAATTAATATTTTCTTTTTCTGACTATGCATTAATAAAAGTCAGCCTGCAGTGAGAAATAATCACTCATTTTTTCTTCTGAAAAGCCAGTTTACATATGTTTCCATATTCAGTCAAAGGATTACTAGGCACTGATTACTGCATCATCTGTAATAAACCATCAGAGCTGCCCACATTAAAAAAATTGGTAAACTATCAGTGAAGTAACTTCCCCTTAAAATGTGAATTTTTCAACTTACTAGAGAATCAGACTCAATATAAACATGATACATCTCATAGTTCATTTCATACCATCCGTATTTGTTATTAGGCACAATTTGTGGGTAATTAAAAAGAATTTTCTGTCTTAATTTGTGGAAACAGATGCTCAATTTCTACACTGACAATGTGAAGACATTAAAAATAATGCTGCTTTTCTTAAATTAGCCAGCTATTCCTCTTCCTCTTTGCTCCTCAAGTTCTTGAAGTAATACCCCATCAGACTGCAGTTAACTCTGCTGCCATTTGGGCAGTGGCAGAGGTGACATTCCCTTCCATCTACAGACTTCTGGCCAAGCAGGGGCAGGGGTGAACACCTAGAAGGGGAAAGCAGGAAGGGACACTGGCAGGGCATCTCCTTCTGGGTCACCAGTCCCTGGGGACTGACAGGGAGAACTCCTCTCTTCCTTGGCTGTGGGTAAAGCTGCAAACACTACTCCTATGGTAGGCTCACAACCAGGATGGAGAGGATCTGGAAGGATCTCTAACTGTGTCCCCTGTAAAGAAGCAGGACTCAGTGTCCCCTTGTGTTGCGCCTCCAGGCTCACTTGCTGGCATGCCCATTTCTTACAGGGAGCTTTAAATGCCTCTCTTCCACATGTGAGCTTCAGGTACTTTTTTAAACATGATATGTGACTGCCAAAGTGAGAGGCAGGAGCTAAGCACTCTGCTGCTCCTGGGTAACTGCAAAAATGCTTTGAGTTGAAAATTCATCATTAAAATGTTCTTCAGCATCAGTCTTTCCCTTATCACCAGAAAGCAACCAACATCAAGACAAACAGGGTGACCCTGCCAAAGAGCTGACTATTGGCTTGTGTGTGCCAGCTATCAGGTTTTATTACTGCTGGTTTCTGTCTTAGCAGAGCTATTCCTAATTGTGTGTCAAGAACATTTCCTGCCTCAGAAAGCAATAACCTATATTGCAAAGAAATAGGCCACCTAAAGTACCTCCATAAGCCAGTCTCTTTCTTCCCTAGTAGTATTTTGAGGGCTCAGCATCTTCTTTGTCTGTTGTCTGCACAAGCCTCAAATCCACAAATATCTGGAAATGAAAAAAGGAGAGAACAGCATTTTGCTGAAATACTTCAGATTCAGCAGAAACTGCGGGGTTCCTCTTGTATCTTTCACTTGAAACACTTGACATTATAAGAGGCAGGATACAAACAAACACACTTGGGAAACAGAGGAACTTTGGGAAGAAAATCCTCTGTTAATACACATTTATTTACATTATCCATGTGCAGCATGCAAAGCAGCACTATGGAAAAATGAAATGCTGCATACATTTCTCCTGTGGAGCAATTACTAGTTCTGGCCTGCATTTTGTAATAAACTGCCTTATGTTTCTTCAAGTATAACATTTTGATGTTTCAGTTTGTGCTATGTTCCCTTACGGAGTCCATGGGAAGAACATTTTCAGCTCAGAACACATGTTGAGAAACAGACTTGCCTGTCTCTAATATTAATACGTTCCTTTAAAAAGCAAAAGGATGCTTCCAAATGCAATCAAAGCTTGTATATATTTTTTTTGAGCGTGTTGATACTTTCAGGAAAGCCTGAGACATTGGTTTTCTGTACTGCAATTTCCACAACCAAAATGTTTATTCTGATCTCTTTTTCTTTGACAACTGTTAGCTATTTATACCTGGAAGAGATTAACTTTTGTAGCTCTAAGAAAGCAGCCATTATGTTTTTCAGCCTGACAAACTGTTTTCTTCTTCTTCCTCATTATGTCTTTAAAATTAAAGTCTTTTTTATTTTCTTCAGAAATCAGACATATAACATCGTACGTTACTTCTACATATCATATATTTTCTCCCTATAACTTTGTTTCATGCAATTTGCTGTATGTTCTTGTATGCAAGCCACTCCAATTTCTACATATATCTTAACTCTCAGAAATATATATAATATTTCAGTATTTACTACCTCTGGGTAAAAACAAAATCAAAATTCTTGTTTTAATTAACTATCATGTGACAATTTTTTTTTTTTAATGTATGCAGACTAAAAATCCTGAAAAAAGAAAAGTCAGATAATAAAAAGCCTTTTAAAGAAAAGAACCCCACAAATTTAGTGTAGTTAATGCATTTCTGGGTGGCATGTTCTGCAGCTAAATGGAATGATGTATAAATCCACACTTTTCAATTACTACTGTTACACTCAGAAAAAAATATAGATAAACTTATCAGAAATGGAACAGGACTAAAAGTTTCCCATCTAACTCCATTTCCCCAGTTGTTATTTTTTTTTCAAAGCTTCAGCAAAGCCTCAATAGAATATTCAATAGCAAAAATTGAACACCTGAATTATAACTATGTATGATAACAAATATACATGTTCTGTTTTGTTACTCTGCAATAAACAGGGGGAAAAGTTATATAATGTTGATGGATAACATCTCTTATGTGATATTTCTATTTGCTGGATTAAAATAATCATATTTTAACAATATAGAAAAAATAGTTCAACATTTTTTTTGTCTTGCAAGTGTAACTTCCTCCTAAATGAAATCTGGAGATCTGTTTATTACAGCCTCTCAGCTTCCCTGTTAAGAAAAGGTACATTGTGTATTTAAGTCTGTATAAAAGGGAAACTTGCTTTTTAAATGATCTTGAACTAGGGCTTTGAATGTAAATTTTCTTCCTACACACATTAAAAAAGAAGAAAATAGAAGCACCATAAATGCTTGTTTAAATCAAAGTCAAATGTAGTAATTTTTCAAAATTTTTGGTACCAATAATAGCTTTGTTTACAAAAATTTCTATAATAAATTAAATCCATATAATCCAATAAATTAAATGAGGTCTTCCTCCTCATCTTCCTTTCATAATAAAGTAAGCCAATAAAAGAGGCTATTGCTGAATGAAGCAAAGCCAAAGCGGAGCAGCCTTTGCCAATGGAAGCAACTCTCCTGCATTTTGTCGGTGTGCTCCTATTTTCACTTTCCTTCTGCAGCTTCCTATCTCATTAATCTACATTTCAGTCATATCCCATTTTCTTATCCTATTCTTCCATTGGTATTGGATCTGAGTACAGACAAGCTTTATATACAGCCCCAGCAGTGCCAACAGTTAAGTTTGTTTGTATTATGCTGTCATCACTGTGATTTATTGCAACTGCTCCCAGAGTAAGGCATTAGCTTTTCTTTATTGTCCTTCAAGGACCCAGTTTTAGAGCTTATAGTGGAGAGCAGAGTAGAGTAGACGAAGGTTGTATGGCTTTCCACATCACCAAGTTGAATTTTTTATGTCCCTGTGATGCTGAACCACAGATTCATAAACTTAGATTGAAAGCAATGTTTTCATGAGGACATTTTAAAACCTGTCCACAGTGTTATGTCCTCTTCTGTAAAACATGAAAATGTCAAATGCTAATCCTAAGACTCTGACAGCCTGCAGGTAGAGTAACACAAGAACTCTATCAACTAATATTTTCTTTGCCATAAAAACCACAATGGGGAGTCATTCCAGGATCAGAATATTAGCACAGTAGTCATGTTACTATGATCAACTTCAGGTCTTCTCTCAACTGCACAAAGGAAATATCTGGAAGACATGCTTATTTTAAATTTTTCTTAAAATATTCTAAAAGTTACCTTTACTTTCTGTCAAAAATTTCTTACAGGAAAGGTTTCTATTTATCCTGCCATGACACCAAGTGTCTGTGGAAAGTGCTGTGTGCTGAGATATTCCTGCTTGTTGGCGGGAGAAGTGACTGAATCAGAAAGAGGCTGCCACCCACATCTGCATCTAAGATAGGATTGTTCTTATCTTAAGTCAACACAATATGATCAAAACAAACAAACAAACCAATCACTCACTGTCTTTACTAAAGGAGTAGTGATAGTGCAGTGCTGACACACTTGTGACCTTCTGGAGAGCATGTGTATTTCATCACACTTTTGGGGTTTTTTTCACAAGGAGATATGCAGTAAAGCTGGAAAATAGCAGGGAATGTTAGGTACATTGCACAAAACTTCTGCAGAAGCAAAGAGCTGAAATATGAATCCATTTAGAGCAACGTAAAGCTTTGTGGTTTTGCCTTTCTTTTGTATTGCATGTAGCAGAGAAGTCAAATTCAGTTTGCTGTGCTGCACTTACTTTTTTCATGACACTCCCTGCCTACTTGCAGGCCCAGACCACTGGACCTCCAGGTTCAATATGTTGTGGATTTAGATGCACCTAAGCCAATAAACTCATACAGCAAGTCAAACTTCAGCCTCTAGTGCATGTCAAAGGAATCAAGAAATGCAATTTTTCCTTGCGGATGGGGATTTTGGTTTGCTGTGATAAATGATAGTATTGTATGCATTTAAAGAACAGTAAACTGAATTTTATTGTCATCTCCATTTCCAAAAGTGAATTTTTTAATACCAGTAAAGCTAAAATATAAACAAGTAACTTAAATGAAGATTCTTGCATCAGAACATTGTGCTTATTTTTGTTGTATTTTTGTCTTATATATCATATAAAGATATTTAAGAGGTATTTCGTAGTGAGATTGAAAATAGAGTAAGTTACCAAAGAGCAAAAATAGGAGGTTTTGGCATAGAGGAAAGATTGTAGGAGCAGTTAACTAATTCATTGATTTGTGGCCACAAAAGGCTGTGGACATGAACTAAGACTGAAAAAAAAAGAATATTAAGATACGAAAAACAGGACATAAAGCTTAGAGCACAGTGGTACGAGGTAATGAAGAGCAGCAGCTACTCCCATGCAAAGATATGAGGAAGTCTGATGTCTGTTTGTATGGACTGTGCCACAGCATTAACCCATCCTCATACCCTCCTGTTTGGCACACATAAAAACAAACTTTTTAAGCTTTTTAAGCTTTGAGTTCACGGCTTACCATGTCCGTCAACGACCTACTAGATGTTAGCACCAGAGTGGAGACAAAATGAGGTCCTTTCACTGTTGATAAGTTTCATTAGAAACGTGTGTCTCAGCCACACAGAATGTGACGCCTGAGGCAAGGTGCCCCCAGCAGCCAGCTCTCGTTACCCCCTCTCTGTGTCAAAAAGTGTGATCCCTTGTGGGTCAGCTCCAACAGGAGGATGTCCAGGGCTGATATGGAATGCTCCTGCAGGGCAAGCTTTTGTCATGCTACTAAGGAGCCTAAGAGGTTGAAAACTGGGGATATGGATGATTCAGAGATCATTAATGGCAAATGAAAAAAGGGGTAGTATGGCCTACACAGGTTCTGGACAGTTTGAAGGGGAGATCCAGTCCCTGGGAAATCTGTACAGGGAGAAAAATTTAAAAATGTAACCACTAAACCACTAAACCAACAATTTTAGGAAAGTGAGAAAGGAAATGTATTCAATATAGGTAACATTAAGGCTTCAGTTTGATATATAGCATGGGCATTGTCTATGTGATGCTGGGCAAACACTTAAAAGAGAAAAGCTGTTCACAAAAATTGTAAAGGAGGATATAGCATTGCAAACAACAAAGGCACACAAACATAATTTACAATATGACTGGAGACATATACAATAGATTTAAGGTAAATTCTCTTTATTTAAGAGTTGGTCTGTATTATTCATCCCATAAACAGCAAGATAGCTTCCAAAAATATGTTCAGGGTTCTGGAAAACAGGAATTTCAAAAGAAAAAGCTAAAGTCTTTTTTCAGTCTGAACAATCTTGGCCATGTGTCCATGACAATAAGAATATGATAACATTATCTGCCTTATAAACTCCTGATTTCCTCCAGCATGTATCTGAATAACGTGCCCTAATTTCAGCGCTTTTTCTTATATCTAGAAAACTTCTGCTTTAAAAAAAGAAATTAGAATGCATACTCCTTAAAGGAAAGCCTTTCTGACTCACATACCTATACCAAATAAGGCAAAACTCACTTCTTCCCCACAGGACTCTACGCATAACAACGTCTGCAGTGAATATAAAAAGTCAGTCAAAATATGGAATTATCACCTTTAGCTATTTTTCATACATTTTTCAGGAGTTTTTTTATACTTCTGTTTTATTCCATATTTGCATAATATATGAAAATAAGCCTTTTCATATTCCCAAGCTTATTTTGAAATTTCTCATTGACTGGCTTTTACACAAGATAAAAAATGCTTTTCAGGGTATATGTTTAACTTATTTAAGAACACCATATTTTCTTTAACAATTAAGATGAATAAAATCTTATCTAATATTAGTGTAGAAAAATATTTTAAAAAATGAAATAAGATGACAGAAGGGATTTTCTAAGAGGTTTTATAGTTTAACTCATTGTCTTGGTTTGAGACAATTTAAAGGAGAACACTGGAATTGATTGCCTTCCTTTAAGGGTTCCATCAAAGGCCCTTTTCACCAATAAGGAATACTAATAGATAAAAGTAAAAAAAAAAAAAAAAGAAAAGAACATAAGAACGTTGGACTGTCACTAATAATATTTGACTTCAAAGTGACATTATGATGAAGAAAACAAACTCCATCTGTGTGCCCTGACATCCAAGAGGGCCAGCCATGTCCTGGGGTTTATCAGGCACAGCCAGCTGAGGGAGGTGATTGTCCTGAGTTACCTTCTCACCTCCAGTCCTCTGTGCAGTTTTGGGCAAAACTACATAAAAAAGACATTAAGCTATCAGGGAGAGTTCAGAGGATGGCCAGAAGCATGGTGAAGGGCCTTGAGGGAAGCCATCCAAGGAGTGGCTGATGTTGCTTGGTCTGCTCAGCCTGCAGGGGACTGGGGGAGACCTCACTGCGCTTACAGCCTCCTTGTGAGGGGAAGAGGAGGGGCAAGCCCTGATCACTTACCTCTCTCTGGTGACTAGGGATAGGATCTGAAGGAGCAACATGAAGCTGTGTTTAGTTTAGGAAGTTTAGTTTGGATATTAGGACAGGTTTTTTTTTTACCCAGGGGGTGGCTGGGCACTGGGACAGGCTTCCCAGGGAGGTGGTCACAGCACCAAGCCTGACAGAGTTCAAGAAGAGTTTGGACAATGCTTGCAGGCACATGGTGTGATTTTGGGGGCTGTGCTGTGCAGGGCCAGGAGTCTGACTTCAAGGATCAGACTCCTTTCCAATTCAGAATATTCTATGGCTCTATCATTCATTCATAACTGCATTGGTAGTCTTTGAAAAACAGACAAGGAAACACGCACTATAAAAGCATCATAATCCTTTAAGGACCCAAATCCCTGTTGCTAAACATAAAGGAAAATATTTATATTTCAAATGAAACATAAGCAAAAGGCTAAAAGAATAATGCTCAAAATCCACTCCACACCTTCAACCTAAATTTTTGAGATGCTGCACCCTTATAATACAACTCTGTAACTGTTCTCCAGAATGTGTTAGTAGCAGAATGACTGTGTTAATCTGAACTAAATTTCCCTGAGTGAGAAAATACAAAAATCAATTTTGAATTATTTTCCTATCTAAATATTGAGATAATACCCATTTCTTATGTGGCTAGGCTGTTCTGTGTTCAAAACCACATCTAAAAAAGGTTAATAAATTCAGTAAATGTCATAAATGTCTGGTTGACGTTTTTTGTTCTCATATTTCAAAAACTTATGGCATCCAGTCAGGAAATATCAACAGTGGCATGTGTCAGGGAAAGCATCCATACCCTGCACCTCACCAATTTTGAATTCTCTGCTTCACCAGTGTAGTTGTACTCTTCTGTAACCCGCTCATAAATAGTGAAAGTGGTTTACATACCTAAAACTTGAAATCTGTAGGCTTTCCTCAGTCTCACTGTAATGTTTAAGCAGAGCCTAGCATTATGTGTGCCCCCATGTCATCTGCTTACCCAAAGTGGACTGGGGAAAATATCTGGATTCTTTGCCAAATTCAGGTCTTTGCTGGTGTTACTGGATTCATGCATAAGCTGGCCCAGATGAAGGCAACGTAACTACACAACCAGATGATTGCATGAACACAAGAATGATTAGAGTCCTAGATAATGCTTAGAGAGTGCTGCCAAAGAAATGTCTTTGGGAAGAATGAAATAATTAGTCAAGACTGTACTATTAACAACCCACATATATTTCACTTTCAGTGCTCAGAAACTCCTCTTTAGGACTTTCTGTCCCCAAGCTTATCATGCAGCACTCAAGAAAAACCACCAAAAAGCACTTGCTTCTAGATTTAGGAATTTGTGTCTTACATAAAGACACACTGATAGATGAATGTCTAGACTCATTAAATGCACTGGACACTGTTTTATAGGAAGTGGCAGCTGGTCTTAACTAGCTGCTTTGAAAACGGTCTCTGTTCTGTCTTTGCTCACAAGCAGCTAATATGTTACTGTAGGCAGGAACCATGCTTACATTAACATATTAGGCAAAATACAGCAGTACCAGCGGTTGCCGTATTTCTGTTTGCTTATGTTATAATAAATTACTATTTAGTTCAGGATAAAACTGAACACCAAAGCCCCTTTATGAGTCTATCTATTTGACATTGGCAGGCAACCCTCAAGTAGCTGCACAGCATCTCCACGGAAGGAGACTAGTGATCTGGAAACTCCTAGTGAAGAACCTCATGTCAGTGTTTTCACAGGGACACTAACCCAGGCAAAACAAAAGGCAGCTGACTTCTTTAAAATCCAAATATAGAGTTCATGGAGAGACAAGAAAATTCAAGGAAATGCTTCTTACATTACACTTTTGCAAGTCAGAATTGGCAGCCAGCTTGAATTCATTTGTCACCATTCTATTTTCCCCTTGTGCCCTGTCAGAGATGGACTGTAAAGCATTTACAATGCCACAAAACCTCACTTTTCAGGTGAAATGGTGAAGATATTACTCTGTACAGAAGGAATTTATAGACCTCCCAGGAGGGACAGAGGTAAAATTTGTTTTCAATGTTCAAATATTCAGCCAATAAAAATTTCCTAAATTTCCTTTATTCAGGCATAAATAAATAACTTTAAGGAAATATCTCTCATGCAGAAAGAAACAATAGTCCTTTACTCTCAAATGCTGTGTGCCAAATGACAGAATCTTTCGGTGGACCAGTTTTCACTGTGACTTAAAATTTGAGGTAAGGTTTCTTGAGGATTGTCAACAACCACACATTTTTAAATGTGAAATTTTATTCCATTGTTTTTAAATTAATTTTGTGGAATATATATATAGATGGCAAGTGATAGATCTTCAAAAAATGTTCCCTAGACATTTTCTGTGTACTTTCTTCAAATATCTAAAATCATTGCTCCTCTCTCTCAAAAAAAATCAAAACAAAACAAAACAAAAAAGCCACAAAAACCCCCAAAAAACCAAGAAAACATCAGCCTGTCACAAATCACTTGTTTGGTCTGAATGTATCTGATGTGCTATATATGCTCTACACATCTCTACTAGGTGTAAAAGGACTCACATTTCAGGATAACCTTTTATTTTAAAGCATTTCAGTTTATATAGTCGAGTTCTGTTCCTCATTTGTGACACTTTAATAAGCTCTTAAAACTACATGAGAATCTCAGTTTAATTTTTGTACATATTTCTGGAGGCTTTTGTGCAGGAGGGCTGTGAAGGAAGGCTTAAGATTTTGAGTAGATCTTAACTCAAACATGAAGAAAATAATGCAAAATAATCTATCTACACATTTTTTCTTTTTTTAAAGCTGCTTCCAGTGAAATCTGGAAAGTTGGTTCAGGTCCCTCAACTCAGGTTTTAGTTTTATATGTATCTACCTTCATAATAATGATCAGACCAAATAATCGTAACAAAACTACATCATATTCATCTAATCCTATTCTCAGACACATCTTAACAAAACCTTCAACTTGTTAAGAATAGATGCTATACTCTGTGTATTTTTTCAAACAGATTTCTGTTCTGAATCTGTCTTTCCCACCTGACTCCAAACAACAGCTCTGATATGTGAAGGGCTTTCTTGGAAGGTGTCACGGTTTAATCCCAGCCAGCAGCCAAGCCCCACGCAGCCAGTCACTCCCTCCCCCCATCAGCAGAATCAGGGAGAGAATCAGAAGGGTAAAAGGTAGAAAGCTCATGGGTTGAGATACAGTTTAATGTGAAGAGCAAAAGCTGCACACATAAGCAAAGCAAAATGAGGAATTAATTCACTGCTTCTCATGGATGTGAAAGGATTCTGCCGCCTCCTGCATCACATGTAATGGTTACTTGTGAAGAAAAACATCATCACTTCGAGCATCCCTCCCCTTCCTCCTTCTTCCTCCCGCTTTTTGTGCTGAGCATGATGTCATATTTTCTAGGATATATCTTTGGTCAGTTGGAGTCACCTCTCCAAGCTGTATCTTCTCCCAGTTTTCCATACATTCCCAGGCTCCTTGCCAGAGCTGCAGTGCAAGAAGCAGAATCTGTGTGTAAACCCAACTCACCAAGCACAAAAACACCTCCATATTATCAACCCTGTGTTTAGCACAAACACAAAACATAGCCCCATACTAGCCACTGGGAACAAAATTAACTCTACCCCAAACCAAGCAGAGAAGAGAAAGTTATTCCTTTCCACTAGAGGAGATAAGATTAAACTCTGACTTCCTATAAAATATGAAGAACAAGGTCAACCTTACAATGCAGAGCAGTCAAGAAGCATTCTGAATCTGATAGCTCTTGCCTGCAGATGAGAAATACAGCATGGTGGCTTTAAGATCTAAATTATCTTGACTTCTCTCATAGCAGTGAATAGTGGATGACTGAATAAGATTATCAGAACAGGATAAATTGAGGTCTAGTGATATAATGAGCCAGACACAGACCTCTGAGTTTAACAGCCTTTTGACATCCTCAACATTTCATGGCAAGAAAATAGTGTTAAAGAGGTCTATTTACTACCTCTTTCATTTTTAAATATAGACATCTTTTCAATACCTCCCTGAGTGAAGACTGTTGGTCATATTTGTAACTCTCCATTTACTCTTCATAAAATTATTATATTCTTTTTGAGATGGGATTCAGGCTTGCAAGTGAACCTCAAACCTAAAAGTTGTGTTATAGATAGTGCAGTGACCATGTGAAGCTTTTTTTGAAATTTCCTAAGATTTTTTTTACTTTTTGAATTGTTGTTTTGCCTTTAAATATAGAGAGTATTGATGGCTCTCTAAATGTCTGATTGAAAAAAGCAAAAATATCATCATAATTTCTGTAATTATTCAGTTTCACAATGTTGCAAGAACACCTTGAGTTTCACCTCATGAAAATTGCAATCACTACAACATGTTGACTAGGCATTGAAGGTAGAATTTAACATTTGCATGTACTCCCAAAAGATCTCAGGCAGGTTGTCATCACTTTCTGAACTGTCTGTTAGCATTATGGTAAATAACATGTTGTAATCACAGTTTGCTCTTGTCTGCTCCCAAACTGGTTGTTAGTACTTCAGTATGATTGTTTTCTTGTATTTGAAAAGGTATAAATATTTGTGCTGCATGAAATTTTTTTGGTGATAACTTTAATAGCACTTTGGCCATGATATCCAAATGACATATCTATCCACTGAGGAGATCTAAGGATAACAGAAAGAATGAATTGTCTTAAATAAGGTCCATAAGTTCATCATCATTTAAAGGTGAGAAGGGTAGAAATGTTTCTTGCAAGATTCATTTGAGTATGCTAGAAATTCTCAGCATAAAGAAAGCAAAAGGCTTCTTTACCAAACTGAAACAGTCATTCTCTGATTATGATTTCTGAGTTGAATTGCCAACGTAGTCTAGAGAGCTCCTACAGCAATACCTGCTATGGATAGGCTCTAGCACAGTTTCACTGAGGACAAAAGAAATTTCTCTCACCACAGGATGCTTACATTGCTAATGCACGTGAAAAGCTGTCGTTCAGTGTCTTCTACTCGTAACTCTTCTGACATTTCTCATCTGTAAGTGCAGTGCATGCAAAGAGTGCCTTGATGCAGGCACAGCACTGCAAACAGAGCTGTAATCATAACTAGGGTTCGTGTCTGGAAGAACAGATAATGCAGACAGCAGCTCTGTGTATGGCACTGCACACACCACATCCATCTGGGAACAAAGCAGAATGAATATAGTATAAGGGGATCTCTGAATATTTTAGTGAAAACTGCTGAGTTTCATACTAGTGTTGTTGAAGGCTTCACAACCCCCATGCTCACTGAACAGAACTGCAAGGTTTTCTTATTATTCATGTAAAAGACCTGCGCAGTTCCAGTAGTTCTGGAACAATCCAAATGAAATAATGGGGTCTTTCTTTACAAACACATACATACAGAGTGGTTTGATATTCACATATTATATTTGTCTAAACTGATGATGCCAATGATCCCTCAAATAATTATGAATCATAAATGTACAATAATATTTGTGGTTTGTGAAGAGATTGTTAATATACAGATATAGCAACTATGTCTAGCAATTGGGACACAGTCCATACCCATTTCCTTCTTAGATTGATTACTCCTGGCTTTGGAACCTATGAACCTAGAGACTCCTACAAAGACCTTTTAACCACAACTTCTGTGTCAACTGTAAGAAAAGCCTAGAAAGGAAAAAAACTTCAAAAAATTAAAATCTCACTGTTTGATGGGTACTCTGTGGCACTAGGCTGACTCATCTCAGAGAACTCTGCAAGCTCATATCATGTATCTTCATTAACAACTGACGCTTTCTTGTGAGACTCCAAGGCAAAGTGGACAAGAATGTCAGCACGTGGAAAACAGTGTAAAGGGAGTGGGTGCCAGTGGAAGCCTGTGCTCGTGGAGTGACTACAGTCTAGACTTTCATTTATTGTGCTGGTAGCCCAGTAATCATATTCCTTTTCATTTTCACATGAAATGGAGCTCCAATGGATGCTGTCACCATAGTATCATTAGAATCCACTTTCCTTAAGCAGGTCTCTGTCTGCCTCACCTTTGTTCATATCCACACATTAATACTTAGCTGCACCTTCCTGGAAAAGACTTCAAAGCATATTCAAGTCAGTTTGAAATAAATTTTATTTTTAGAGATGAACACAGGTTATTGTATTTTAGGCTAGAGAACCAAGTTCTGCACGGAAACAAAGCAGCTCTTTGTGATTTACAAATTAGATATATATTAAAAACGATGCCTCTTCAGGAAAAATAAGAAAAGCATCTCACAGATGTGTAAAGACATATATAAGATTTTAACTAATCCTCTAGCTTTACTCATCTGCACTCCACAGGCCAGCTTTAACCTATGCTCTTAGATATAGTGCTGACCATTTAAGACAGGGTCCAAATCAAAAAAGTTGTCATAAGCTTAGAAAAAATAGCCTTCAAAGAGGGAAAACATAGTTATTCAGCATATTAAAAAGGAGAGAGAGAGAGAGAGAGAGAGAGAGAGGGAGAAAGACACAGTAAGTATTTTAACATGTACAAAATATCTACAAAGAGGAAGGAAATTAACCAAAAAATTACAGGCTTGAATTACAGAAAGTTCAGAAGTTTTCGGGGTGGGAAAATCCTTTGCTAGTAAAGATGATGAAGTCCGAGCATTGAAAAGGAAAGTTGCAGAATATCTTGCTGATAGTTTTGTAATATCAAATAAATTAAACAAAAACCTGGTGGCTTGGGCACCATCTGGTCAGGTTCTCACTCAAACCTGTTCTCTGTGATATTTCACTACTTTTGCATAAGGAAAAAACTTCCTTTCATTATGTAAAATAATTTTTAAAAAATCCTGCTGTCAATTTCCAAAACACATGGAAACGTATATTGTTGTTAATGAAGTAACATGGCATCAGCAATGTTCTAAAAATCTCTTTCTAGATACGTTGACTTTAAGACAGAACCTGCTTTGGTTCAGCCTGATGATTAGCAGATTGAATTTGATGGAAATCTGCATTCTTGTCATCAGGGAACCCAGATACATATACATTGGATCTAAAATTGGCACTGCAAGTATGATTGCTTTCCCATCTTAATTTTAAAGAAAATCTTTGATAGATCTACAGGGACAAGCCCACTCATTCATTGTTCATAGGTTTAACCGACCCATTAATTCTCCTTTCTGATCCCATTTGTTCTATTTTAACTTTCTTATCTTCTGTACTTCCTTCTTGAATTCTAATATTTTTTTAAGTTTTAAAAGCTAATAAGATCAGCCAGAAACTTAAAATTCAAAACCAGAGATTACTGCTGATTATAATGTTATCTTAATTGTTATCTAACTGTTGGCAGGTACTGCATAGTTACTACTGAAAGCTTTGGTAAGTGACTTTACTAAGCATAAAAAAACCAAAATCAGTAAGTTTAAAGTTAAAACATTAAAAATGTTTACATTGAAGAATGAGTTGCTTTCAATTTTTTAATAAGGTATAAAATGAACATGAATATTCTCTGCTGGAATACCTTTTAACTATTATATTTATACAAATAATTAGTCATACATGTGATCATGTATGTCTACATGCAGTAAATGCAAAATTAATGCAACAAAACTCCAGATTAAATGCCATTATTGATAACTGGATCATTGCATATAAAAAACAATAAAAGACACATTCAGCAGATTTCAGTTTCATAAATGTATTCCGTCTCCTATAGCTTTAAGACCAGCAGTTCCAACTGAGTCACATGAATAAGTTGTATCCTGTTATTGTACTTATGGTGCACCATGCCTTTGGTGAGTCAATTATTTTTTTGTTACAAACAAACTCATTTTGTTCAGCAAGTACTTGTAATATGCTAAGACCACTGCTATAGCCAGCTTTGATAGCTTATCTAGAAAACAATAGTTGAGTTGCTTGCAATCATTCTTTTTATCCTAAGATAAACACCAGGTATTAGTATTAGGGCTTTTCTATCACACACAAGAGCTACAGACAATGTTATATTTATGACTAATAGAATTTGATAGGCACTCATTGGGCTGAAAATAAGGATTTTACTAATGTAGAACATAAACCCATGAACACTGAGATTCAAGTGATTTGAACTGTTCTGTAAAGATGGTTCTGAATGTCCTTTGTATACTATCATTAAAGAGATTGTTCCTGGCAGAGGCTGAACAAAATCCTGTAGACTCCAACAGACACCTGCTTTCTATTCTTTGGTCCAAGAGCAATCTCTGTCCTTTGGTGACAACAGATTGCTGTTTTGAACAATAATAAACAATACCAGCATCTTTTAATCTTAAATTGTGAATCTATTTTTTCTATTGTGTAATCCCTCTGTCCCCTGAATCAGCATAAATAATACACAATGCATGGCTTTCCTTATGGTTTTCTGTTTGCTCTTATGGTTCATCTCAGGAACAATAGGAAAAATTCAACCAACAATACTGTTTGAGAACAGTTAGAAAAACCAAGAATTTGCTTTCCTAATGGCAACTACATTTTTTATACTGACAATTTTAGTAAATAAATATGATCACATGCTAAGTGTGATGTTATTGTTCTTTTCTTGAATGTAATAGGTACACAGCTAAATTTGTAAATAATGCCACAAGAATCCCTGACAGCATCAATTGCTGTTGATCACTTGCACTCCAGGGCTATACCACCCCCTCACACACAGATTAATGTTCTAATATTTGTCCTTCTCAGAGACTATTTCACAGAGGACTCACACTGTTACTGTAGACTAATTAGATATGCATGTTTTTCTGAATCATCAATTTAGTGTAGGAGACAGTCCTAGTTTGAAAAGGGAATAGTGAACTTTTGGCCCAGATTCCATCTATATGATCTTGAAAAGAATGTGATTTGGAGAAAAAGGACAGAAATAATATAGGGATAAGAAGTAGGGTTCAGAACATGCAAGTCATGATAGTAGAATTGTTAGAGTGTAGCTACTAGGATGGAAAAAATGAATATCTTGAAATAATAAGCAACTACAAGTAGATAGTAGTGTAATGACCTTCAGGACCTTCAGATAGCCATTAAGACCCATGGTAATGCAGTAATAGGAAACAGATAGATTTTATTTCTCTGCACAGGTTTAGCTGAAATGTCACTGTGCATCATGCAAGCCTCATTGTTATTTTTTAAATTAATTTTCATATATACGTGGTATGTTTTAAAAGCAAGAAATATGCAGACTGATATTGAGCAATTTCAGAACTTTTGGAAGAAGCACCTCAGGTATGCGTGACAAATTAAGGAACTTCCACTAAATGATCATGGTTTTTCCAGTTACTTACTCCATTGGAATTTCTCACAGTTGGAACTGTGCCCTTCAGTCACAGGAAAGAAGCAACACTATATTTTATTGATACAACATATTTCAGTGGTAAACGCTTCAATGGCAAGGTACACTTACTGCGTAGAAGACAGGACCAAACAAAACTGCCAGGAAGACCCTCCCATTATTGTTCAGAGAGGAGAGCCTTGCTTTCTAAACTCCTCAGGGAGGATTGTAAGTGTGTCTGGATTCACTCCTGGTTCCAGACTTGGTCAAGGGTTAACACCTAAAGGATTATATATATGTGTAATCAATCCTCCAGGTCACATAGCTAAGAGTTCAAAGTTTAACATTCTATTAATCACTTACTGAATATCTGACACCATAAGGATTCTCTGAGCCTCGAGGAGTAACCTTAAGAGGTGTCACTATGTGGGGATATCCTGATGTGCCACCTGCTGTAGTAATGAGTTCTCAATGGTCCCATGGTCACTATTTATGGAGTAAGATGATTGACTTGCAGTGATATTTGAAATATTTGCAAGATGCCTGAATTGTCTTTGCAAGTTTTCATCTGTCCCCCAAAGTACAGAGTCACAGTCCCTACTGGTGGTTATGGCATAAGCTGGGGGGCATGCCACCACATACTTGTAATTTTAAAGGTTTGCTCCAATCCCAGTGACCATATGAAAAATAATGAGATAGAGAGACAGACAGAAAGTAACCTATTTCCAAAGCAAATATTGAAAAACTCACTGTGGAGCAGACAACAATATTTTAACTATGCAAGTCACTGGGATGTGAAAGAATTAAATTAAAGCCCCTGGTCCAAATTATTGAGTTAGATTTTCCTTATTTGACTATTCTAAATGAATCCAGAGCCCCCTGTTGTCACAGGAGTGGAGCTTTTGACAAAATTAATATAGATTCACTGAAATACTGCTTTATCTGAACAGCCACAGAATTGTAAAAGTTAAAGCTTATCTTTTTGTTTCTTCTCAAAACTTGAAAATCCCATAAGGTCAGAACATAGAGGTGCCCTAATGCTTGACTGTTTTGTTTGGGTACAGAGGATACTGAGTAGCTTTTAATTTAATTAATGTTTTTCTGCTATTTCTTTCATAATTTCTGTAAGTTTCCTAGACTCTACCTCTTGGAAAAGGATTTTGCATTTATTGCCAACCTGACCCACCTTACTAAAGCCAGTGATTTTCTTAAATTTCTTATAGCAACTCCCATGACATCGATGAAGATTAAAGTCTTCCATTTTCTCTTTCAGTTAGCATAGTGGAATAAATTTGCTGCTTTCCTATACTGAAATTTTCTTTTTTATTGTCATCTTAGTGCAAAGCAAGATCCTAAATGTTTACTTTGACTGTGTTACATAAAGTTTTTAAATTTTAGTGGTTGTATTACTTGCTAGGCAAGAAATGTTGCTGCCTTGTAAAACTGCTAAATTATTCAATATTAATATGTGTAACAACAATGTGCATTCTTAGGCCAGTGGTTTCATAGAATGATTCATTTTATCAAAACTTTGAATCGTAAAATTTGTGCCAATACATAATTCAGTCATAAGAGATCTGAAATGCACATAAAGTAATAGTGTTGCTCTACCTTAGAGTTACTCCCCATTTTACGGTAACGTTCTTTTTAGTTCACAAATATGCCCCTCATGTATAAGCACAGCACCAAATGAAGGATATCATCCGTTACACACGTCAGTGTTCAGTGCTCATGCTGTAGGAAGGCCTCTGAAATCCTGCTGTAAACCTGTAACCAAATGTTTTGCTGTCGGGCAGGAATTCCCTGTGTGTGCCCCACTCTGCATACTTGTCTCTCTAAGGAGTAAGAGGCTGCTAAGAAGGAGAAACTGCAAGGAAGAGGACATGCACTTGTTCTCCACTAACATGGAGTCCATGAAGACCCTGGAGAAGTTTCTGGATTGCTTCACTGTGTGTCAAAGCCAAATTCTGGCCCTATGTGTAAAAAAAATTGTAGCAGGCTAATTGAAATGCATTTTTTCACTACAAACTGCCCTAGCTGGAAAAAAAGGAGATAAGAAAGAATCTGTTTTGAAATCTTTGCACACTGATCTTGATCCCCATATTTCACAGAAGCCAGAAGGTGTTTGGGACATTTGTAAAGAAATTTTTCCCTGAGTCTTCTTTTAAAAGGCATGTTAAAACTAACTCTCTTTACACCTTTTGAACATGTCATTTTGTATATTAGTGTATTGTTAACCCATTCCACTAGACTACTTCACCAAAGCCAGTTTTGCGGTGTTCTTTCTATATTGAGACAACTTAACAGTAGGGCCACATATTTGTTTGCACACATGCTTTGCAAATAAAAAGGATTATGTCAAAGTCTGATCCCTCAGAAAGCAACAGGAATCAAATAGAAGAGAAAGTTCCCTATTCCACTATTTTGTAACTAGTAATATACAAAGACTCTGAGCTTCATTTTAAGTTATGTTGTAAGGGTTCTTTTGTCTACCCTCTATTTTTTTCTGTTTTTTTTTTTTTCCCTGCGTCTGCTGTTTCTCTCAGATACAAACACTCTGCTGCAATCCATCCATATTGATATCTCACCCCATCTGTGTTAGCTCAACTTCTGGATCTCCTCATGGCCATGGCTTAAGTTCTATTACTTACAATTGTACATAATCTATTTTGACAATAATATCATATTTCTTTGGATTAATATTTTCATGGAAAATATAATTTTATAATTTCTCTAAACAAAATTTTGCCAAAATGTTTTCATTCTCTTTTCTTATACTTTAATTTTGTTTTTTATTGATTAATGTCAAGAATTCTAAGCTAAAAAGTACTGAGGGATTTATCTCTATCATTTACTCACTGTGGTGAGGAGAGAGAACTGATTGATTGCAGGTGCTCTACATGCTGCTGTTTTCAGGAGTTCCTCAGTAACATATAGTGATGGATCAGCCTGCTGGTTGACTAAAACAATTTACTTTATCTTCTTGAAAGGATGTCAGTTAGTGCACAGTGGAAGGTGGTGAGGGGAATCTCAGCCATATTACTGTCTTCAAAGTTCTTCTGAAGCAAATGAAGAAATCTGAGGGTCTGAAAAGGCAAAAAGGAGCAGAGGATTTTGCATTTTCTTGATTGGGCAAGTGATATTCAGCTGCAGAAATTCAAGGCATGTAAAGACATTTCATGATTCAAAATGCCAGTGGTGTAAAGCCTGATACAATTACATTTTCCTGAAGCATCTCAGGAATTTCAAACTTGAAAATGGCCAAGTTGGTTAAAAGTAGATGTTTACTTGCTCACTAGAATGATACATTAAAAAAAAAAATCGCTCACATGCACAAAAAATTTTCCTTTACAATCAACTTGAGCAAAAACCAAATCTTCACTAATATGGAAATAAATTGACCTTGAAAGAACTTATTGGATGACACATTGAGAATAGATCAGACAAATACATAGTAAATGTTATACTGACATTTAGGCTTAAACTCCATTTAAGCAATTACATCAGAAGCACTGCTTCTAAATAGGTAATTTATATTTGTCAAATGCATCTATCTGTCTCTGGTTTAATATAATTACAAGTAAGATTTTTCAAGTTCAAGGAGAAATAACTAAACAACACACACTAGTAAGGGAATATGAGAAAAAGTGGAATTGCCAAATGTAAATTTTATACCAGTTCCTTCTTCCTTTGACTTGGGTTTAGGAAAAGCTAATGTTTATTTTCAGATTATTTCCTAGGCAGAATTGAGCAAATATAAAGAGACATTCTTTTCCTGGCACAACTGTTCATATTCACATAAAAATTAACAGATTCTGTTTATAGCAGCAGATAATTTTACCCCAAATATTTGCTCAAAATCAGTGCATTTCCTGAGTGCTTCATATCTCATTCTACTGCAGAAAATCTGCTGAGAGTCAGTATGTCTTATTCTTCAAATAAGGTGACGCCTAGAAAAGTAATTCTCTCTTTTGAAAAGGATGACCTTTCCAGACTCTTTGTATCTGGCTGGGACAAATTCCATCTCATTAATTCTTCCATTGTCCACGTGGATCATCTGGGAATGAATTTATTCCTTCTGTCTAGGATATACTTCAGAAATCTAATTTCCACTGTGTTCCCCCAGCTGTAACAGTGCATTCACAAAACTTGGGGTTTACTCCAGTTCTGTCAGAATGCTCCTGCCCCTCCTCTAGTATCACATTTTTTTCAAACCCTAGTGCTTATGAAAGGTTTATGCACCAACTTCCAACCCCTGTATGTGGTGATATTAATAAATCAGGGCCCAAGTCATTTCCAGTCAGGAATTCTCCCTGATGCTTTTAATTTGCACTTAAATCTTGCAAGAATTTGTTGTTTAAAAGAAGATGCGGGGCAATTAATATTTTAATTCACTATGAACTAGTTGCCTTAAGAATTCAAGCTGGGAATCAGTATTTTGCGTACTTAGTGTACTCAGTCTGGTGTTAGTCTTGTCTGGAAAACTGCCAGTGAAGTTGAAACCAGCTATTTGACACATTCAGAATAGCAAGAAATCTCTTCATGAATAATTATTTCTACAGAATTGTTTACATTCAGAAGTTTTAAATAAATATAACACTTTAAGTAGAGCCACATTTGTCTTTGCATGCTGTTCAAGTGCATATAAATCATAATTTACTTTTGCTGCACAACCTAATGCAATCTATTAAGGAAATAGTTCTTTTAATAACAAGACTACAGGAAACAGAGAGCTCAATCACACATAAAGAGACAATAAGATTACTGTTAATACACTTTTAACCTTTTAATAAATCATTCTTATTAGCACACAGAGCTGAAAGGTTCAATGTTGTTTTCTTGCAAGCCCCCTTTATGGACTGAAAATTTTGCCACGCCAGAAAACCCACAGAATATGGTGTCCCCACTCATTCCTTCTGGTAGAAGGCCTGGTATGTCTTGTTCACAGTCAATATTTTTATACTTAAGAGAAATAATTTTTAAAAGTAAAAAAGGAAGCAGCTCCTATATTTATATGCTATTCAAAACATTAAACTAAGTCTAAAATACAAAAATCAGAAGACAAATTGATAATTCAATGATGTTCAAAAATTGTAAAATGTTAATATTTTTAAAACTACTCACTAAATTTTTTTGTTTTGGAGAAAACTTCCAGTCAAATGCAATCAATGAGGCACTAAGCTAATAGAGTTACATAGCATAATAAGCCTATTCTAATTTGGTCATATAGTTGAAGAAAGGACATACTGATACAAAGAATTCTAACTTTCACACCATTGTTTAACCCTGAATAGTTATAGGGGATGGAAATTTTATAGTAAAAAAAAAAAATATTTTTTTATCAGAACAGAATTACAATATGCTACCAGCAAGTAGAAGACTATTCAAAGTTTAAATGCTGGCTCAATATGAAAAATATTAGTAATCTGAAGCAATTATTCTTCAAGCATCAGCAAATCTCAGGAACAAACTTGCTTTTAGTACTGACAGTACCTTTCACTTCTGTTCTCTGGCCAGACCAACCTTGTGCCAAACAAATGATGTCTTTGAGGATTCCTTCACAAGGCCTTAGCCATAATTGCAAACGTGGCAAAAAAGAGTTTTTCAGGGGGATTGTTGGATTCAGGACTACAAACCATTTTTCATTTTAGTTTTGTCTTGAAAATTCTTTTCTTTCTTGTTTCAAGCAACTTGGTTAAACCATTGATAGCCCACAGGAAACCTTGAAGTTTATTTCAGACGTGCAAACACCCTTCTAATCTCCCTCTGTTTTATTACCTGAGTGCTTGTTGGCAGCTAAATAGCCAGTAAACACACAGATTAATATCTCACCAGTAAAATAAAGAAAAAAATAAGACAAAAAGTGTCAAAACGACACTTTTACTATCTAAGGGTAGTACATGTAGATTTTTACAGCTTTTTATTTTTTTTTTAAACCATACATACATAACTCATGATTTTTAACTTCCTTTCAGGAAAAGGATGTATTCATTAGATGTAACCAAGGAGTACAGAGACCGCAGTGAACCTGATCACACTTTGTTCTGGCTTCCAGTGTGTTCCTCCCATATTTTGCTGAAGGGTTTTGTTTAGCCACTCGTGTTTGGCTGGTGACATCATCTGTGTAGCATCTGTATTTAACAATAAAGCAGTAGATGGCAGTTAGCTTGGAAAGTGGGCCTTAACAAGGCAATTTCTATTTTTATGATATTATATTGACTGTCCCTGAGCTGCAGATTTTGGATTCACTTACTCCAAATAGACCCTGCTTTGTAACTAGGCATCCTGGCTAGCTCCACAGGACACTCAGACCATTTCAGAGCCTTTTTCAAGACTCTCAACAACCAACCCTCAGCTTCCTCAGCTTTCTGATGCCTCCTCTGGGCTTTCTTTGAGGCCCCAACAGCATGCACAGGGTGCATACCCATGCACACCCATGCACATCCACGCACACCCGTGCACACCCATGCACATCCATGCACACCCGTGCACACCCATGCACACCCGTGCACACCCGTGCACACCCATGCACACCCATGCACGTCCATGCACGTCCGTGCACATCAGCACTGGTGCTGCTGCAGGTACACCGTGCACACCAGACTGTGACTCCACCAGGAGCACTCTGAAATAAGCCACCAACAGCAAGAGACAGCAGCAAGAGAGGCTGTTGGGTGTAGATGACAGCCAGTTCAGAGCACCATCCAGGAAAGAGAACCCTAAGGATACCTGTGATTTGCTGAAACATTACAACATTTTACATGGAGATTTGGAGGAAGGCAACTGCTTCAACTGATGGACTTCAGTCATTACTGTTCAGCACAGAAACCTTGAGGACCAGCACGAGCCACCTCCTACCAACACCTGATCTTTTCCCAGAGTGATGTAGACTTTAGAAGCCTAATCTTTATGACAAATTTTGTTTACCTTTGTATCCATGACAAACAACAAGAGCTGATCATGTGATATTTGTGCAATCAAAAGGATTGATAAGACCAGCAGCACACAGAAAAACAACAAAGAAAAATTAAACTTTGGTTAAAAATTAATTATATATATATATATATATATATATATATATACACCTGATAAAAATTTGCAAACATTTACTATATGGTAAAAAGCTCCTGATAAAAAGAAAAACTTAGAATTTAAAAAAAAAAACAAGAGAATATTTAGACACATGTAAGTGTAGAACTTGCTTCCATATTATAGGACACTCTTGCTCCCAGCTTTGACTTCTTCATGGCTAATCCCTTCACTACAGCCCAGGCCAATACCCTTGAGGTGAACATTGTCTTGGTTCTATCTGAATGCATATTCAGAGAAGGCCCATGTAACAATCATCTCATAATGATATTTAGAAAATAAAGAGAATATTTAGAAAGTAGGCAGAAGTATTTATGTTATAATGCTGACATACTCTTCCTGTGAAGAGAAACAGGTGAATATTTTTTACCATAATCCAACATATTTTAAAGTTTGTTTTCTCAAATACTAGTTAAAAAACAGACCTCTGAACTGCTGGATTTAGGTTTTATTTTCTCTTTAGTGGACTATAATAGTGGTTAAGTGCACTTAACACAAGGCTAAGTGGCACAGCAGAATACTTATAGTGTTCCCACATCCCCATCCAATATTAAATTTAAACATCACACCAGAAAAAAGTAACCCACTAATACTGTAGCAGGTGGAAAGTTTTTTCCTTTTTACAAAATCATTTGGAAATGCCACATATTCAAATCTGAAATTTATGTGTTGGATCATAGCAACTTAAATTTAAAGGTGTCTGCCATGGAATTGCTGACCAATGTGGAAGCTGCAGATGCAAGGACGAAAGGTAAGCAGGTGGTTGTGTTTCAGACTTGGAACATGATTAGCTGAGATGTGAAGATTTTTGACACTGAAAATAGAAAGTGACTTGTACTGTTGCCCCTCTCTTGTGCAAAAGACAGTGCTCTGCATTTTTTTTTAAATCCAGTAACATGTCCTCACTGTCTTTGGAGGTAGACTCCTAATTGCAAAAAGTAGTTGTCATTTCCTGATTACTAAAATGGAGAAAATAGATGTTCCTTAACTCATTAAAGTTATGCTTGGATGAGTACCTGTACTTATCTCTTTACCATGTGCAGCTTTTCAGAAAACCTTAGTTTATTTTTAAATATGTTTATTTTCTAGAATGCTCTTCTTAGAAGAATATAGTTCCTTTCATATAATAAACTTTTGGCATTTAAAGAGGGTTTTTTGGCATTTAAAGAGGGATTTTTGCTTAAAAGAGAATACAAACTCTACACAAATACTGAATAATAAATATCATTAAATTTAAAGTTTAGAGATTATGAAATGGTTATAAAACCACCATGAAATTCTCTTTATTTTTGACTGAAGTGTGCTTTTCAACCCTTTTGTTCACTTTGTGAGCAGTATACCATGTCATTTTGGAGAGGAAGACAATTCTTATTTTCTCCATTTCCAACATGGCTTCTCTGATTTGAGTGAATGTGTTTTGGGACGACTGTTCTTGAAGCTGTTCTCCATTTTGTTTAGATGATGTACGGAACAAGGATGTAGTCTTTCTTCTCAGCCTATACACCACACATAGCAAACAGAAATATTCACGTTTTCTGCACTGTTGTTTCTTTCTCAGCTAAATTTCATATGGTTGTAGTAGACTAGTTTGCTGTACAAACAAGGCATCACCAGGAAAATCAAACAGAGTAATATAGGGAATAATGCATAACTCAGATAATATATCAGCATAGTAAGAATACCTCTAGGTGGCATAACATAATGACTTTTCCTGCCATGCAAGGCCAGTTGATAGGAGCCAGAGGCTCCTTAATTTTTTGTCAAGAAGCATTTAGAAATGATGTGAAACACTGATTTAATGCAATACTATTAATATTTTTACCAAATTTAAGAAAATATTTACTGAGTTGCTTGACATTAAAATAACTTTTTTCTTTATAAATATTTCGGTAACAGAAATTTCATAGTTGTCAAATAATCAATAATCAAAAGCAAGGAAGTTCACAGGCAACTTTTAGAAAATGTAACGCAGTAATCACTGTGTTATTTTCGTTTCACATCTTTATCTTTAAAAAGATAGAAGTTCTGGTAGAGAAGTTATGTATGTATTGGTATGAAATTATGAATGGCTATTTTTCTGGATGTATGGGTGATAGCAGTTGGGATTGGCTGTTATGATCTCTGTCACTTAGAAAGCTGCCTGTACAAATAGTGTGTCTTCTCCTGTCCCAACAGTTCATTGTGATGCACTGCCAAAGTCTGCAGCTTGCTCCAAAGACAGCAAGCAAGAATCAGATAGATCTCCCATTTGTCCTCTGTGTGCCTTCTGCTCATAAAGCAGAATTTCCATGAACCCACTTATGAAATTCCCCACCATGAAGTTACTTTTCCAGGCTTCTTTTAGGTGTTCCACAGCTTTCCCATGGTCCGTATTGGCCACAAGCCATGTGTTTTTGTTAAAACTATTCTAAGCCAGAGCTAATAGCCTTTTCCTTTCCAGTAAATTTTATTAGATTGGGTTAACCTTAGTTTCACAGCTTCTGATTTACATCTGGCTATGATTTGGATGCTTTGCGCAGAGGATTAAGTTACACCTTTGCAAAATTTCATTTAACTGTAGTCTCCATTAAAGTACACAGTTACAATATTTTACTGGCTCTAGTGTTGGAGTTTTTTAACTGAGATCTGCTACTTGTGATTTCAAAACACTGAGTTATCTATCATTTTAAGTAAGAGCTCTAAATTCTATTTTGAAATTTTTTTAATGCAGAGCAGGTTGACTATTCACAAAAGAGATTGTGAGTGTCACAAAAAAATGAGAGACTTTGCTTAGAAAAGAATTAAAGACTCATGTGCCCATATCCTTCTTACCTATACCAAAATGTGTCCTTTTCTGAGCTACCATATGTCCTATACTTTTTTATTTACTTCTTGTTGCAGCTGCTTACTACCTGTCTCTAATGCTTCTGATTTCCCTGTGTATGCTTTGCAGAAAAAACCTTTGAGAAATGCTCTTGAAAGCAAAGTCAAAATAATTTCTCTAAGAGTAGTTGAATATGTATATAAAAGTTCACCATACTTTTTGCATTTAGATGTCAACCTTGAAAGTGACTTTGAGTCAAGGAATTGATTTGATTTTGCTTTGGAAGCCCTTTTCCTTGAGATTTCATTAAGAAATCTGGTCAGCTTGAGGGCTCCCCTAGCGACTGTTGTAAATATCTTTCCACAGGAAGTCATTTAAATATTATTTCAGTTAATTAAGTTGGTGCTTGCAGTGAAAAAATAAAAATGTATTACTTTCCGTGTTATCCAGTTTTTTCTCACATTTTCGCTCTCATTTTCAAAACTCTACTGACCTTCATAAGAGTTTAGTGACTGTGCTAAAATGCATCAATTTTTGCCCGTGATTACTAGAAATTATATCCCCTAAACATATTTTTTCCTTATTTCTCACCAGCTAATTTATTTTAATCTACAGGTACTTGAACTGATTTGACTTAGTTTATTAAACACACGTCATGCCTACTAAATTGTCCTTTCCAAAAGTATCCAAATGTATAATTACTTTCAACACAAATCCACTCAACAAATATCTTGGTGTAGTAATCAGGTTTTCTAGTTTCTCAATGACCCAGTTGCTTCCTTGCTGACAGAAAAATGAAGGAAAAACATTATGCAATGACAACATTTTGTGTAGGAGTAGTCCATTGCCATGTGCAAATTCCAACACCCATCAGAGCAGGTGAGGGACATCAGACTGACTTCATTGTGCTTTTTATACCACAGTGTGGTATGGTGCTGAAAGGTATGTAAATAATAGAACACTGTGTGGGACTGAGTTTATATAAGTCTGACTAGTTCACAGAGTTTGATACAAAGATTCATATGCATGGATACTCACTAAAGCAACACAGCATATTTATCTTCAAATTGTTTATACAGCTATAGGCAAAAGATAGTAAAAGTTGTCCCTTGTTAGCAGAGAAATTACATGTATTTATATATACACAAAGAAATCCAACAGAAAGGAATGTTAAATGTTTGAATTTCACTTCCAAAGAACATAGTCGTTCATCCGTGGGGAATAGACAGTGTGTGCAGAAGCAAAGAAGCTTTCAGTTTTTAAATTAGTAAACAATTCATCCTGATCCCTGAAAACCTTTGAAGCCTGAATATTGCCTACAGTATACAAGGGATAATTGAAACTCCGTTTGTCTGAGATCAAACCCAAGGGAAATTGCCTGAACTTGAGTACACTAGTCAGTTCAATTTAAAACAGCCTTCTGAAGAGAGCATGGGTTTTGTTTGCCTGGTTGTTTACTTTTTAATCCAACACCTTCCTACCAAATGTTTGGTAAAAGCCTCTAATTAAAGGTAGATGTTATTGTGAGTAGCAAGATTGTTTTTATGAAGAAGCAGTTTCTAGGAAAAGTCTATTATGTTCAGCATAGAAGGAAGCAGCACATTTGTCTTGTTTTACGTCAAATTTTTTGCTTCTTATTGGGAAAATAGTGGCATTTCAAAGCCAGACATTGAAGCTCAGGGAGAGTAATGTCAGACATATTTTGCATCACAAATGCAAGGCAAGTAATTGCAACTGCCTTTAGAAAAATCCTAACAGGACATCTGCCTGTGTGTGAAGTGTAGGCGTCTATCTACAAGCACACAGACATACTGTGCACAACTTTGCAGGACACTTTATATAACTCAAATGCTGCAAAAAGTTAAGAAAAGAATGAAATGACAGTGGAAAAAATTCTCTAACATTCTCCCTGTCCTGCACAGTACAAAGAACTTTACAGGCTGGAAAACTGTTGCTGACTTATCCAATAATAAGCACAATGCCCAGAAAATTATCTTAATGGGTTTTTTTCCTTGTGTTTGGTCATTACAATTCTATCCTAGCTACATTTACTGGCAAACTTACTAAACAAACAAGGCTGTCCAAACTCTCCATCTTGTACACTGACAGAAAGTGGAAGTTTGACTTTACACACCCTTGTTATGGACTGATCATTATCTCCTTGTATATGGTCAGTGAGGTGCTATTTTTGTGAGACAGACAGGGCCAACAGAATCATAGAAGTACAGTCTGTAGGTTTTCTATCTTCTGCCAACTAATTGTTAGCAATATATCTAGTGAAGAATCTATTGCTTCACTTTAATTGTTGGGAAAACAGTGCTTTCACCATGTGCATCTTTCAGGGGAGAGGAGGAAAAGGAGCCAGAAGCAGATAATTTCTTAAGTCATCTGGAGGAAATATACATGAAGCCACATGTAAAACCTCACTCGAGCTGACTATTCCAAAGCTGAGATGTAATACTTGGTTAGCAGGACTAGGAATACCTATGTGCTTTAGAAACACCCTGCAAGTTAAGTCGCTTATTTCAAATTAATGACAATACTTGAACAGAAATTCTGCTTGGAGCAGAAGTGTGAAAATACAGGATAGGGGAAGCATCACTCTTGCAACTCCAAAGAATAAATTATTTCACATCTACTATCATAAAGCATATATTTAAATTAAGACATTATTTAGATTTATTTTTTTTTCACTCGCTAAGACTCTACCAGCATGAAACCACAGTTAAAGATTGAAGGATGAAAAGGAATACAAAAGTAGAATCATTGAAGTTGGAGGAACTGAATCCTAACCATGAAAAACAGTCCAAGTTGCCACAGTGGTCAAATGATTCTCAGAAACGTCTTTAAACACATAAAAATTTTCTAGTGCCTTGGGCAAGATTTTAAAATTGTACCGTGTATTAATCTGTGTACTTCAAATTTTAGTTGAGATTTGTCATGCTTATTACAGATGCAGCACTGAGGGGGTTTCTTCTACAAGGATATGATGCAATATTTTTATTGCATCATATCCTGATCTTTGCAGCTTCCCAGAAAGTTGTTCCCAGGAAACTAGACTCAGGGAAAGCTATAGGAGAATTGTGTATGCTTCTCCTTATATAAAGCTAGGTGTCCAATATGAAGTCGTCTCAGAGATAATCTGTAGATGGAGGTTCAAACCCACTCTAGTACCAGCTGCAACTATTCTGTCAAAGAAGCTGTATAGTGCCCATATTTAGGGAGAAAAGCAAACAAAGCCAAGAGCTATTTTCCTATATTTGGCATTTGACTAAGCTGTTTCATGCCCACATGGCCAAAAAGACCATGTTTATGGAAGCAATTCATTGTTGAACTCAGTCCTGAAGAAACACATTGGGGCCATTTCCCAAGTAGAGAGTGACTCAGGGGCCATTGCAAACAGGAACAAAACTCCAGGTCAGACTGGGAATTTAGCTGAGTTTTGCACTTGTTTGCCCTGGGCTACAAACAGATGACTAAAAAGCCAGAGCTGTATCCTAATAACCATTGCTTTAATATGGACTAGGAGGAGGAGGCTGAACTCCCTTCTCTTTCTGAACCTTGCCTGTGCTGAATGACCCCACTCTGTGATCTTCAGAACTCAAACCTGAATTTCTCTCTTTTGTAGGACAACAAGGCTATCACTCTCATGATTTTCTTTTTGTTTTACAGCTTATTCCACTATGGTTTTTACATAGGCTCTCTTCTAGCATTTCAGAATTGAAACAATTTTAACTCCCTGTGCCATATCCTTAACAATTTTACACTATTTATCCCAGGAATGCAATATTAATGGGTAGGCAACACAAATTTTTGCACATCAATGCAATTGAACGATTGTGATTAAAGTCTGTCTTGAAAAGACTATGATATGCCCTTGATTACACACAGCAATTTTAGTGTTTGAATGACAAGTTCTACATTTAATAGCCCCAAATTAAAATCTGTAAAAAAAAAACACATGACAACAAGGACTATTAAAAACATATGAAAACTTAAATTTATAATTCAACAGATACTGAATAGCAAAATATTAAAAAAGACAGTGCAACCACAAATTGCAATAGTGAAAAAATAACCTATGAAAAAGGCATGGAAAAGCAGCAGTGGTTAATCCATGTAACTAGATACCTTCTGTTTAGTGCAATGAATTACTAGAAAACAAAAAGAGGAAAACACTAGACACTCAACTGCACTGCTCAACTGTTAACTGGAACTATTGTTTTATTTTTATTCACTTTCGGAGGATGTTAAAATTATACCATTGCAGTTTAGTAGTTTGAAAGTGAGGATGCTATTAGTAATATTTTTGAGTCAAAAAATTGCACTTCAGAACTTTGTAATTGAAGTTTCCCGTGCCTTTATAAATACATCAGCAGAACAAAAATATATTGCTTTCCAGTTTATCAGAAAAATGGGATTTTACATGCACAGCCTATTTACATTTCAAAATCAATATTGCATGCCGAAATGGTTCATTGAATGTATATTTTGAAAAGTAGATTGATGGCCCACCTGGGATAGAGATTAAAACTGAGATTCAAGTCTTGGTTTTTAAGAGTAGTTAGAAGTTTCCTGGCTGTGATCTACAATCCACAAGAGCAGAGTTGACTGAACACTAAATTCTGAGTTAGCACCAACGGAATACACAGCCTTTGCAGTCAGTCTTGTCAGGAGAGAAGCTGGTTGCAATAGATAAAACCAAATCACTGAAAATATTATTATACTGTAAGTATTGAAAATAATAGTGATCCCAGTATTCATATGACTGTGTTTTTCCAAAAGTAAGAAGATAGAAAAGAAAAATGTTCATGGTTTGCTGCACAAAAATATTTCATAGTGTTACTATAACACCCTAGCTCTTCCTGGCCTGCCTGATGTTTGGGTAATTTGCTGACCTGCCAATATTTTGTGTGGTGGAGGGTGTCCCTGCTCACAGCACTGGAAGTGTATAGGATTTCGGGACCCATCAGAGCGACAGAAAATGACAGAATTCCAGAATATGTTGAGTTGGAAGGGACCCACAAGGATCATGAAGTCCAAGATCCTGCCCTGCATAGGATACCCCAAGAGTCACACCATGTGCCCAAGAATATTGTCTAAGTGCTTCTTGAACTCTGTCAGACTGGTGCTGTGACCACTTCCCTGGGGGGCCTGTTCCAATGCCAAACCACAGGAACCTTTTCCTGATTTCCAACTAAACGTCCCCTGGCACTGCTTCAGGCCATTCCCTCAGGTCCTGTCATTGGTCATTCCAAAGAAGAAATCAGTGCCTGCCCCTGCTCTTCCCCTCACAAAATTGTAACTGCAGTGAGCTCTCCCTTTGGTCTCATCTTCTCCAGGCTGAACAGACCAAGTGACCTCAGCTGCTCCCATATGGCTTCCCCTCAAGGCCATTCCCATCTTTCCAGCCCTCATTTGGACTCTATCTAGTAATTTAATATCTTTCTTATGTTGTGGCACAGAGAACCGGCCCCAGCAGAGCACAGGGTGGAGATGGAGCCCTGCAAAACCCCATCAGTAGTGACAGAGAGAGATTGTTCTTGGAGAAGGGCTCGAGGGCCCTCCTGACCAAAAAGGCCCCGACATCTTTCCAGCACCGGGGACAGAAGGATGTAAACATTGAATATAACCATCCCAAATGCCTGGAGAATTCTGCAGCATGGTTGCTCAGATGACTTCATATTGTTTCAGTAAGATTTGTTCCTGGTTTTCCAAAGAATCTCTTTATTTATAAATCCCCTTTTCATGGAAAATGTAAATATTGGCAGTCCTCAGTCCCACTCAAAACAGAAGTTTCAAAATACTGGAATTTCACCCAGGTTGAAAAGTCCAGGCTTTAGTAAGCAGGTCCCTTAGTTTATCTGTTTCTTTTGTTTAATCTCTTTGTTTTGGGTCTAATTTTCATATTCTTTCATATTATACCATGAGCTGGACACTTGTTAGCAGCTTGGAAGTGTTCTGCAAAGCAAATTCACTTTTATAATTTGAATTTTCAAAGTAATGGATGTTATTGGATTGACAAAAAAATTTCACACAGAAAATGAAAAATATATTTTCAACTACTAAATACATTCCAAAGTACTAGCTAGGGGGAAAAAGGTGAGTTTAAGTTGATTTTCCTTATAACAATATCTTGTCCCAAATTTACATTTTCTCACTTCTCATGTTTGATTACACAAGAACATGAGTTTTTTCAGACGTCAGATGAGCATGTCTCTTGCTCCTTTCCCAAAATGGACATCAGTCACCTTAGCATCAGGCAGACTTATCTCTAGCAGGCAAAGTTTGTATGAAACAAAATTTACATACATTCGAAGTTCTTAAACTTTATGTAGTTATCTCACTTCTGCAGTGAAGATACTCATGGTGGTCAGTCAGGCTAATGAGCTCTCCTTGGGATTTAGCCCATTAGCCATGGTCTCTTCCCCATATACAAATACTTCCGTCCCTTCTGCGAAACCAAAAGTGTGAAATCTGGGTTAACAGCAAGCACAAGCTCTGGCCCTGTGACATTCAAATCTTTATCATAGCTGACTTTTTGTTAACAAGAGCTGACCCTTCATGTTGTTTGAATAAAAGTTTGCTTTAACAACTTATTCTTCAAAAGTGTAAAACACTTAATGCTTGCTTCTTAAAAATTACTTTATTGTTAAATTTCAAAGTTACCACTGATGAATAAAACCTACAAACCTCAAAGTAAATGAAAGGCAAAGACAAAGAAAACAAAGAACTTCTGAAAAGGTTATACAAATAACTGTAAGAACTGTTAAATCTTTTTTTCTCTTTGGATAGAAAGTTTGGGGTTTATTCTTAGGTCAGTCAAGGACAGTACACGGCAATATTTTAAAACAAGTTTTAAAGTAGGCAACTCAGATACCCTACATTAACAGGCTTGTACACTGCTGGATCTTCTGCAGCCCATGCTGCTTGTTACTTGCAGTCAAGAAGGCTTTGCTCAACACCGTGGCTTTGGAGAACAATGCCAAATATTTTTTTTATTTGAATATCCACCTATGTTCATATTCTGGCACACAAAGCTTTCCTTGATTGCAACATCTTATTCCAAATATTCAGGGCTTCTCTGTCTTCCTTTTTGCCCCTGCCACTAGGGGCTGTGCCATAGCCCATCCACGCCCTGAGCTGTGTGGGGGCCAACTGAGGCACACAGCCCCAGGGAGTCACTGGTGCAGCACGAGCAAGCAGGGGACTCCCAGCCTCCTCTTCACCCTCCTGAGTATCACAGTGCCCCCACATCTACTTCTCTCTCTTCTCTTTCAGTTTGCTGAGGTTGAGCATGGAATCCCTATCCTGAGATGATATTATTTTAAGCAGACAAGGAAAAGGTTAAGCCCAATAGGAAGCAAGATGTTGATGACAAGCATTTATAGTATATCTCTATGTTTTGTGCTTTCTCTCTTTTCTTCACATTTTTATTTTTTTGCCTTCAAAGTCCCCTGAGCGCTCAGAGTTTCATATTGATCCCTTTCATGATTAGATTTTTCCCTTTCCCTTTCATTCTTGCAGTTTAACCCATTGTTCTCTGCTAATAAAATAGCTCTGGCAACCTCATCCTGTAGTCTTGTTTCATTTGTGACAATCCCAGCTGTTTGTTTCTTTATTCTTAAGTCCATTACTAGGTCTAAACAATGCCTTTTAGAGTCCATCTTTTGTTTTAAATGTCCTTTAGCTGCCCATGACAGCTATTGGGTTGCATTTCAATACTCGGGTCCCCTCTTTTCCAAGCTGAAATGCTAAGTTCTTATTCTCTTTTTTTTTTGACACATTCATCTGAGGATCTGGTTTAATATGATCTGAATTTCTTCCGGTCAATCTTTTGTGTGCCTGTCTCAAAACTTCCTTCATAAAAGCCAACTCCTTATCCTTTTCTGATAGTCTGCTTCCTAGTTCTCCTTGTAATGTTGCTACACTTCCTTAGAGTTTCACTTCAACACATGGTCCAGCTGCTAAAACAATACCCTGTGACTGAATGTGGTGCTTTAAACTTATAAAGCAGGTACAAGTTGCTAGCACCAAGTAAACAGCATGTTGAGGTTTGTGGTTTGCACTGCTGCAGTTTTTTTCTTATATTTCTCTAGTTCTTTACAACTGAATTACTGCTTTCTAACTTTTTCTTATTGCAAATAAATCTGCCACTGGGTATGCTCTGCTGCAGCATGCTTACACAGTGCAAGATAGGAGAAGATGCAAGCAGGGAAAGCCTCTGGCTATAAATTTAGGCTCTATATAGGCCACCTTTAGTGCTCTCTGAGTAGGATCATGCATCTGGTGCCTAGCCTCTTTCCATGCCAAGCAGACACCATGGGTAATTGCAAGGCAAATCCAGAGGCATCTGGGGTGAGGGGAGTATGACCAGAATCTCACCTCAGATGCTGTTCTGAGCACAAGCCAATATGGAAAACTTCACCCCTTCCCTTTAGGAGGCTTATTCACAAAGAAAGTAGTGAGGAATGTTGTAGCCTTTGGGCTATAGTCTGTTATAGTCTTTGAGCCCTGGTGAGACAGTGGAGATGCCCAGGGCACCTTGACAGTGCTACTGAAGCACCAACACTAGCAAAGCAGCTGCCTGGGATGGACATTCCAGCTCTGAATCTCCTGACTTCCCCATGACCCTCTGAGACTCCATTGATGAGACCATTGATGACTGGCTCTGACACGCACAGTCCCTAAGGTTCTGTCACTTAAAAGGAGATAGTCATAGCACAATTAAATCCTTTGAAACATAGCAAGTGTGTGATCCATTTCTAGTTTGAAGCCTCAAAGGTACATCAGAGTGAGGAGTAACCATTCATTATACGGGGAGCTGAAACATCAGAGCTGGGAGTGGGGGTTGTGACTCTCCTTCCTTTCCTTTTTGTCTTTGAGGTTTTGACATTTTTGTGTTGGTCTTCACCTCTTTGGAAAATATTTTCATTAAGAAAAGAAAAACAAAACTGAAAACACCTTACCAGCACCATCAGTTCAGGAAAATAACCAAAGTAAAAAAAAGATTCCAACCACAAAATGTTTAAGAGCTCCTTATGCAACAACAGCAACAAAGAATAAGTATAATTGCAAGAAGATAAGAAAAATATGAAAACTTATGTTGTCAACACAGCAGTATTGCAAATCAGTGATATCTGAAATATGGTCAGAATAAATCCCTCTGGTATTGCAGCAATAAGCCAGTTACTTCTTCTGTGAATCTAATTACTTGTTAACAAAACCTTGAAGTTTTTCCAAACCAAGTCTGAAAAGAAATACTCATTTTCAAAAATGGAAGATCTCCAAAATATGTGTTAACCTCAAGGGTCCTGAATGGTTGATCAAATTTTACTCTGTTCATTTTAATGTAATAAAAGACACATAAGTTGTTAGAAATTGTTGTTCTTGTCTCTATGTGTCATTCAGTGGGTTCTTGATGGGATGATTTCACACACGTCTGGTCTCCAGCTATGACTGTGACAACTGTGAACCCTCTTGCTGTCTTATTTGAGCACACAGAGAAATTAGGGAAACAACTGCTGTATATATGCTATTGGTATAACCAACTTTTTTTAACATTTTGAAAACTGGGGAAATGTTGAGGAGTTACCCTGAAATGTGTGAGAGGCTGCCTCAGGAACTGCAGAGTCACCTCCAGGAGGGCACCTGACTTTTCTCCTGGCCCAGGTACCCAAAGATGCACTATTTTCCATTTAATTGTCTCCTGCCTGTCCAGCCTGAGCATTAGGCTCAGCACAATTTTTAAAGGCTGTCCCAGAAACCTTGAGTAACAAATTGCTCATGACAAGTACAATCAAAAGGTAACATTTTCTGGAAACACTATGATTTCAGGAGTTTGGGTTTCAGAGACATAAATGATGCAAAATTTTGTGAAAACAGTGTGAAATACGTTAGGATTGCAAACTGGAGGATATGGTTAGGGAGTTATCCAAATTTTTTACATGCTCACAACAGAGCTTGTTCTCAGCTATCCTCCAGTACAGCCACCAACACTAGTGACAGACAGAGGCGGTGTTAGATGGAGTGAAGTCTCTCAACTCTGTCTATTTTCACCATGTTGGAAAATTTTTTATGAAATCATAAACCTCCTAAACTAAGGTATTCACATGATGTTTTTCCTATGTATATCCACAAACACTTAACAGGATTAGCTCTTCAGTTCTTTTTCAGTGCAAGAAGAACAAAATAAAAGTAAACACTGCTAGAATATTTGTTGGTCTAATCATTTAATTAAAATACAGGGCTGAACCAAAATACCTCCTCTTTACTCTGCCCAGGCATTTGCACTAGGCTACTTAGCATTCTCTAATGTATTTATGTCCATGTGCTTTATCATAAACATTAAAAATAAAAACATTTAACAACTTTTATTTAATCTCTGAGGCAATTTTGCAAAATAACACAAACCTTTTGTTTGAAATCCTTCTGGCACAGGGTTTGTAGGTGGCAGTGTCCCTGTTTGCTGTAGGCGGAAGCCAGAAAGGGAAAGTGGTTCACCCAGAAAGCCAAGGGCAGACCTTGAACCTGAGTCCGTCAAAATTTGCTTGATGCCTTGGCACATTGCCTCTCACCAGCCTTCTCTATTTGCCTTTCACAGGCTGAAAGCCCAGCCCTTTGTGCCCGTGGGTACAGCTCTGCTTTGGCTTCAATGGGTCTGCACAGCCCTTCCTGCCCACACGCCTTGGGAGGGGTTAACGGGAACAGGAGAACACACAAAGTAAGGTCAATCCCATCAAACACAAGACTTCAAAGGGAAGTCTCTGTTCTTAAAGTTGGAACTCTGCTGGCAGTAGTGTCATAGTATAGAATAAATTTTATTTTCTTGATCTTTTTCTATTTCCATGGTCATAATCAAGCAAAGATGTAGAAAAGTCATAAGATTGTTTTATTTTCTTTTGATGGGTATAAATGATGGTGATGATTCCCATGTGCTAATATTCACATATTTTTGCAAGGAAGGCTGCTAGAATAAAATTAAATTAAGCCTGTGTGTAGTGGACAAAGGCGATTTCCTTGTATCATATTTTTTTGGCCAAGAAATCATCTTCTGCAAATTTAAAATGGGGTACTTTGAAAACCTTGAATTCCTGTATGCTAACATTACCTCTTTCAGTTAAGATACAAGTAAAGCACCTGCGCATTTCAGCGGCAATACATTGAATTTTAATGGCAGTCAGCCTCTCATATACACAATGAGAGGAACTGACAGATCATGATTATCTTGCTACAGTTACTTGAAAATGCATTGAGTGAGGGAGCCCGGAATTCCTGGCTGGCATTCCCATGCTGATTGTCGCTGTCATGCCAGCCTTTACACCCACATATAGCACTTCAGATGTAGAGGCTTTCTCTTCTGCCAGCACCTTCCTCTAGCCAGCCATCCCCTTTCCACACCATGTCATATTCCCAGTGGCTGCCTGGGGCACTCTCATAGCTTTGTCACCTTCCAGCACATCACTGCTTGTTAGCTTTACACTATTTCATGACAGTTGTAAGTGTAAAAGTAAAACCTGACTCCTGGACAGACTCAAATGCATTTTTCTACCTACTCAAAAGAGGTTTGGGCCCTTTGATATGTACAGCTGAGGCAGACGGCAATGCCAGCAGGTTTTACCCTTCTTTTAGCTCCAGCATTTGTCTCCTTAGTGTGGCATTTTACAGGTTTCCTTTAACTATCTAGATGGTGCCTATCTATATATATATTTTTTTTACATGCAATTATGGTATACACATAAATTGTTTACATACAATTCATAGTATAAAGGAGTTATACTTATTCAAAGAACTCCGTACAGAAACACATCTGCTTGAACGCAGATGTATAAATGGGTCTTCAGATGATATAGCTGTAGAAAAGTAGAAAAATATTTTTTTTTGGTGATAAAAGTTTGTTAAGTAAATAAAGCCACATTAAACACAATATTTCAGTTTTATTTAAAAGACTCTTAATAAAATAAATAGATTTTTAGACAGAAAATTGTGCTAAGGTCTTATCACAAAAAGAATTCAGAATATTTTGACAAAATAAATCTAAGTATTTAAAATTTTAGTAGTTAATTTTGTGGTGAAAAATTATGTCTTATAAATTCATCCATTCTTATTCATGGACCTAACTCTTGGCTTATGATTTTTTAAAATATCTATCCTTTTTTGAAATAGATCTGTATCATGATTTTTATTTCAGTACAAAGCTCAAAATGGCATAAAGAGTCCTTGTAAAGACATTATATTTGTAAAGAGATTTCAATAAATTACTGCAATGTAAAGCCTAAAAAAATTTAAAACTAAAAAGACAGTGTTGCTCTTTTTTTTTTTGCAGAACTAATAAGCATTGTGTTTGACCTAAAACATTCTTCTGTCCAGACAGTGAACAGAAAACTTAGTCATTACAAAGTGTAATAACAGTAATGAGTATATCTTGCAAAGCATTTCTCAGTCTTTGATATAAACCACTTTACAAAGAATATAAGTGCCATTTTCTGGCAATAATAGTGATAAAATATTACTGGCTGAGGGACTCTTTGCCAGGCAACGGACATGATGGCAAGGCAAGGGAATGTAAGGCAAGGTGGGGAGGGATAGATTATGTCAAAAGGGCAGTGCATGAAGAGAGTATCCTCCATCTCTACTAACAGAATCCTATTGAAAATCTGATGTATATTTGACATTTTGGCTTGTTTCTCAAAAGCAATTTTTTTTAGGTGTTAGGGAAGTGACTAGATTTGAAAAAACTGATCTCCATAGAGAGGCTTTATATATTAGTTTTGTTTCAATGTATATGCTGACCTTGCATGCAGGGACCAACACAAAAGCTTTGTGTCTTTACTAGGTTAATTTAACAATAAAACATATTCATGAGATCACTGTTGAGTGTCTAAAAATTCGGAAAATATCAGACAAATACCTTCTTCCATTGAAATATCTAGAAAATTGTACTCTATTGGATCTGAAATAACTAGAAACATTTGGCTCACTTGCATGAAGAAACAAACATGTTAATGGTGAAATTTAAGAAAATGTTTTCAAGCAATTCAAAGATAAGAAGTTACTGGATCAATAGGGTTAGCCAAAATCTCCAGTAAAATATTTTCAAATTAGCAGAGAGCACATTTTTCATCATCTATGGTAACTGAATTAACAACATTTGAAACTCTGCTCATAAACATGACACTGATTTGGGTGAGAACAGGAAAACAAAGCATGCTTAAGACTCTTAAGGACCTTTAAAATGTTTTAAACAGGTTTTTCATGCTCCAAAAATAATTAATAAAAGAAAACCAGTCTTAAAACTATAATTTGCTTCTATAACTGTAATGTAAATGATATTGCCTATAATCTAATAATTTCAGGGTCAATATTTCCAGAATTCTTTCACAAATTGGAGTATTTGCTCTCCTATTCTCCGAAGAGAAGTGGAGGTTATTGTCTGCCTGCCAAGAGACACACACTGAGTGAGTTGAGGTCCATCCAGAATAGAATGCCCCTTCATCTTGCTCCTGGATCTCCTCTGGTACTCTATGTTCCTTAAACAGAAACATTATTTTCATTTTCAAGATGTTGAAAGTGGTATTGAAACCCAAAAGAATCTTGCTCCTGGAGCAGGAACCTGAGACTTTGTGTTGCAAGCCTTGAGATCTGGCATGAAGGGAAAGGAGAGTACAAACCTTCCTGGAGATGTTACAAGATTTCAGGAAGCCAAACCAGTGTTCA
>JAWWMU010000153.1:44827997-44863250 GCA_035048155.1 Cinnycerthia olivascens
AGATAACCAGCAGTCTGCAGCTGCACCCTACAGTAGGAGCTTGCTGTAGTCAGAGTCAGGATGGCTGAGCTGTGAAGAAGAATGAACCAGGACCTTTTCATGCTGTTAGATGAGAGTCTGTGTCTTGGCTCATTTCTACCCCTAACAATAGGTCTGCTGCAACAATCTACAGTGCTAAATGCTGGTTTGGAAGTGGTGCCTTTTATGTTGAAACTAGAGCCACGACTCCTTACCAGTAGCATAGCTCCTGAGACTTAACTGCAGTGTCTCAAGAAATACCGCTGCTGTAGTGTTACACGTCAAGATTTCAACAAGGCTTTGCTATTACTTATTTTATTTTGAGATGACAGTGATAGATATTTGCTTTAAATATAGATGTACTCATTCCAATAAGCTGAAATGTAATGTCTAAACTACATGGAAGTATCTTTTTAAACATATATGTAGGGACAAAATACTTCTGTATTGAAAAGGAATGACTTTTACTGAGTGAAGAGAAACACACAGCAAAGAAAACATAATCAGTTCTAGAAATACAAAAAGATTCTGACACAATACAAGACAAAATTTTTTCCTCCTTTTCTCTAAATTACTGTCTCTTTTTTCTTAAAGCAGTAAAGTGATTCTGGATTTTGGACAATGGTGCATTAATTCTTGCTCCTTGTTTGGCCAAGCTCTGTATGAGCTTATCAACACATTGCCATCCACGTGCGTACCTCCACCCTTTGTTCTCTCCCTGAGACTTGAGAGCATTCAGTAGAAATGGGCTTGGGGGAAGCCTGCTGCTGCAGAGACCTGTCAGCAACTAAAGTCACCTCACACACAGCTCTGAGGATCTTAAACCTCTTTCATGGAGAGCTCCATGTGCCACCTTTCTGCCTGGAGGGATGCATTGGTGGTTGGGTGCAGAGCAGACATACTCAGCAATCACTGTAAGGCCAAAGTCTGCTTTCAGCCATTGCCCCACTGATTTATGCAAGATGGGGAGAAAGGGGCTGCTTTACTAAACATGTTTTTATCAGAATATCTGAGATGAAGAATTGCCATCAGTATAATCAGACACAGAATAATTGGCTACTAAACGTAGAGTACAATTGACTTCCACTAAAGCTGGGGTTTTGAAGGATAATTGCTGATATCTTTTTCCTATATAAAAAATGGCTTGCAGACTATGAATAAATAAAATGGAGTGAATAGAAACTCTTTTTTTTAAAAGTTCCCAGCACGAAATGTCTGTGAGAACAGTAAGTAACTACATGAATAAAGGCCATTATTTAAGAAGATGATTTCTTGTAAGGATATGTTAAATTATACAGTAAATGACATTTTACTATGCCTAATGCTAAAAGTTAGGTACATGCTATCTTAGATGCTGCAATAAGACAGCCTAAGAAAGTGAAGATGGTGAAAATCAGTGTATCTTGTCCTTTGCCACTGCCAGTCACCCTGCTGATAGCAAAGGGGATTGTAGACATGGCCTGATCCTTCTCTCTGCTCCCAAGTCTGTCCAGGCACAGGCCAGCTCTGGTCCAAAACCTGCAGCCCTGAGGCAGGGTCATACAGAGCACAGGCTTCACTCATGTCAGCAACTGGATCAAGTCCAAGCATTTGCAGAAGCAAACTAAGTTCCTGTGCATCTTCTGAGATTTCTGCAAACATGGAAAGTAAAATCATTTGGATGTCTGTTTCTACTGTAGGGTGTATATGGTATATTCAGCTTCTGTTTATATTCTGGAGCTGCTGAGAGGAAAAATATCTGACAAGTTACTCAGGTCAAATTCTCCTGTGTGTCACAATTACACTTTTTGGAGTCTTTGAACTCTAAAAGAAGAACCTAAAGGTGACACAAATGTCTACTATGCAAGTAACAAACAGAACACTTAAGAGATAACAATGGCATATATTCTTTAGCTGACCCTAGAAGTAGCTACAAATTTCACATCAATAAGACAAAAACAGGGTGATAGGAATTTAAAGGAAACCCATTAATTTTTTAATTGATTTATTTTGTAGTTTGTTAATTTTATTTTTGTTCAGAAAATGAAGAAATCACTAACATCTTTTAAATTGGAATAATACTGCTAATGTTTTCATTGCACATAATACTGAGATTTTGTAATTTGCAATTAATTTGAAATTAAGAGCTGTATTGAGGGTCAGATCCATATGACCTGTGTTGTACTGTCAGATTTATCTAGTAAAACTTGTCAGGAATTTTTTGATAAAGTAATTTTTAATTCAAAAATTTTCCTAGGAAAGATTCACTCTGTAATTCCAATTCAATGAAAGAGAAAATAAGTGAACAAGTTTTCTAGAAAATACCCTAGGAGTAAGTAGTCACGTTACCCTTCAGCACAAGGGAAACTCTGGTTTATGTCCTTTCTGTACTCCTGAACTCACTCAATTATTGACATATTGACTTCTAAAATCTTAAAGTAAGAATATTAAAAATATTTTAAATATCGTTGTTGTGTAGGGTAGAGAGATTATTCTGCAGTGTCTGTAGCCTACCTGTAAAAAATGGTGTAGTTGTAGGGCTCATGTGTAGAACTCAACAGTTTGCTTTTTTTTACTGAATAAGAGTAATCATCAAGCCTATAGAAAAAAAATGTGAGTCAATAAGATCTGTGTCATAACTTCATTCCTTTCCAGAGCTGCCTTTATGCATCAGACCAAAAATAACACTGTAGCTATTGCTAGCTAGTATTTGATTGGTGTAATTTCAAATAGAGATGTGTAGCGGCAGCAAAACAGTGGCAAAGTGGTTAATCTTTCTTTATGCTTAGAAGGTTATATGTGGAAAAGATAGCTTACTGGTGGTTTCTAAAGGAGCCACAATAGAAACACTCAGTTACCTCCAGTGTTGCATACTTAATTCAGTATGAAATCTTTCCCCAGCAAACAGGAACTCAGTATTTACCTAAATGGCATAGTAGATATGAAACAAAATTTTGTCAGATTAGGTATAATGCTTACCAGCATGACCAGAACTTGTGTGATTATGTGACATCAAGGAAAGGAACATCCAACAGAAATATTTCTTTTCACGATCTTCAGTGTTTTGAAAAATATATTTACCTGTGAGAAGCAGACTTTGCCATGGCAACTCATGCTTTTTTCCCCCAGTTCAGGTCATTCCTTGGGATAAATTCCTCTAAGCTGTCTACAAACGCTGCTGAGAATGACCAGGAAGTGCCTCTGGCCGCTCCCAAACCAGTATAAAAAGGCAGGAGAACCCACGCCTGTGAAACAGGGAGTGCTACTCAGAGGACTTGAGAGGCAAATAATTTGGTTAAGAGATATTCCAGAGACCTCATCCTCTCTGGATGCTGCTGCCAAGAGGACGAGGTCTTAAAATTCAAAGCCACTGTTCATTTGTCTTAACTCAGTCATATCAGTTAGCAAACACAACACATTTCAGAAGCTTAGCAGGGGGAAAAGAATTTTAAAAGCCTGGGAAGCTTCCAGTGATGTGATGCAAGACAGAGTACCTCATCACCTGCTGCTGTTGACAAATGAACTGAGGAAACTGCCTGTATTCCTTCAGCCTGTGACAGTATAGAGGTTTCCCAGAAACAGAAATTACAGAAAATATCAGGGTGGGGGTAGCATATGACACTCTCTCTCCCATCTTCAAGAAAGGGTAAACCACACCTAAACCATTCCTAGTGGAGAAATATCTACCAAATAATAGTGGGTTCTTTCTCTGATGCCTATCCCTCAGCCATCCTGGCCAGCCAGCCCCATGCTCTGTTAGGCATGTACCCACCAGCAGCTGGGGTGGAAAGCTGTGAGATTTCTCTGTATCTGAGGAGAGGAAGAAGGAAAGGGCGAGCCTGCTTTTCTTATCAGCACACTGAAGGACAAGCATGGATGGAAGGGTAGGATGAGCTCCTGCCATGCAGTAATCTCACCCAGCAACAGCTGCAATCTCTTTGCAGTCCCCTCTCACTTCCTTCATCCCAGCTTTTTCTCTACCCACAGTAGTAGGATGAGATTCTGCTGGTTTTGGAATTGTATCAACTTCAAACACTGCCAGGCTCAGGGGAGTGGACAGGCTCTTGGGAAGGGTAGTCCAGCCCTTCAGTATTTTCTACAGAACCTCAAACACATTCCTGAGGTCCTCCAGCCTCAGGAGACCCCCATAAAACTGTTTCACCCTTTTTTGTCACTTGCAGGTGCCCAGGGGCATCTTTTCACAGTGCAAGCTCCACATGTGAGCTTTAACCCTGAGCCTTCGTCCATCTGGGAATTTGCTGTGTCCCTAGGTAGGCCTCTTTCAGCACCCATTCCTTCCCCCCATGCCTCAACAGCTTCACCTTTGCTGTGCCTGATCCTTCCCAGCAAGGGCCTTTTTCTGATGGTGTCTCCCTGTACAAGGGCTTCACTCTGAGCATGGCACATTGATTTCCTCATCAGACTCGTACAAAGAGCCCATTAACAGAGACGTGTGTCTGCACTTCCATAACACCTTATCTAACAGCAACAATCTTTCCTCTTAATAAATTGTACATGGCACAGCCATTAATAGTGAAGGCTTTGTAGCACCACTATTTGTTTTCAAAATGCATTAACATTTGCTTCTACACTTTCACTGTTTGCTCCTTCATCCACTCTCCTTCGTGTTTGAGCTTTGGCTGAGCAGAGGAAGCAGTTCAATTAATTATTCCTCAATTTGGACAATAATGGATAGCCTCTCTATAGTTACAACCGAAATCAGTCGGTCTTTTTTTATACTTCTACAATTTCAATTCCACTAAATTAGTTTGACATGCAATTTTAATTCAATATTACCTCCAGATTCAGAGAGAAATAATTAAGCTATCTTTAAGCTAAATTTAAAGAGCACAAGGGAAAAGGTGGTAAAAACTGGTTCAAGGTTTGCATTTTCAAGTAACATTCCTTTGTCTACTTCAAGCTTCTTAAAAATTCATGCTTAAGGTATACTTGGCAGTAGTTTTATAATTACAAAGCTATTAAGCTTTCATAAGGAACAAATGAAACTGTTTTTTTCCTAATTTGCTAATCATAAATTTTTCAAGGAAATAGTCTTCTGCTAGAAAATGATGATTTGAAGAGGCAAAATCACCAACAGTAGTATGCTGATTATAATATAGTCTTCTTAAAAAAATCAGTATATCTCCCCAGTTAATTAAATCTGTCCTTTGATAGCAAGTTCACTTCTCTGCCTGGATAACTCATATCCTACCTCCCACTACTGCCTTTATATATGCAGCACAGTGAGATGTCAGGAAATCAAGCAGTTACAGTGTTCCCCACCTTATTAATTCAATTCTGAAAAGTTGAGAGAAACTTCTGAATCATCATTTCTCAGTGAATTTTCTGGATTCAGGGGGAAATATTTATCTGTAAAGGAATATTTAGTGATTCGGATAATTTTCTCTGAAATAGATCTCTAACCTCTCCAGTTAATGCAATATAATTGCACTTTAGACTTGTAATTAATTTTCCCAGAGACCGTCTAGATCTTATAAATATTAGCTTTCTGTTACAGACATGTGAAGGCCAGACTGAGGACATATTTATAAAAAGAATGGCTCTTCATTGGAAAGGAAGTACTAATATCTGGCCTCATGATTATAGTTTTTCATTACAGAAAATTACCAGCAGACTGGAAAAGTAGTTTGTTGGTTAACTGCAAAATAATCATTGGGTGTATTTTCCTCAATTCATGTGAGCTCTTCCTTCTGTTTGCAGAATCTGTCTTAAAGATACAAAAAATCATTTTTCTCCATATGTTTTACAACTCAGCTTTAGATGCATATGTTCCAGGTGGGTTTTAGACATTAATGAAAAAGAAAAAAAGGCTTTAAAAAGAGAACAAAGTGTCTGTATTCAATATACAGAGCAAACAAACCCTTTCTACCCCCATTGTCGCACATCTCCATATTGCATGCATCAACAGTAACTGAATTTCCTGTCACAGAGAATTTCTACCTGCTTTTGTAAGATATTATGAGAACTCTTACTTTAAACATATATTCAATATCTGATATCAAGCTGCCAAAAGTCTCCTTCAGCTGTTTTAGGCTCAAAGAAGCATCTTTTCTGCAAACCCCAAGAGCTCTGAGAGTATGCTATTATCTAAACTGACTTAGGGATCTCACTAGAAATAACTTGAGGATTCTTAAATACATAAAATACAACAACAGCTAGCTTTCTCCCTGATCTGTAAAACTAAAGTTAATTGTGGCAAGCAGGGAGAGAAAAGGGAAAATTACAAGAAATTAATGAATGTTCTATAGGAATGTTTTCTACTGCTCAGTAGAGTGAGAACTGGGAAGTGAAGAGAGGAGACCTTATGAGACCATCCTCTTCTAAACCCCAGAATGAAGAGGGGAGTTTTTCTACCATTCCCTAATCCCAGAACAGATTTATCCCACTTTTCAGGGGTTATAGTCCAAGCTGATCTCAATTCTTCTCCCATGTTCCTCAAATAAAAACTAAGAGAAAAGTACCATTTCCTTTGCCTAGCAGTAGTCAGAAAGAAGCTGTTTCCAGCAGCTCAAAATGTGTCTTGCAGAGAGAGCATAAGCTGCAGGGTGCTGGTGGCCCATTGTGAGGCAGGAAGAGGGCAGAATTTTTAATATTGTTTCAGCATGAGATAGATGAATGATTTCTTCCAAAGAGTGAAAAGAAGTGTGAAGTAGATGGGACTCATAGTAGGACAGAAAGCAAGCCTGGTGCTCAGGAGATTCATTCCCTCCTTCCAGAGCCTGAACAGTTTTGCACCACTTTCTGTCTTTCTATTCCTTGCCAGGTTTCCCATTACCAGTCTCCTTTTCTAGCATCTCTACAGAGAACTCCAAGCAAGAGACATTCTGTGTCCCACGCTTGGGCTTGCTTAAGCAGCCCTTGGCAATTGCATTCACTGAAAAGAGTCATTTTCCCTCAGAAAAGGACAGAGCATAAAGATGAGGGCTTGCAAAGGGAGGGAGTAGGAAATGCAGGCTTACTGAGGTGGCTCCTTCTAGAAGAGGTGAAAATATTTGGGAGTGGAGTTCAACTTTCTCACATCTCCATGTGAGAAAGCCCGGGATAAGCATTCAAAAGTTGCAAAGATATGACTTCTTGTCCAAACTAAAATGTGAGGAGTGAAGATAGGTTGAGAAAATTCTGCAACTATGATATGTAAAATAGCCATTACCTTAGGAGAAATAACTATGGATTTGATAAGATCATGTCAGGCTCTGTCGTTTTGCTTAGGAAGAATTTTACTCTGTGAAAGGTGTGAGTGTTACAGAAAAATGAGGTTGGAAGAGTAAATTCAAGGTTGTGAAAATATGTCTCCATTAATAAAGCAGCAAAAAGAGAGTTTTCATAGTTATGAAGAGAGTAAAATCAAGAGGACCTGGAGACTTCATTCCCCAGAGAAAAATAAGAGAAGGAAAAACAGTTCTAGAGGAAAATATTTGGCAGTCGTCTGTCAGTATTGTTAATATTTCAGGTTATATAAATTAATTATTATGTAAATAGCTGTTTAAACTAAACGACAAGTCACTGTGATTTATTATGAACACTGTGTGTGTAACCATAGATCCACTGCCAGCTTGACTCTGATAGAATAATCAAGGCCCAAATTAATAAATGATGATGAGAGATATTGTTGACTGATGTGTCTTCCATTTTGGAGGCTGACTTTAGCCAATTTGGCCTTAAATGAAAGAGAAATCATTTTCAATCTACATATCCATTCTATTTTGTTAGCAGATTGTCTACTTTTGTTTGCAGATTTGCATGAGTTCCTGATGACAGCTGACTCACACATACTGTAAACCAAGAAATATCAAGTAAAATGCTGTTTGGCAGCAAAATAACTAAAATATATAATCCCTTAAATATTGACACTTGACTTTTGTCAGCATATTTGTTATGGGTCTTTTTCTTTTTATGATGAATCTAAAATTCTTAAGATCCTGTTGGCGGGCAGCGTTTCGTATGCCATGCTTGATCATGCAATAGGACAGCAAAGTTCAAGTTATATAGGGAACTTAAGGGAACATGCAGCTGCTTGGACCAGGCACCAAAACACTGAAATTCTCTTATAAATGATGTATATTGCTTTAGAGCTGGAAGAGCTAGACAGAAAAAATAAAAAAACCTAGTGCTTCCTAGCTCAATAGTATCTGCTATTTAATTGGTGCCTGTAAGGACATGTTTCCCAAGCACTGAGAAGAATAAAGATGAGACCAATCAGTTTTTCTCATTCATACAAGGAAAGAAAGATACCTTATCATCTTGTTATCTTTAAAAGAAACATACCCTTAAAGATCTGATACAAGCATCATGCTTTTACAGACAGTATTTATTTTCAAACATTGTTATTTTCATATTATTATCCTGAAATAGAGGGAATTTTTTACAGAAAGAGAAGTTTCACATTCAGTTAAACACAAAGATTTTCTGAACTCTGTTTTCAGTTCCTGAGCATGAAAAGTGGATGTACAGATGTGAACTGAGGAGTCAAGCATCTTAATATGTCTAAGAAATTATTTCTTCCTTTGAACTGTTTAAAGAAAATTATTTTAACTAAACAGTTTTTTGATGAAAGTTAGACTCAATGACTTGGAAAATTAGTTATTTTAATTTTACCTGATCATTCATTTTGGTGTTATAATATTTTCTTTTCATGTTTTGATGAAATTGAAAATTCCTTCAATTTTAATGCAAACTTAATTTTTAATAAAACTTAATAAAATAAATAAAATACTTATGAATTGTCAAAAAGTTGACTTTTCCTTGGTTTTAACCTGATGAGAGCTGAAATTTTGCCAGCCAAACCACCAACCAATCAACCAACTAAAGAAACCAATTAGTTTCACATGCCTAACTTGGAAGAGCAACAGGAAAGCCATTTTGTATGTGTCTCAGTGGTATAGTAAGGGATAAATGTTAATGATGTAGTAAAGTTTATTCTCTTCTCACATGCTTCACACATCCTAGTTGACTTTTTCTTTTCTGTTGCACCACTAACATATCTCACCACTACAGAAATTATACAATGCCATACTCCCTTAAATGATACATGCCAAAAAGCTTTTTCTAATTTCCATTTTTTCCTGCACATTATCATATGTGGCTGTAAATATGTAACCACAATTGCCAAAATGATGTCAAATTAAGTTAGTTTTGACTCTAAGTCCTTTACCCCTTTATTTGAGCAATGGTCTCAAAAGACAGACTTTGCAAAGCTACTAATGAAGTGAAAGATGTGTTGCTGTTCTTAGACACGAGTACTGCTCTTTCATTTTCTAGTAGAGTTCAGTAGCAACTCCTCTGAATAAATGGATCTTAGCAATTAGAACTTGACTGGCAATAGCTCAAATGGCTTTACTGGGAGTAAAGTCAAAAAATGAAAATAACTTACGGAAGAAAAAACTGTATTCAAGTATTTTCCTAACTGCTGAAGATTCTAGGCTACTGCATTATTAAGGTAAAAAATATTTTCAAGTACAATTTTGACTTTCAAAACACTGAAAATTGTGTGAAATAAATGTTCTGCTAATTTTTGTTGTTGAGAATCTGTGTAAGAGGTTTATATAAAAGGGTTTTGTTTAAGTTTAAAAACCTCAGGCAGTCCTGAAATATCTGATGGGCATATGAAGCTTTTCTGATTGTTATTAATACTGACCCACACACATCTGATCTGGGCTATGCTATGCTTCTGGCCTTCTACAAGAAGCACAGTAGAAGTAAATGTGCCAAAGGAAGAACACTGGCATGTCTCAGATGTTAGTTTTCCTCCTATTCCTTGTTTGTGCTTGAAATACAGAATCACAGCATCCCTTTGGAAGTCAGCACTGTTTTGCCATGACGGTGAGCAAGCAACAGACCACCAGCAGCTCTTTGGTGCAAAGCTGCCACAACAGCACAGGCACTTTCAGTCTCTGTTGGCCTTGAGCACTACAGAGCTTGGGCACACCAGGAGCAGAAACAGAAGCAAGAATTGGATATAAATTCCTAATGCGTGGTCATGTTTACCAGACTCAGGCTTATCTGGAAATGCTACTTTTTCTGAGAATGCATTTATATTTCATACAGTATTTTATTAAGTAAAAGAATAGGTTTTAGTCATTGCTCCTGATACAGCAGGTTCTTGCTCAGCTGCAAAGAAAGCTAAACTTTGCCGCAACTGCTTTTTGTTGCTGTGAAAACTATAGCACATTCACCTTCACACAGTTTATGCAAATATGATAAGAAATGCATATAAAAACACTGTTTTCTCTTTCTCTTGCCTCTAAAGTCAATATACTCTGTGAGGGAGGAAGCTGGGAGGAAATTGAAGTTTTCCTCTGAAAGATCATAAATCTAGATCTGTACTCATTAATGAACTCCATGTCGCTCTTAATTGCTAGTAGATTTGCTGTATAGAAAAAAAACATGACAGAGAGTCAGGAAGACACACAGGTAGTAGGCGACTGCAGGTGTAACTGGTGCTTTTGTTACTGTTGCTTGCTGTCTGATAAATATACCAAAAAGGTATAAAAATCTTCACAGAACCAAGTCTACTTGGCCATCATTTTTCATCAAATTGATATTAAAACCACAAGTAGTTTCCACTTAGGACAAGCCCTCAGAGGAAAAGAACCCTCTGCCTGTTAGGATCACTTTGGCAATGAAGTTGGCAACCTCATTGCTTTATCAGCTTCTAGGTTTGTGAGAGCTAGTGCTTAGCTTGTGGTCACTTTTGTGAAAACTGCTGAAAGAAATCATAAAGACAAAGCAGTTTTTCACAGACTCAAACACCTCTGTCATAAAAATGGAGAGTTTTGGCCATAAGTAGCTATTAAATAAACTATATTTTATATATATATATATATATATATATATACAATTGCAAAACTCCAGTATGTCCTATCACTGTGAATTATGACCTTGACACCCATGAGAATCACAGAATCATCTAGGAAAGATTTTTAAAATCTTAAAGTCAACTATAATCTGTTTAAAGTGGCTAGAATGTGAAAAGATGATCTTGCCAGGGGTGTAGATGAAGAAACTGCATGTTTTGCATTTTAGTAAGAGATATTGAAATAACATGTACAGAAAAAAAAAGGGAGGTGATGAACTGCTGACTGACAGAAGATAACAGGGTTGTTGGGGGCTTTTTTAAGTTGCCATTTGAATTTAACAGAGCTGTTGTCAGCGAGACAATGAAGAAACACATTTTTCTAACATTTCTTACCACACCCATCAGATACAGGCTAGAACAACTAAAATTTCCAACCCAAACAAATATGTGCTGTTTCCAAATGCAGACCAGTTAATTAGTTTTCACATCAGTACTTTTCAGCAATGACAGTGAGAACTCTGTTTTGTCACACTTGGGTTTATGCCTGGCATCAGGCAAGGGAGAATTATGGAAAACCCCATATCTTGATACCCAAATTGCTGCTAGGCACTGGCTGATGGGAGTTCTGTGTGAAACAGCACTCTGCAACATGTATGCTCCCTGTCTCTGGCTGCTGCCCAGACTCCAGTGTGCATCACCTACAGGGCAAGTAGAATGACACAAAGCAGAATTCACCTAACGCCTCAACTTGCTTAAAACACATTGTGTGTTTTGTTTTATACAGGACCATAATCCTAAATCATACAAAAACTGTTTGGATGCCTGATGCAAAGTTTTTTCTTTTTTTTTTTGTTTTTTTGTTTTTGTTTTTGTCAAGAGAGTCATATAGAAAATATTAAAGAGATAAACACTGTAAAGTGTCTCACAATTGGGACAGCTGGGAGCCCATGGCTCTCTCCTGCCATGCATGGATGGGCTTTATTGCTCTGAAGTAGCCAAATGAGCATGCTGCCATGAAATATCAACATTTTATTACTTCTTTTTCTTTTGCTTATATTTTAAACAAATTGTATTCAATCAATTGATAAATTAAAAGGTTGGAGCAGGACAAAGGACTGGCAGGACTGGGTATGGCTTACCTGAAGAAAATCTATTTATTTGCTTGACAGCAGGACAGGATATACAGGTGTTACATAGGAAGTGGACATCTCGAACATATGGTGCACCTCATGTTTGCTTCTCCCCTGCAGTGCAGACTTAGCCTTTGAGTTCTGCTTCCAGTTCTGCTGTGGGTCAGCTTGGATTTATCCTCTTGTTCCCATCTACCATCCTTTCTCTTTGTCTCCACTGAAAGAAAGCTGAACTTAAGTATATGTTTAGTGTTTATCTTTAAGTCATTCCTTCTGCTTGTTTATCTCTCATCTTCCAGAACTTTATACTATCTCTTCTAATTTTTTTTTCTTTTTGTCTTTTTTTTCTGTTGATCTTGATACCACTTGACCTTAAGTTCCAACCATTTGCCAGGAATAATTTTTCTGCTTCTTGAGCTGTCTTCTTAGGCTTGGTATCTGTCGTACAGGAGAAGAATATGAAGAAAAGGAGGGGGGGGAGGCATTTAAAGTGCCACTATGTGTCAGTCACAATTTTGACATATTACACATCTTGCATTTAGTGATCTTAGACCCATTCTTTATAAGAATTGTTTCTTAAATGTCTTTTTTCCTTTTGTGGAAATTCCAGATCTGTTCTCATTTTTAGATTTTCTTAAAAATCCACAAACTTTCATTGTTAGACAGTTAAGCTATCTAGATTCAAACATCCTTTCCAGAATTTTCTTTGGACAGTTAAATACTGCTGTCTGTTGGAATTGTCCAATAAATTTTAGTTGCTCCAACTGACCACATCAACAGGCAATTTTGCTTTACTATCAGAGATGATTAGGGCTGTTATACAGTCCTATTGCAAAATGGCATGGTATAATTCATGTGTGTAAAATAAATTTGCCACTTTTCTTGATATACACAAATGTCCAAAATGCTAGCTAAATAAAAGCAGAAACATGGATTAATTAGTGTAGCTTCCTTACTCTTTCTGTATGAAAGACTAGTCTTTCATACATATTTCTAGTTTTAATCCTAGTCAGCAAAGCAACAGACTTAATCTTCCATAGGTGAAAAGCAGGTGATCTCTGATGAAACTCATAATTCACTTGAAGTATCTCACCCATGCTGAAAAATGAAAGTCATCTGTAGCCATGGTTGTGTATTGGTGAGCCCCCTTAGTGCCTCAGAAGACGTTAAGATCAAGTTTGCTCCACTGTGGGAGCTGGTAATGCACCAGAGAGTTTCCAAGCAGCTCAGAAAGAAAAGTCTCCAACTCGGTTCAACTATAGGACAAAACCAGAGGGAGAATCCTAGAAAAGATCACTGTAGATTGTGTGAAAATTTTTCAGCTAGGGGAAATGTAACACAACAAAAAGCTTAAGTAACTTCACAGCAAAGAAGTTGTAAATATAGGAAAACAATGCAATTCTACTACTGTTAATCTAAGTCTAATTTCTTACTTATCCCACTACTGTCCGTAGTCCTATCTATATTAAAACAGACAAAATTTGAATTAAAAATGAACTTTCCACTAAGATGAATAAGACAGGCTCATTTGCCATCTCATACTTTTTTTGTTTTTTCTCTTAGAGGTTTAGGAAGATATCCCAAGAAAATTCATTTTCCTCTGCTCTAAATTTATATAACAAACAATAGAGTTGTCTACAGAGCAGCATCACATTTAAGCCAGAATATGGATGTTAAAAATAGAGTATTTTGTTATAGGTTCTCAACACTGCTTTCTAATGCACTGATTTCATTTAAGCTTTTTTAAACCATTTCTTTTTCAGCTCCTCCTCTTATTAATTAATATAAGTAATAAACATGGAGATTTGGGGTTTCCCACAGCTCTTTATTGAGCTCTATGGAAAAACTGCATTAGGAATTTGTTTTTTCACCATTTTTGGTTGTTGAAGACTAATATTTGTGTTCAGATTGATTTTCAGTTATATGGATCTACAAGTCAATAATGTCGCTGATAAAGTATGTTTTCAAAACAGCAGGATATTAAGAAGTCTGTGTTAAAGAACAATTTGAATCCAAGAATCAGACTGTTCTTTTGAAAAGATAAGAGAGATTCAATAAAGTTCAAAGACATCAAGTGAAGCAAAACTTTTACAATTGTTATGCTTTTTATTACCATAGAATTCATTAGCAATGACTAATTGGTTTACTAGTTTCTTTTTCTCATCTGGAAACAAACACATGAACTTGGTAGCACGTGGAGAAATTCTACTTGTGCTGCCATGGGAAAAGATTTTAAACTTTATCATCGCAAAGTGAATGACCCCATACAAAAAGTTGTTCTAAGTTTCATGAGCAAAACTCCTGCCAAAATGGAAGTTTAGTGAAATGCAACACAATAAATGCCTGAGTCAGATCTGATTAAATCAGCAAGTGAATACTGGTTCTGAACACACCCCTGGATCAGGCAGAGGTGAGCACAGCTCTTGCTTGCTGCACAGCTGCACATTTCAAATCCAGCCAGCAGAAGTGAAGTGCTTGATCTCAGGTTCCTGTGAGCAGAGCCAACCTCCCCACAACCCAGACAGGCCAGTCTGGCAGGCAGCTGGTTCTTCCCAGTCCCCTTCCATTTCTCAGACAGATGTCTGTGATTCTCATAGAAAACAAACATGATGCCTGGAATTGGGTAAAGATCATTGCTGTTTGATTTGAGAAAACATTTTTAATATTTTATCTCCTATTTATCACTTTTATATGGAAATTACAAAGAAAGTCGCTGAGGGAGGTCTTCAAAAATCTATGGAATTTTCTGAATATATGATCAAATATTTGCCTATTGCCTCAGTCACAAGTCTGCCATTGTAGAAGAAGAGTTAAAGAGAATAGTCAGTACATGGATCCATAGTCCCTTGAACATACACAAATCCACTGCCCAGAAATAAGTGCTGTCCTCCTCTGCCCTAAGAACTTATTTCAGCATTTTACATTTCATTCAGTTTGAACACATATTTTAAAAATGCAGATAAAAACGTTTCCTGTTTGGGTTTTTTTATAAAGGTATACAATTAAAGGCAAACAAAAATGAAAACACTCATTACCTTTTCACTGCACTTCAAAATATACAGACTTTCTTTGACTTCAGTTACAGAGGTATGGCAAGGCTTTCTTACTCCTGTGTAAAAGCAGCCTCTTTCTGTCTTTATCAGTGTATGCACAGATTCTCACTTTTCTGTCTGGGGAAGCCAAGCAAAAGAAGGCCTGAAACGAGCATTGAAGAATAGTCACCTGTTAGTTTCCTTGCTAGTAATCTGTTTTTATTTACCTGTGGATTTTTCCCTTCTGTAGCTCAATTTTCTCAGGCCCTTTCAGCAAGGGCTGATACGTCTTCTCCTTCTCAAGTTTTCTTTTAGAATATTACTTAGTTCTGTGGTTAAGCAAAATCAAAAAAAAAAAAAACAACAAAACAAAACAACAAAAACCCTGCAGGTACATGTTTTTTGTAAAGATTTATCTTTGATTATCAGATAATGTAAATTAATTTGCAGAGATCCACAATGTTACAAAATCTATTCCAATAATTTATTGGGAAGTGATCCTAGTGTGCTTCCTGTAGACTAGGTTGATGCCACAACAAAAATTTACAAAGACACATACTGGGATGAAATGGCAAAAGGAATTATATTGAGTTATCTAGGTAAAAATCATTCTTGAGATATTGGATAATGAAGAAAGTGATTAACTTCTGGAGGATATTCAGATTTTCCATGCAATTTTTCCTGTTGGAAGATTTTGTTCCCACACTTTGTTTGAGTTTGAAAAAAAACAATTAAATAAATGTTGTACTTTCTCCTCTTTTTTTGTTTTTTATCTTTTTAAAATATTCTTTCTCTTCTTCTGACGGTTTCTGCTGTGTACCCCTTATTCTTCCTACTTACTATTTCTAGTTCCTTAACTGTTGAAAAGTTGCAGAATACTACAGAGAATGAAAGGGTGTAAGGGATTTTTTTCATCGCTTGTTATATTTGTAGCCTGTTGATAAAATTCATAAACTACTTTATATAATTGTCTCTTTCTCCTCTTCAATACACTGATAGATGTATAAAATTTCTTAAAAAGTATTTTAATCCTTATAATAATTGATATTTCTCGTCTCAGGCTGTGACAACATGTGATTTTTTTCATTACTATAGAAGTTGGATTCAATTCTAGAATCTGATTTATATGCAGATATTGCATTAGTTACAACCACACACAAACATAAGAAAACACAACCCCTCTGTACTGTGATGAAGTCCAGGTTCAGAGAGGCAAAAATGTGATGTGATATCTCTCTCTTTCCTGTAATAATGGCTCAGACAGTTTTTCCTTTTGTTTCTAGTGGTAACTTGATTTCATGGTCTACTGTGTAACTAGACTCTACAGACTACTAGAAAGTATGTGAGAGATTAAATTATTGATGTCAGCATGCTCCTCCTACAGATGTTTACAGAGAAAGAATTACTTGAGAAAACAATTATTGTCTTCTAAAACCATGTGGGCAAATTCATTCTACAAGGCATAATTTTGGAAACACAAGAGTCTACATAACCTAATATTTTGTCAGTCTTGAAAGAAGCGTACTTGGAGGAGCCTTGTGCAGGGTAAAAGCTAAAACACGCTGGATTCCTACTGCAGTTTTTTGGGCCATACTGCAAAATACTGCTTCCAAAATTCCCCATCTTTCTCCAAACTGATTTGTTATATTTTAAAAATAAGATTAAGTTCTACTGCCTTTTTTTGCTGCTTGCTGCCAATAGGAGATGTAATAAACCTCAGAGCAAAATTTATCCTCTTCTGTACATCTTACTCTGTGTACATAGAGACTGGCAAAACCTGCACCTCTACTTACATACAAAAAGTCTTTAAATCTTTCTGCAGAGTTTATGCAGAGATGCCCTAGCTCAAAAGGCCATTAAAAAAATAAAGATATTCTGAAGAATTTTATTCAGCTGAAATCTGAGGGTTTTTAGGATTCTTTTTTTTTGCCAGGTCTAGATAAAGATAGTTTGGGAAGACCTTGCTGAAGGGAGGTGAGAATGTTGTCATTAGCCACCATTTAGCAGGTTGGCTCCTGCTAAATTGTATCTTTTGGCTTCCTCCATCAAAATCCAGGAAGAGTTTTTGTAATTCATATTTCAAATGTATCCAGTATTAATACAAAAATACAATACATAGTGAAATGTTTGAAATATCTTCCTAGTTAACTAAGAAGCTTATTTCAGTAACTGGAATAAATATTTACTCAAAAAACTTGAATAAATATTCATTTGATGGTAGGTATTTGTCATGTTTGCTAAGAAGGCAGGAAGCTTAATGTCTCATTAACTTTGTGCGTAAGAAATTCATTGCTAAAATTGTATAAACTTTTAGTTTCTAACTGAAATGTGAGATCTTGGTGATATAGATCTTTTTCTGAAAAAAATTAGTCAAAAGACAAACTTCAGTTTCATGTACTAGAAAACCTGCCTTTCAGTTTATGGAGGAAGATGGGCTATTTTTGGCCTGCCGAATTTTCACTCCGAGGTTTCTGAAATCCAGGGTCCACAAGTCCTTGTTCCTAGATAGGACAAAGATGCATGGGGAGATGTATTTGAATAGAATTTATCTTTGAATTCAAAAAAGAATCTTGAATACGCAGCAGCTCTAAGGATCCACCAACCATAATCTTTGAACTGCAAAATAAAAAATAAATTATCCAGCAATGGACCATGACAGAAAATCTGGACCAATATCAGATGAGCTGGATCCCACTCATGGATTTTTCCCATTTTAAAAACTGCCATCATCAGAGGAATGAAGCTATCATTACAAAAATAATCTGTTGGATATAAAATAGAATTTCTATTGTGCTTAACAAGAAAAAAATTACCTATTTCTTCATATGCATAAAGAAGAGTGTTGGACTTGAAGGTGGGTACAGACCAGTACTGTTTTATAATGTTTAGCATCTGATGAACTGAGGTTCAAAACCAGCTGGATGGTTGAAGAGACTTTATAGACATTAACTCTCTTAATACTAAGGGATCAATAACAATGAATTCTAAGGTTAACATACAGAACAATGAAAATATCATGCCCTATCCAGCCATTATGGAAATGCTATATTGCATGTGAAATGAATTTAAGACAACCACATGCGGAAATTGCTTAATTGCACCACACCAACTTTATAAATCTACACATTATATGGTGACTTTTTACCTACTTTATTTCATTTCTTTCCCTCGCCTCCCTTAAGTGTATATCTAACTCTGAATGAAGGTTAAGGAAGCATCAGGACCTATATGCCTCATTCGACATCTGTTCCCTGACCCTGCCATGGCTAATTTGGATGAAGGAAACATGAGAGAGGCACTTTTCACAGGTAAGCCATTTCTACCTTTTTTCCGTACCATAATTTCCTTCACAAAACAAACCAAACAACAAAACCACCCAAACTATACCTATTCAGAAGTAATGGTTCAAATTCCAACTAGTGACATTGAGCTAATGAAGTCTAAATATCAGATATGGAGTTTTTTTTTCTTTTTTGCTGCCTGAATGTACCGTGAGTTTTTTCTCTTTTATAGAATAATTGAGCAGCATGCACTGTGTTGTTTGTGAATTTCCATGTGCCATCCTAAAAACTATATATCCCTGAATTACTGTGTGAAAATAGTGTGATATTTTCTATATTTAATATGCCTTTGTGGAGAGTTTCTCCATTGCTGCTAGGATCTCTAAATTGGCTGGTTTTCCACCCCAGAAATGACTGCCTCACTACCATGAGGGTTGATTGGTGATGAAGGTCTCCTTACACCCAAGGATCCAGACTACTGAATTGTCTAGATGCCTAGTGATAATACTGGTGATCAGAAAAAATTTCAATTTTTTCAACATTTACCATATTTTTCACGATACTAACGATTTAAAATATAGACATATTATGAACATGCAGTGCAACATACAAAATAGCTCTCAATTTTAACATACAGAGCACAGTTTTCAGATGTGGTAAATCTAATATATTGTCCTCCAGAGAAGTGAAGAAAATTTATGTAAAAAGTTATGTCAAATATTTTAAAATATAAGCTCTGGTAAAATACAAGTAGCAGAATCAGTCACTACACCTATTTTACAATTCGACCTGGTCAGATAGTCTGGCAGAAAACTTTTCATCCAGGATAATATAAAAATGTCTGCAAGCAGGCCAGCATTTATGTGTCTCTAGACACATATACCAAACAAGAGTCCAAAGAAAGACAACAAAGCTGGAGAAGGGTCTGGAGCACAAGTTTTAGGAGTAGTGGGAGAGGGAACTGGGGTAGTTGAGTCTGAGAAAAGGAGGCTCAAGGAGACCTAGAAACCTCATCATATCTGTTATGAAATTAACCATTCCATTCATTAGATAGACACGGAATTATTTTGGTAGAAGTTTTATCTCTCTCTTAGTTTCTTTTATTAAGGATGATTTACTTTATATCAATAAACTAAATATTCATTGGTCTAAATGAAGAAAGTGTGATTTACTGTTATCTAGCAGTTGCACCACTTATCAGCAACACAGGAAACCAAAGTTCAAGTCCTTGCTCTGGTTAATGCACATGTGCCAAACTTGTTTTTAATAGCAAATAGGACTTGAAATTTTCAAAATTCATAGTGTATCCTAATGCAGACACTGGGAAATCCACTGCTAGTTTGACATTGTAATGCTTTCAAATCCTCAGTACAAGCCTTTGGGCAAAGGACAGAGGATGCTGCTATAAACTTCACCTTGCCAGGTCTGCTGTGAGCTGCAGTAGTCCATGCTGCATCTGCCAAATTCTGCCTTTCAGCCAAGCTGTAACTTGTCACCTGCCTCCAGCGCCTTCTGCAATGAAACAGGGATTTTTTTCCCAGTGGGAAAAACCGAGTAATAAGACCAGTGCAGTGCCTGTGGCAATGAACTAAGAAGAAGGTTTATGTCAAATTATATGACATTCAACCTGAATTTACTTCTTTCCTTGAACTTAAAAAAAAACCAAACAAAACCCACAAAAACAGAATGTATTCCAAAACATTCAGATTTCACATTTTCAGATATTACATTTCCATTCAAATCACAACCATGACTTTAGAACCATACGCTTAATATTTTGTTTTGATTTTGATTCTCTAGATTTCAAAATGGAAGTCTTGCCTCTAAAAATATGGTCTTGAAAAAGAAAACAAAGAATATAGGAAAACTAAGACTTATAAACAATATGAAAATTAAAAATTCTCAGCTTTCACAATTAAAATATAAAAATTTTATACAAGTTTTTCTTATGAGGGACAGTGAACTATTCTTGATTTGCAGAAATCAGGTAGGTGTGTCACTGAACATATTATCAGTGTATTGGAGTACCTTACGAATATTTGCTTAGAATCTTTTGTTTTTCTAATGTTGAGGTGCCAGGCTGTATTTCTTTTGAGATAGACTGATAGCATATAATGATGAGTAATAGATGAGTGAAAACTTGCTTTTGTGTAAGTGAGTCCTTATGTAATACCTTCTGAGCATAGAAAGGTAACAAAGTTTGGGATGCAGAAGTATATATGGGGAGGCAGATGTGTTGCAAAAACCTTATCCTGAAGGAACACGTATTACAGATTCAGAAAGGTCCAAAATCAAGAAGTTGTCAGATTTTTTATTGAGCAAATTAAAATTTCTATAATTCAGAGTTTGATTAAACATGCAAGCTGAGAAAATAGCCTTAGCAAATCCCTTTTCTCTTTTTGAAAAAGACCTCAGAGTGCTGAAATAATTATGTACTAAGCAATAGAAGTGGCATTTTCTCAGACACTACATCTTGCAGGCTGCAATTTTCAGCCTGCTCAGGGACTCTTGATCATGCAAACTAGATTGAACTATTGCATGAACAATTTAAAATGTGCTTTCATCCAGGGCTGAGTACTCTAGCTGAAATGCCCTAAATTAGATCATATTTCTGGCACTATCATGTCTACCTCCAAAACCCACCACTGCTATTTGTGTTCCAAATTAAACAGGGAACTATAATGGAAAGGGTTTGGGGCAAAAGAAGGAAACAAAAGAGATTTTGCGCTATTTTAAAATTACCAGAATATATATCTGAAAGTAGACATCCCTCCCTGGTCACAATGTGGAATATTTCAAGTGCAACCAGGGGATGTCTGAACACACAGCAGGTGAACCACAAGACTCCTCTTACATTCCAAATGGTTGACAAAACCCAGCAAGATAATCTTACCTATAATAATTTTCTTTCATTAGAGTTCCCAATCACCTTACATAATAAAGGTAGGGGATAAAAAAGGAAAAAGCCAACCAAAAAAATACCAAACCATAACCGACATTTGTCAATCACTTGTATTCAGACATAAGGAAACTAAATCAACAATTGGGTGTTTATGGTCTAGTACCTTTTTACTTTAACTGGTTTTGTTTCTGTTTATTAATTCTGTACTGGTTTCACCAGTCCTACTGTACTTAGAAGTTGTGAGAACTTTCAGGTGTTTACACCCGTGTCCTGCCAACATAACGCTCCGGCCAGGGAGAATGCTTCCTTGATGTGTGAGCAAAACAACAGCAACAGTGATGTCAAGCATGCAGCAGACTACCTATTTAACTGGTCAGAAACCACCACCTGAAGAGTAAAAAGTGTCACTGAGCACCAGAAAATCATTTTATTAAAGGTCAGAGGAAAACGGCAGAGTTTAAAGACCCTAATATACACAGAGTCTCCTAAAAAGATTAAGCTCAAATTTCTTTCAATATTTAGTAATCTTTCATAAAATATAGACTGTTATTGTGCATTAATATTTTGGCTATAAAGCAATGAGAATAAAATTAAAACTATTTAGCCTCATGAAGGAGAAAGAAAGAGGAAATTAATCCACCTGAGGACATATATTGCACTAACACTGCACATGCTAATGGAGACTGGTGCATATCTCACCGGAGAGTAGAACAAAAGGATGATTCTCAGCCTGGTACTAACTTTTATTTTCCATCAATTCCATTACTGAACTGAAAAATTAGTTTGTGGAACTCTTGCCAGAAACATCGTATTGCCCTAGCCAAAGATTTTCATGCTACAAAGTTAACCTCACTCCTATTAAGCAGTTTGTTGGTAGGTGAGCTGTTTCAAACATCTATTTAAGTTTGCCTTTTGCTTAGCCAAAGGCAATGGCATGCTAAATCCAGAGTTCATGAAACTTGTGTGCCAGCCTGCCTGCATAACATTGTGTCATTCTTGCCAACAATTAATAAACATATAAATTTGGTGTATTTTGTACTTCAGAATCAAAGCTTACATTACACCTCAAGAAGATAAAGACTCCTACATTTGATTTGCTACATGATTTGGTACTGGATTTACCTTTCCACCCTTCCCAGAAGTTGTGACCTTTTTTTTATTTTTTTAGTTGCAAACAATTCCCATGCTCAAGCCAGAGCCAGCCCAGGGAGATTCTGCAGCCAGTGGTAGACAATCAGGAGAGACAAATAAACAGCTCCTGCTCATAGCAAATCTGTATTTCTGAAAAATTATTTATGTTTTGACTACACTTGTTGGTGCAAGGGAGAATCCAGAGATAAAACCAAGCCAAAACACAATAAATCACCTTTCGTTAGCAAATTAAAGCAGCTTTAGCTCATACACCAATGCATTCTTGATGCACAAATAAATTTCCTAAGCAGGCATATTTTCCTGGATAATAAAATAATTCTGTAAGAAATTTGATTGATACATCTGTGGAAATTGAACATGCTACAAAATAACACATGATAGAGCACTTTGTGTTCTTGCAGCAAAAGGTAAACACAGTAACATATATATGGCCAGAGCACCAATTTATGTCTACATTCAGCAAAGAACTCTATGCAAAAGTAAAGCTTTGGATGTGTAAGTCATAGAAAATAATAATCCTTTTCCCTACTGCTTCTTAGAGTGTAGTTTGCTTCAACACATTTGCATTCTGCTTGGATGTCCCAGGCTAGCCCCAAGGAAGCCTGGGGATCATGCCTTCAGCAACTGCTGGCTCAAAGAGGAGTGGGTTGCTCTTCTACTTTGTTGCCATGGCACCTGGAAAATAATTGGCGAGTTATCACAAATGGTGGCTCTCAGCAGCTGAGGCATGCAAGGATTATAACCTTAGCAGATATATCAGTTCCCCAACTGACATTTTCATGACACGTGAGCAGTATTGAAACGTGGGCTCTGGGCTAAGAGAGAATGCTCGTATTTTCATCTGGAGTGACAAAACTTCTTCTGATGTGTAAGAGAGCAAGGAGCTGGCTTTCAGATCACTTCTTTTTCCTGAACTAGGATACCCAGTGGTCACCACTGACATCTTCCACGAGTTTAGTTGCTCAGGTGAATAAAGTATCTATTAGTGGCCCTGGTTTTCAATGGAAAATTTTCCTTTCTGTTCCACAGTTGTTCTGGCAACACTGTTTTGCATGAACTCAGTCTGCTTCAGTTTGATCATCTTTGTAGAAATTGTACCAAAAACCTCTCTACCAAGGAGGGAGAATTCTGAAACTATTATTATTTTCATCCAACCTGCTTAATTATCAAAATTCAGTCATTGATGTATAGTTTACATGGGCTTCTTGAAAATTATAAAATTAATTTAACAAATTTTAACAGTGAAAAGTCATGAAAGAATAAGCCTCCTAGCTAAAGTGTGGATAAGAACACAATACAAATAATGATTCAACTCATATGTCTATTTTATTCTCCAGACTTTTAGTTTAGGGTTTTAGGTGATTTTTTTTCTTTTAATTGCAAATTCTTTAGAATAAGGGTCATATTATGTGTGTGCATGTTCTCATAGCAGCTAGACCTGAATTTTAGTCTTGGCCAGGTTTTCAGGAAAACCTATCAGCTCAAATGTCTTTGTTATAGAGTTCTGCTTCCATATTAGAGGAGCAATCGACTGCAATAACTATGTAGTCTGAAGCACATTGATGATGACAATTTAAAATATAATTTCATATAGTCCCACCTTTCTGTCCCATTTCTCAGGCTCTGATCAGTGACAGCAGGATGGAATGAAGGTGAGAAGAATTATTCAATTCTCATATGTTTCTATTGTTCCATTTTAATGACAGGGTCACCTTTCACGTTCCTCTGTGAAGCAGAGCAAGACAACAGAAGATCAAGTGAAATAAAGTAGTAGTGAAAGTGAAAAATAAGTCAGAATAAAATAGACCATGAGAAACAGCTAGAATAGATTAAATGGGGAGAGGGGGAACAGAAGTGGACAGCTGGAAGTGGAGTGAAAAGTTAAGCAGATAAATCTTAATGCAACCTGAGAAATTGCAACAAATTTAAAGGTGCAGCAACAGAGATGGAAAAAATAATCATTAAAAAGAAGACTGTTTTCTCAGAGTAAAGAATCAGAAAAGAAATGGTGTCTAAGAAGATGTAGGAGAATTATTCATCAAACAAAGGCATGAAGAGAGAGGAAACAGGAGTAAGAAATAATAACAGCAAGAAGATAACAGCAAAAATATTGGGAATTAAGAATGTCTTTGAAGAATTGGAAAGCAAATAAAAAGATGCCAAAGAGCTGGAGGTAGGAGAGCATATAGTGTCAAGAAGGGAATGATACCATAAGTAACAAAGAATACATTTTACAAAGAGAATCAAAATACAGAATAAATAAAAGATATAAGCACATATATAAAGATTAACCGCAATAGACAACAACTTTGTGTCTTGTGCATATGACTTAAGCTTGCTGTAGGAACAGGTAGTATTTTTCCCGCTGCTCATTGTGGACTTTGTTGATTAAAATTGTTAATAAATTATACCAGTGAAAATATATTTCACTGTGAAAATATGTGGAATTTGCACTTTTCAGAGTGGAATGCTGGATATCCAGAATAGGAATGGATATGGTATCTACAGAGCCTGAGGGCATAAATTTTTTTCTGCACTTCATTATGCTCCCCTACCTGTGGCTTTATCCTATCATGCTGTTGCATGCTGAGTGGCATCATGACCTGTAAGTGATTTGAGTGAAATCAATAGGACCTCTTGCTGAGCAAGGACAGGATTGTTGTTTTGCCTAGGTTCAACAGCAGGATTTCCATTACTTCCTGAATAATGGTTAGGCAGTAAGATAATAGTTGTGAGAAAGAATGATAGAACTGTATACAGCACATAATGAGTACATGCACTGGTATGGATGCACAGCAACACATTATGCTACCTATAAATGTAAACTATTAACAGCTCTTGGCAATGCTTCCCCTTTCCACCACTAAGTGCAGATGAAAACCACTGCAGAACAATAGAGTATTGAATGAATGCTTTACTTTTCAAAAATATTGTGCTGATAAACACTAACCAGACATCATGTCCAAAAGGTATAGTGTGGTCTTCAGCACACCCTATTTTTCAATGTTCAATTGCTCTAACATTTTCAATGTTAAAACAATTATATTCACTTTGATATGTATAATAGATTTTTATGAAAATCTTATATTAGATAGTGAGTATATTATGGATGGAAAGTAAATAAAAGTCCCTCTGTCTTAATACAGCATAAATAAATAGAATGGGTCCTGAGAAAGAGCATCTGGAATGCATTTAATTACACTTAGGTCACAGGCTTCTACCACCTTGAAATTCTTTTTTCCATCAAATCTGCAAAACATTTAAAAATCTTTGTAGTGTAAGCAATAGTTCATTGATAAATTTTTTAAAACTTGACCTTTGCGGTCTTACTGTATCTTCTCTTTTATATGAATAAAAAGAAAATAATATCTGACTTAATGCCATTTTAAAATTTAAAAAATCAGAATTTTTTTTCAGAACTGGTTTCACTGCCCTGAACTGAGTGAGAATATTCAGTTGATTCACCTGTAACTTTCTTTCCACGTCATGCGTTAAATTAAATATTGAGAGAGGAACAACACTGTTTTTAACTGAAGCTCTCCTTTTATGATTCTTGTCAGTCCCTTAATATTTCAGAGGTTTATTTCTGAGCACACAAACCCACTAAATGTTTGAAGTTTTCATAACTAATGATCAAATTACATTTGTACCTAACAGATATGTTTACTAAACTTAATTTTCAGAGTACACCTCTAGGGGGGAAAAAACCTTTAGGTCAGTCAAGAAACAAAGCAAGTAGATACATAATGGTGAAACCAGAGAGTTCTAACTGCATGATTAAACAATCAAAGAGGACTGCAAAGACTAGATAAAGATGTGTCTAGGCTTATAACAGCTGGAAGTTTTCTGACAATTCAAATAAGCTGTCTTTTAATATCCATAGTAAAAAATACTGAAACTTATGGTCTTTGTTAGCATGACTAGAAAATTGCACATAAAGGGACATTTGGAATAATGTATCAAGGGGAGGAAAATGAGAAATAGTAGCAAGAAGATAAATACAAGCATTGTACTACCCAGCACTGTCACAAAATATCTCCTACTTAACTCCATGCTATTGGAAATCCATCCGATCTCATGTTTGTTAACTGACAAAAATATCACACATGGATCTTCTTTCCAGATAGATCTTTGCTAAATGGATCTCCTATGCCTAGGAATAACATTTTTTTAAAGTTGTTTTGCTTGCAATGAGCCAATACACAATGGAGATGTATTCATGAGTGAAAGAAACTTCATATATCTTCATATATGGCTACAGTCATGCAGAAAGTAGCAATCAGTCATAATAAAAAACAATAAAAAAAATAATAACAGAAATGAATGTAGTGCTATGAATTTTGTCACACTGTCTGGGTTTGTGATTCAGTAGGATTTCACAAATTAAATAAGATGGAGCCTAGTATAATAAATTTGTACACTTGCAGACAGATTCATTTACCAGACTCTCATGTAGACTCCAGCTCATGGACTCCAGCCCCGGCACCCCAAAGCCACCAACCCCTTGGGCATACAGGGAGTGGGCTAGTTGCCTACACCTGCTGATATCCCCTCATCTTCTCTATCACCCAGGTACTGTCAGAAAAACAAAAGCTTCCATCATGACTTTGCTGAATTCCAAATAAACATTTCTATATTTTTTTTAAGAAGGTCTGTAAATGGAGGTGTGGTTTCTTATTAGTTTAATTTTAGAAATGTGCCACTTTTGCACTACCTGCAGGAGAGGGCAGCTGCAATGGTGATGTCCTGGTTAACTGGGGCAACAGATCCCTTGGGTATTCTTACCCAACAGATCCCTTGGGCTTTAACTCACACTCTGTCTTCAGTATACATTTGGGAAAAAACATTAAGCCCCCTTAAATTTTGCAGCAGTGATTAGATAATTTATTCTCAAGGGTAAACTTGCTTGGGGTTAAGTATTATGTGTGTTATCCCAATGCAGAATAGATGCATGAACTCCCTCCACCCTATTCTGCATTAAATCAAAACAGATACCCTTTGGTTTGTTCAGAAAACTGTTCCTCCATTTATCCACTGCCAGTTTGCATCTGTATCTCAAAATTCTTCCAGTGTCATCAACTGAGAAAACATATAGCTCTCATCTTATGCCTCTTCCCAACAACAGGGCCCATGTTTAATTTTATTTTTTGTAAGAGAAATGTAAACTAGCATCCTGAGTACTTTTAGACACCATCTTTTCAAATCTGGTATCTCTAATGATGTATTTTCTAAAAGGATATCTCATTTTTTGTAGTCCTAGAGTATCACACATGTGGCTGTGCAACTGTGTGTGTTCTGTAGATTGTTGTTTTGTTATAAATAAAATATCCATGGGGGATTACAGAACAAAAGAAATCCAAAAGAAATCAAAAAGGCAACAAAATCAGAGTATATTTAGTACAAACTGTCATTGAGGTTGATGCATTTGCACTGTGTTGGCTTAGTGCGCACAGTGGGATGCCACAGAAGATAGAGAATGTTGAGGAGAATTTTTAATAAGGTGATGTTCCAAATGAATCTCCAGTTCTTTGCAGCTCATTTCAAAACTCAGACATGCGAAACTGTTACCAGAAAACCTGCTGTCCTTTATGAGCTGGGCCATTCCTAATACTAACTCCATATAGCAATCAAAAGATTTTGTCTTAAACATGTTTTATTTAATGAGAAGAGTCACTTTGGAGAGAAAAAGCATATTAGGATCCAACTTTATGAATCAAACAGTACCATAAATATTTGCAGGGTATTTTATAAATCACACAAAAATATGCAAATCTCAGGGTATATTTTGGGAAATTAAAAAAATTATGGTGTAAAAGCAATTACCTTTGCAGTACCAGTACCCTGTCTCATTTAAAACAATGATGCCTAATATCTCCCAATTCATTGGGCAGGGATTGAATTCAATAGACAGTGAAACAATAATATTCAATATATAGTGAGACACTATCCCTTGGAGGCTATTATTTATATCTATTTTCTAAGTCCTGATACCTCTGTAATGCATTTTGTCGTGCATGTTGGATCAACGTGCAGGATGGGCAGACTCTAAGAAAAATCCATTTGCTCTGGAAAATATTCAGAAAGCATCAATAATCCACACTCTACACTACAGTCACTTGGTGTTCCAATAGGGCACTAGAGTGACTCTGTCTCACAGAAATAGAAAAAAAAAAAAGAGGTAGTTATTACATGGTAAGATTACAAGTCAGGGAGAGGAAGTTCTTTTTAGCAGGCTCTGCTATCCATAGATTCTCCCATATTTCTTTTACTATACCATCTGTTATTTCTACATGCCATAGTATTATTCATTTCCCTAAATCTTTGTTCTAGATGTCCTAGAACAAACCATCACAGTAGGAGACCAGTCACATTGAATTCAGAAGGAATACTTGTGTTGTTTGGTTTAAGATTGCCTGGCTAGTAGCATTGAAGAATTCTGCTGCAGAACAGAGGACAGTCTACTTCTAAGTGTGTAGTTTTAGCACTAAAGTGTTTTCAATACTGGTATGAATTTACATCCCTCACTGATTTTCATAAATATGTTATAGTCAATCTTGCTTAAATACTCTAATAAGATGAAACTCATTTCTCTGTTTCTCTTCCCTCCTTGTGTATTGCTTTCAATCACTCTATTACATAACTTCATGTTGTAAAAGCTTTAAAAAACCATGCACAGCAAGAAAAACAACAACAACAACAATAACAATCCAGCCCTGAGGAACTTATCCTTAAATGTTTCAAGAATTATCAGCAACAGTAATCTAATCAGGGATATTAGGAACTCATAAGTCAGGATCCCTCATTGTTTTTAATTGCAACCTTGCAGCAACTTGACTATCTCATTAAAAATTCTTCCTGACCTGTTGGAATGATTTCTTGTGTCTTTAACAGGAGGTCTGGATGTATCTGCAGCTTTTATAACCAGAGCTGGCCTTTGCTGTTTCAGTCCCTGGAAGAATAGGAATGCATCCACCCTCTCTGTATCACTATAATTTACTGTACTCACCAACCAAAAACCTCTAAATGAAATTGTGAAAGGGGAGCCACTCAGTCTATATGTAGATGGAAAACCCAATAAATGAAATTTGAGTATATTTCAGGAATAGAACAAGTAAATAGAAAAGTCACCCACTGAGTGAAGAGTTTTGTTGTTTTGGTGTGGTGTCCTCACATCATCATGGGCACACACATTTTTCATGAGACTCTTCAAGCCACTCCACATCCATCCCTGGAGGAAAACACTTTACAGAAATTAAAGAAATTGCCTTTTTGTTGCTTTGCTTCTCCATTATGCTAATAATAGAAGGCAGCTGAAAGAAGATATTCACGAGACAGGTCAGCTGTAATTTAGAGAGTGGACACTCTTCCCAAGGCCCAGCCAGGTCCCATTTGTGGCTGTCGACACAGAACTTTCCAGAGGCTCCCATGCAGGATACTTCCCTTATGGGCAGCACAAACTTCCTCACTCCAGTAGACTGCCTTGGTAACCAAAGGTGAATTTGCACTTAAGAACAATTTTGCATTGATCAGGTTTATCAAATAAAGCTCCAAATGAATCAAAGTAGCAACAGCCATGTAAGATGCCGAGTGTGTGAGCTGAAGCACACATTGACCCTTAGACTTGCTCACGTCCTTGGTACTTCTATTGCTGCTCTTGGGGTGAAAGGAAGAGTCTAGTTGCTGTTTTTACAGGAAAAGGATTAGAGCTACTGTTTGATTAGATACTACTTTTCTTGATCTTCAGAGAAATAGAGAGACTTGAATTGTGCAACATTAACATTCTCTAGCTTTGTCTTCTGTACTATGGTCCTCTGTATGCCTCCTCAGAGCAGGACTCTGTAAAGTGAAGAGAGTATTGGCGTGACTGCCACTAGGGAAGAGCAAACAGAAATCCTGATAGATTATAAGCAGAGATATATTAGAGCATAAAATGATAAAGAAAATCTGTACATATGTACAAGTTTTAATTGGGATAGGGTTGATTTTCTTCATAGCATCTCATGTGATATTGTTCCAGATTTGTGACCAAATCTGGTTTTAATTGCTGCCAAGAAGGTTTTATATAGATAAGTATTTTTAGAATGGGGGCTTGAAAATGAGAATCAAAATGTTGGAAATTTGAATTTTCATCAATTTTGTTATTAAAAAATATCTATTTGTCTTAAAGTCATTTTGTATGTTAATAGTAGCTATTTAGCAATAATTAATAATTATTCATAATATAATGTAATATAATATAATATGTGACATCATATTAAAAATCAACATTACTGAACATTTTGGATTTTTCACTGTCTTTTTTTTTTCCTTTTTATATGCATTTAAGTTGATGCATCATGGGATAATTAAGAGATTTATCTTTGCCTGGATAAAATATTGATAAAAAGAGTCAGTGTAAAAAAGAGTATGAGTGATAAAGGTCATGGTAACACTGTGAATTTTTTCATTTTTGATGTAATCTTTAAGCCAAGGAGGGCAGCAACAAATTTTCTAACCATTAAAGAGTTGAGAAACAAAGAAATAGCTGCACTTCCATTTAATTGGCATTTGATTCTCTCTAGATTAAAAAATATGCCTTGGAGCCCAAATGTATTACTAACATATATTTCATGATTTTTATACAGCTGACTTTAAGAACAAAATAATGATTGCTGTCACCTCCCACAGTGTGTGTGTATACACTCCGCATCATACATGTGTCCCAGGTGGAAAGCAGAGGAATAACAAAAATAATTTTTTTTAATGACAAAGCTTTCCCCTTCTTTCAGCCTTCATTCTAGTGCAAGGTCACAGATAATAAAACTTAAATAAGACATCTGCTTTTTTACCCATTTGGTAATATTTTTTTCTTCCTTGTAAGTTGCAGTTAAATACTATCAATTTTAAAAATTGAATTTTTTGTAACTGAAAAGTCAAAGACTGATGGAGAAGGAGAGAAGGAAAGGATGCAGAGTGGGAAGAAAGGAGCAAGTTTTCCAATAAAGTAACATTCTCATCAGAGATTGTTCTGTGACTCACTTCTTCGGAGACACAACAGTAAAGTGGGACAGTGGGACGTTGAGATGCTAATCAGAAATAGAGACTGTTCTTTCCCACATGCTGCAGTGTCACTGCAGTTCCCCTCTCATCTCTGAAACTCAGTCCTCAAGACATACGTTCAGTGGAGTGATATAAAAATAAGTCTTAAATTACAGCCTTTCCAATGGTAATTTTTTCTTCCTAAGTTTTATCTTGGTGCTCTTCTTCCTTCCATATATCTGTCATTGCCTTTGTTCTTGTTGCAACAGGGGGACCAGAATTATCCCCAAATAAGGAAGAAGTCAAATAGTCCAAGTTGTCTTAGTCTTCTTTTTATTTAAGCCTCTATTCTCAGACATAATAATGTCTCCTCAATCACCGCTGTGCTTTGATGGGATCTGATTTAGGATCAGTGTTTTATCTGCTGGTTCTCTAGATCACATTGGCTTTTTAATGCCCAAACACACAGAATTGCCTATCCTTTGTAGCGATTTTGGTACTAGCATCTCTTCTAAAGTATCTTTATTCATTAACTTTTAAATATTTTACTTTAAGAGCTGCACTGAATGTTGCTCATTTTGCCTTCCCTCTTACTATTTTATGTCACAGATCATTTTTTCATTGTATGTTTTTCTCACACAGGTTATAGAAACTTAAATAATAAACACACATGAAACTCCTACAACAGTTGTAGCCAAAGCAATTGGAGTGGTGACTGACATCAAATAATATACAGCAGAGGATCAAAGGAAAATAAGCATGTAGAATGAACTGAACAGAATCTATTTGTATTTCCACACAAACAATTCCTAATACCAGCTGCCTGTCTGGCAGACTTATGTGCCTGTATATGAAAAATCAAACTAAGTAGGTGTAAGAAATCACACAACATGTTTAAAAGTTTATCTCCTAATGATGATTCTCTCTCATAGTTTAGCTATATTTCCCCTATTTTACTGGCAGCCATGTAGAGGATATGCTTTTTATTCACATGGAAAAAAATAAAATCCAAGAAATAAGTGAAGGTCCAAGCCAAAATATTTCCTCAAATCCAGCATGTCCACCACTTAGCTAAAAATCAATGTTTGTCAGATACAGCAAAAAAAAAGTTGAAGCATAGGTGAAAGGTCCAAATTATCTAGACACAGAAGTTCAAATGTGTCATTCACTGATTTTTCATTCCAGTTGTTTCCTTGAGTAGAAGTCTGCATTTTCTTTTTGGGCATAAGCCAAAGCCTGGCATTCGTGGCTATGCTGGGCACTGCCCCCCACAGCTTGGGGAGCTGACCTGATGATGGTTATGAAAAAGGCTTGGAAGAAGACTGGGACACTGGTGTGCTTCAAGTTCTAAAATATTCTGCTAAATGCTATAGATTTATTCTAGGAAAGACAATTATGGATTCAAGGGAAATTGAGAAAACAGTCCAGGCTCTGTGATCATAACACTTTGGAGCAGGTCTTGTTAAAGTTTGACAGATCAGGTTTACGGTTTGGGCTGACAGTCTAAGAGTTTATCTGGACATTCTCAATGCCTCAGATGTCAAGTTTCTCCCCAAAACCCATATTTCTGACTGCTCCCCATACTCTGACCAGCTGCATCTGGTCATTGTACACAATGAAGTTGTAAAGAAACTACTTTTCCTCTGAATGTTGCATGATTGTGTCGTGGTTTAACACCAGCCAGAAATTAAGTCAAATAAAGTATATGGAGATCTGGGTTTGATGAGTGGCCAAGTGGCAGGACACTGGGATAAAAGACAGCAGGCACTGTCTCCATCCCCACCTGCTTGAGAATTCTGAGAGTGGTGCCATATACGTTATGGAATATCCCTTGGATCAGGTGTCCTGGCTGTGTCCCCTCCAAAAAAAGATATAGGGATGTAGGGCTGACAGAGAAAGTAATAACCAACATTTGAAATAATAACGAGGTATTTCAGACAAACACAGAGATGAAAAATGTTATGAAAAAGAACCAGGACAGAACCTGGGCAGATCTGGATCTACTCAGATCCGGAATGTGATGCCTAGAGAGGCTACCTGGAACAGAGGATAGACAGAGTTAAAGGAATAAAGTAGGTATTTATTAAAAGGCCTTTAAACACCTGGGGCAGTACAAGAGCCCAGCCGTGGCTTTGCCCAAGATGGATCCCCCGTCACAAGTTTTGACACTTTTGTACGTTTTGGTCCATTTACATATTTGGGTTAATTGTCCAATTACAGCGTCAGGTTATGAAGTCTCATCCTCCCTGATTGCTTTGATGTTGTTTGCACTTTTAGGGCCTGAAGCTGCAACAGTGTCCTTGGTTCTCAGGCTGGAAAAGGATTGTTTTGTCTAACTAAAATGTGAGAACTTGCTAGCACTTTATATGAAGTTCAGAGTCACACACTAAGGTAGTACAGAATCTGAAAAAGATAAAAGCAAAAAATTAAGGCATCAGAAGGAAAAACATTTTATTTTTTTAACACGCAATCATTAAAGAGACATTTATTTTACTTTTCGGTGGCTTAAGTTTCCTGCAAATGTAAACCAGTATCATATATATTTCAATAGTCATTGCATTCATTAAGGACAAGCTGGCAAGTAAAACTGTAGCAGTCCTGGGTAAGTAATTGAGACAGGCTCCAAGCAGCTGTGCAAGTTATGATGAAGAACCTTTATCAGGGCTTAAACAAGGGGATATTTTTGTTACACGTGTCAACTTGTGCCTTCCTGAAATACTTCTACAGACTGTTATAATTCCTTAGTTAAAACCTGAGTTTAAGTCAAAATACATAAATCAATGTAGAGATACTTTTTGATTGTTTTGGAAGATAAATTATCTCCTTGCTTACTTAACTGTTTCATAGAAAATTGTTTCTTTTTTATTATCTTTTACATTTCATGTTGAGAAGCAAGGTGTATGAAAGTGACTTAACTCCAAAATCCTGATAGTTTGGAGGAGTACCTATTAGACATTTCTCCTGTTCTAGCCCCTCTAGCACTCTCAGTGAAAGCAATGGAAATGTGACTTTACTAGGAAAGGGAGATCAATATTTCAAATTATTTATTTATATAATTAACTATCTTGAAATAAATCAACCTGTAGTTCCAAAAAGCTTCATATTTCTTACAGACAGCTGATCAGATACTTGCAGTGAAAGCCATTAGCAAATCCCATGTGTGGTATTCACCATTTGTGTCGTGCATTTACAGTTCTTTCCTAAGCAAGTGGTGCAAGAGTAAATAATTTGCCTTATGGAGCAATCTGAGACTGTTTTTCATTAAATGCAGAACTACATGAGCTGCTTACAGAAGGGAAACAAATTGCAACTGGAGTTAAATCTCCAGGAATAAAGGCATTGCTCCAGCATGTGAGACATTTTGAAAACTTTCTTAAAACATGAATGCAAAAACCTCAGTGCCCTAGATGCACCAGTTGCCCGATGGGTTGTTCATTGTATTCACCACAGCCTGGATTTTGTAGAGTTACGTGCAAGTGTGGCACAATGGTTGGACCATAAAATCCCACTAAAGGTTCTGCTGCCACTGATCCAAGCTCCCAGCTGAGCTACAGCTGAAAAGTTCCCTGTGCCAGAATTAGTGTCATATGCAGCACTCTGAAAGCCTAAGACGTGGGTGAGGTGTCCAAGGTCACCAGCAGTAAATAATGGGAAGGAAGGCCCCATCTAAATCTTCTTGAAGAGAGATTTAAAGGACAGGGACCCATTTGGACCAATTACAGAGAAGAGTATTCAATACGTAAGAAATACCCTTGAAGAAAGCACAAAGAAGATTGCAAAGAAGAGAGGAATAGACTGAAGGATAGTGTCACTGACACAGCAATGCTGATTTTTTTCTGCATAGAAATAAAAAGTTGATTTCTGTGTGGAGCAATCCATGAAATATTAATGAAGAAAACATCACTGCTACTGCCCAATCCATATA
>JAWWMU010000153.1:44863275-44890225 GCA_035048155.1 Cinnycerthia olivascens
AATCCATATAAGAACATATATAAAAACATATAAGACATAGATATACATATAGATATAGAAAATGTTCTCTTTATGGAATATGTTCATTTGCTGAAAGTCGATACCAATGATCTTTGTGTACAGATTGAAGACTGAAATTTTAATCACTTGTGACATTTCTGTACATGAACTCTGCATGTTTTTAGCTTTCTGTCTGCAACTCAAATGGAGAGGGAAAGTTCACAGTGTGATAGAAGGCAAAGTGTCTCTATTCCTGGAATTCATCCACAGAATTGCCTCCTCTGTAACAAATTCCCTGGAAAGAAAAGAGAAGAGGGAGAGGAGGCAAGCAACAATTGTTTTGTTTATCAGTTCAAAATTAATAGTGACATTTATGCAGCATATAAGCATAAATATCTCAAGATTTATTGTGTTTCCCACGTCAAAATAAGTTATGAAGCGTATTTGTTATGATCATGGGGATTTCAAAGGTCTTGTCCTTTACTTGGATTAAGTCTCCTATACCAATGGAGGCAGCTAGAAGAATGAGTACAAGAAAGAATGAGAACATATGAAAGAATAGGAATCTTAAGAGAAATTAAATACAGGAGCTGAAATGAGAAATTCAGCTGATTTTATAAGCTGATTTTAGAAAAAAAAAAATAATCTGAAGAATTTCAAAGAAACTAAGTGGAAGAAAGTTGATGTGAAAATCTTGCTGAGCTGCTGATACCAAGCTCTAAATTTGAACTAATTTTTAGATTCATTTGCAGTGTTTTTTTTGTTTTCTAGCTTAATCACATTTAGTTGCTTTACTTGCTTAGTTGCTTTCCTGCTCAGCAGGAAAACAACAGAACAACTGCCCCCTTTTATATTATTTGCTCCCCTCTACATTTACTTTATAACATATCTTTCTAGAATGTCTCCTCTTACTCATTCTCTCTCTAAATAGGACAATATTTCAACTTCCTCCCATAGACTAGCCTTCTTGACAACACTTCTTTTCTGTTTGTGAACCTTTTATTGCTGTCACACCCTTTTCTGAGATAGAATGATAAGAAGTAAGGCAAATATTCTAAAGAATCTATAATTTATCTTCATAATGACAGTATCAGTTTCTTTGCGCTGTTTTCTTGCTTATTTTTCACATCTTGTTCTTGCAAGTAATGTTTTGGGCTTGAGCAATTACTAGAGCAGAAGACATGAGTACCTTAAATTTCCTTTCAATTGTACAACGACCTGATTTTTTTCAATAATTCAACTATCAGCCGTATACCCTTCCTCCAAGCATTCTGACCTTTGTGAAGGTGTTCAGAATTACTTTCTCTAATTATTTACAGCTCAAATATTTGCTGCTTAAATATCCATGCTGAAGTAGTCCATCCTGCATCACAAGATGCATGCAAATCTCCTTTTTCCTCTCAGCTCCCATACGGTGAGTCACATTTCATAACTTTCCAAAAATAAGTTTTTAAAAACCTCAAAATCTCAGAACAAAGGATGTGGGATTCAGGTTCACTTTCCATTAGAACTCTCTGAGGGGATGTAAATATATCAGCTCAAATGATTTTACTAACTTCTTTCACCAGCTGCGAGAAGGAGAGAGAACTTGCTACCAAATGTTCTGAAAGATTATAAATATTATTTATACGTGATAATAAAAGACAATTTTTGAAAACAGTGCTCCCAAATTAGTCCCCTCCTTCCCCTTTATCTGGAAGCCCTTACCCAGAGACTGCCAGTAGCTATGCCAAGGGAAAACCTATGTGCCCGTCTTGTCCATATCCTCATATGACCAAGCTACCTATAGCTTTCCCAAGCCATCTCTCAAGGTGTCTGTTTGTGTAATGAGATGCTGCTCCTCTCTTTACCTCTCTTACTTCCCTTCTTGTTTCTGCAGTCTCATTCTCAATAGCCCTCAGCTCCTCATTCCCAGCTCTCACCTCCTTCTGCACCTCCCTCCCCTGCCTCCTCCATCAGCAAGCTGCACGACCTCCTGTCCCCTTCACCAAGGGGATAAAAGTGCCTGGGAAGGGCAACACACCTCCAACCTGTCCCCTCCATCACTCCTGCTGACCTTGGTCCAGACAGTGTCCTGATCTTGGCACAAGCCCTCCTGCAGATGTCATCCCAAGAAGAGCATAGCCTTTTTATTTGTACAACCAGTTTAGCCTCTTGTTCCCCCAAGACTTTCTCATTCAGAAAGTGCACAGCTAACATGATTAGCAATGCTTTCCTGTAACCTTTTGCAATTCATTGCATTCACTGCCTTTTCAATAACTTCACTCTTGCTCTTCTTTCTTCAGGTAGAACTTCTGAAATTCCCTTAGAAGAAATCAGGGCAAATTAATCCTGCTTATTGCTTACAAGTCTATAATTTTCTGTTCATATATAAGGCCTATTCTGATGTCATTTTCCTTACAGAGCAGAATTTTATAAATACATAAATATATTAAATATGTTTGTTGTAAAGTGTTGCCTACATTTACTCACATGCTGGTGCACCTTTCAATTAAATGACTCATACAGATCAATGACTCAAAGGCATTTTATATGCAGATATATTCTGTGTTCATCCTGCAGACCACCCACTGCCAGCAAATTCAATTATAATTTCATAATTGGAAGAAAGCTGGAGAGATGCAGGGTGTGTCTGCCTAGATTGTTATGTATTGTATGTGTATGTACGTACCAGCACTCGGATGTCTAAAATGCATATGGGCAGACTCACTGAGGGTGAAAACCAAAGGAAATTGGGTGGGCAATATGATTCAAAAAGTAGCATATTTGCACCAGGTGCCCTGTGAATGACTGTGGAGGTCTCCATTAAGTGCAAGGCTAATGGCACTCCAAACCTCCTGCCCTGGTTTGCCTGGCTTTGGTGGAACATTTACAGCACAGCACTCAGGGAATGTCATGGGGGAAGGGCAGTGCCGTGGTTCTGCCTCACCCACAAGCACACTTTGCTGTCACTTCATATATTTTACACAATTAAGATTAATTAAGGAAATAATTGCAGAGGATTAAATAATAGCATGAAATTCTGCAGGAATGTGTTTTTCCAGGCTTCCAAAAGTAAGGCAGTACAAGAGCAGTAAAATAATATAATTAGAAATAATAATTTTGAAAGAAGACACCTTACTGTGATGCAATTTGTAGAAACAGTCAAAATGACTAAGTGTTTGCAGCGCTAGTAGGTGTTTACTTCCATACAGAGATGGCTGTGAATTTTTCATCAAAACATCTTTTGAAATAATCATGCTAATTTTGTCTAAATCAAAGTCTAATTTTCTTGAAAAAAATTAAGCATGGCATAAATTTTCCGTCCTTTTCAACAGGTCATAATAACTTGCTGGTAAAATACTCTTTTCTGCTACCTCATTTTCTCCTAAAATTAAAGTAATTTGTGTTTGCATTGCCATTAAAACTGAACACTGAATTATAAAAGAGAAGAGAAAGGATATACTTGCTCTGAAAAAGTAAGAGAAATGTTTCAGTGAGGTAGCAGCTCTCTTTAGCCACGTTAATGAAATTGCAGTAGAACATCCTAACTGCATTAACAAGAACTAGCATTATGTTAATGATTGCAGTTTCTGACAGTGAAAGACAGTGAAATAAGAGACATGACTTAGAAGTTTGAAAACAATTTTGAATTTTTCCCAACGATTTAGAATTTTTTCAAACAATCCAAAATCTAAATGTTGAGTTTCTTTCTAAAAGAATATTTTCGTAATATTTGAACTGGAAACATATTTGAAAGAGAGTGGAAAGGGAAACAATAATCCTTAATTTCAATATTTATTTTACCTGCATATTTGTAGACAGACATTGCAGCATGAAGACAAATGCATTGCATAAAGCAGGTTACTATCATTCTCGTGTCAGCAGAAGAGACTTTTCCAGGCTTCATAGCAAAGACGCCATAGGGAAGAGGAATGGATCCCATGGAGCTAGGAAGAAGAAAACAGTTTTGACAATGAAGACCTTCAGTGCCTGGGAAGAGAACAGAGGGTATGCCCAAGGCTCTTTCCTTCCATGGGGAAATCATGGGTGTGGCTGTGAACTCCCAGGCAGCCAGCAAAGCACCCGGGGACCGAGAAGACCATAATGCAGCATCTTAATGTGTGAGACTGTGACAGCTCTGAAAATGTAAAATTCCAGGTGTGTATGCAAGTCTATCTCTGTCCTTCTCTTTTATAGACAATGATTTTTCAGTGACTTTTTAAAAATAGTAAGCTCGAAAAATTTCAGTCAGCTGATTGGTAATCATGACAAATAAGTTTAGGTGTAGCTGATTACATGTGTATTTCAGGCCATGCTTAAAAGGTGTTAGGTATAGACAGCAATATTTTTTAATGCTCATATTCTTCAGTTATCTCATCAGATAAGTCCACTGTCAGGGGCTGGTCTCTCTCATAGTTCCATGTGGTTTACAGAGAAAGAAATTTAGCAAGGAAATGTTGTTTGAGTTTATTCTCCTATGAGCTTTAGGTAATTAGTTGTTAGATTTTCAGTTCATGTAATTTGGATAGTTATTTTCCCATTTTTCCAGCTAATTATTTTTAAAGAATTAGAGGTCTGCGTTGGGCTCATGTGATGGTGTTTCTGAGGGGGGACACCATGATCTGCACATATCCATACCAGTGGAGAACCTCATTTTGTTTTCCTGTCATGAACCTTTCCATGTTCTTCAGTTGTCTATTTAAATAAGGTACTGAATCTAAAAAAAATAACCCCAAGCACTTCTTTCCCTACCAAAAAATCCCCTAATGAAAACATCTGATGGAGTGCACACAATGGATTTTATATGATGGGATTTTGTGGTCACTTTTCATTTATTTTCAGCTATTGAAAATGCAATGCAGATACCATGACCATAGTTAAAAGGATGAAAAAAGTTATATATGCTCTTATGTTAACTATAAAAATGGCTCTCCTATTTTCGTGAAAGATAGAATAATTATCCAAGATTGAGATTTTCAACATATAAGGTTAGAAGAAATCTTCCAAACTACTTAAAATAATTTATATATTCAGTGAAAAAATGCACACTTACTGCAAACAGCCTGTTAGCATCAAATTTCTAGTGCCTGCCAAACACCAGCATTTTTTTTTTCTTTTTTAAGTCGAGATTCACTCATTCAAGTCATTTGTGTCAGTGTCTGGAGGTGACACACAGGGATTTCAGTGAAATCCTGTGTGTTATGTCAAATCTACTGCCTGCTGTGCCTCATCAACCGTAGCATTCATTTCACATCCTATGCATTGTGTTAATGGAAAGGGAAAATATTTTCCCTTCTGTTTCCCCAGGTTATAGTGTCAGTGCATCACTGTATCACTCAGACTGTGCCACAGACCACACTGTGGTAAAGAGAGATCACCCACATTATGATTTTCAGGAGTTAAATCCATATGCCTTAGTAACCAGTCCAGAATGCCAGCTGTTTGCCAGCAACATTATTCAAACCTTAACAAGCTGCAAGGGTCCCACCAAGAGGGTAGTCAAAATATAAACGAACATCTTGAACTGAGAGGTTTCCTAGGGATGGACAATTAAAAACCTGCAGTCTTCATAAAGGGAACAACATAGGTATTTGTTGTTCAACACATTGAATTGGTGCGTTTCAGCCTCAGAAAATGCATGGATCACCCACAGGGGTGCAAGGACAAGCAATTTTTCATGCTTATCTTGCAAATCCTGACTGTGGCCATGAGTTTCGATTAATGTGGGCCACTAGAAACTGTTTATTTACATATCTGATAAGCTATCTCCATCCTTTTTGTCTTTGTGGCATCACATTGAGGCAAAACATTGAAAGTCCAAACAGAATTAATTGCAACAGAAATAGTTCTTGACAATGACCTTCCTGTGAAAACATATTCATGTTAAAACTCCCAAGCAAAGGAGTAATTTACCTGATTAATATTGGTTATTTCTCCTCTTTCTCTTACTTCTGTGAAGCCTGTGTCCTTATACCTTGGTGAAATGTAGCAAAATGCCCACTGACAGATCATGGTCATGCATGATACATTTCAAAGGGTTTTCTTGCACTCTTGACTAGCTTAATCTAGACTTAAATTGGATGCTGCACACAAAAAATTATATATGATATTTAATCAGTCTACTGAAACATCTAGTTGTATTCAAGTGCTTCCTTCACATGCAGTTATTAAATTATGGTATGGTGTAAAAATGTCCTCTTCCTACGTGACAGCCCACACTATGAGGCTACCAAGGAATTTTCTGAATATTTTCAAAATATTTGCAAAACCACCTTTCATTTTGGCAAGAACTACTGAGAACTTCAACCAGAACAGTCTGTGGAACAAAAAAACTGTTGACTGCTGCTTGCTGCAGAGTAAAGAGGAATCATCATTTTCCAGATGAATTGCAAATAATAAAGCTCACGGGGAAGGTGAACCAAGCAGATCCTTTCACCTCCTAAATAATTTTTACTGTCTTAGTTGGCCTTAGCACTGTTGCAGCCCTTCAGTCAGATTTTTCACTTGGCATTACTTTAAACACATTTCTCTCTTCTGTTGCTCTGATGTCCTGATCTAGACTGGAATGAAGAAAACATAAATTAGTTTAACAATACTTTGTTGGGTGCCCACCGTCATTCTGGTTTGTGTTCTTTGCCCCAGTCACTAGGTACAGGCATATTTGGCCTGGAAAAACAAGCCAAAACAAAATTGCTCACTGTTTAAACTGTTGGGGTTTTTTACAATAAAATATATAAGTAAAAGAATCTTGAAGCTTTAAGAATAAATTTGTCTTGATTGGGCAATTTATGTTTTCACATTCTTGACCTTAAGCTTTCCTACAACTGCAAGAGTATCGTCCAACACATTACTGCATTGTCCTGCAGGACTTTTCATCACTCTTCTGTCAGCCTCACTTATTGTACAGTGCTGTGTTTGTTTGTACTTGCCTTCAAATTTTCAATTTGCATCCCCTAGTTAAGTTTTACATGCACTGAAGGATCAGAACAACTCTCTTCAATTAAAGAGATGTACATGATTGGTGATGACAATAATTCAGGAACAATAATAGAAATCAGACAAAGGTGGCTATGATGACTCTGAGTGCTCGTTCTTGTTCTGGCTGGAATCAAGTAACTTTTCCCATAGTAGCTGGTAGAGGCTGTGTTTTGTGCTGGGAACAGCATGGATAACACAGGGTTATTTTAGGTATTGCTGATCAGGGCTTGCACAGCATCAAGGCCTTACCTGCTTCTCAGCCCACCCCACCTGTGAGAAGACAGGGGTGGGCAAGAAGCTGGGAGAGGACACAACCAGGACAGCTGACCCAAGGGATATTCCTGAACATATGGCATGGTGTTCAGCATGTAAAGCTGGAGATAGAAGAAGGAAGAGGGACTTGTTTAGAGAGACAGTGTTTGTCTGCCCAAGTAACCATGATTTGTGACAGAGCCCTGCTTTTGCAGGAATACTGAGCACCTGCCTGCTTGTGGGAAGAGGTGAGTGAAGTCTTTGTATTGCTTTGCTTGTTTACATGGCTTTTGCTTTACCTATTAAAGTGTCTTTATCTCAACCAAAATGTTTTCTCATTTTTACCCTTCTGTTCACTCCCCCATCCCATTGGAGGGGAGTAAGCAAGTGGTTGTGTGGGACATAGCTGCTGTCCAGACATTAACCATTCACAGATTCACAGAATCACACAATCACACAATCACTAGGTTGGAAGAGACCTACAAGATCAGTGAGTCCAACCCACACCCTAACACCTCAACTAGACCATGGCACCAAATGCCACATGCAGTCTTTTATCAAACACATTCAGGGATGGTGACTCCCCCACCTCCCCAGGAAGACAATTCCAGTACTTGATCATTCTTTTTGTGAAAAGCTTTTTCCTAATATCCAACCTAGTTTTCCCTTGACCATAATGATGCTTTTTAAAACAGCTGCGTTTTCAGCTTAAAGCACAAGAAAAATCTTTGTTTGTGGCCTTAATCAATCTTGAACTGTCCTCTAAATGAAACATTTTTCATTCTGGATGTATAGTTTCTTCCAAAGCATTAGTGCTTTTGGCTGGTTAACCACTACCTTCCTCCTACCAAATTATTAATTATACAATTTATCAAAGCAAGTAGTCAGAAAAATGGTTTGTCCTGTCTCCTTTGCCTTTTTGCTCTGTTAAATCTTCTTCCCACTCACATGGAAGGATGAATATCAAAACTTATTCTTCTTCAACCTTAACCTTAAAGAATTTGGGGGTTTGTGTTCATTACTTAATAGTAGGAGGGAGGAGTGAGCTTTTGGGGCAGCTTTTATATGGAAAGCTAGTGTGGGCTACAGTGCTGTCCTGAACTGGAATTTTCTGATAAGTGGAAAGCCTGTACGGAGCTTTGGAGGGAGGCATACTTGATCATAATTTTTTCTGTACTGTTGTGACACTCATTTCTCTACCATTGCCAGCACATTTGACCCTGCTGAACTGGTGGAATAAGCTTTTCAGAAATTAAGTTATTTACAATTCAAAAATAAAAATTGGCACTTTGTTTCTAATTTAGCAGTAAAAAAATCAGTCTTCTACTAAGCCAGAGGGACCTAGAGTCTAGCAATTCATACTTCACACTTCTTGATTGAACAACAGAACTCTGCCCTCTAGGACACTGAAGAACTTCTTCCAGTGTTCATTACTAATAACACTATTCTAGAATCAATTCTGTCTTAAATTCTGCTGTTTGTTCAAAATCATGCAAACCGCACACAGCTCAAAGCTAAGTTTAAATCTTTGCCTTTGTCCTCACGTACAGCAACTAGCTAACCAATTTGATCAGCTTTCAAGGAGAAAATGAAGAATTATTCTTTTTTTTTTATTTTCCTTTCTATTATTCTCCTTAGAAAAATAATTATTTCCCTATGGTCTCGAAAAAACTTCATAAAATAGTTTAATTCTGTGAGTTCAGCAGAAACTCAACTCTTAATAGTTCCTTCTGGGCCAAGGAACAAGTAATGAGCTCAATCCTGCTACACTTTATTAAGAGTGTGTTTTGGAAAGTGGAAAATACAGTCTGTCTTGCTTGATTGCTTGAAATACTGTGATCCCACACTATCTCTGGATTTTAATTTTGATCTTTTGATTATTATAAAAAAATGCATCTGAGTAAGTGAGGGATTTTCTGAGTGCTCTATCTTCTCGCACAGACTGAACACAGCACAGACTGACTCTTTCCCAGATTTGTGTCCTCCTGTGCCTGAGGCTCAGCCCTGACGATGACATGACCACCTCCAGCTACACAGCACACTGACATCACCTAATGAACCCATCCCCTCAGTCCTACACAATAAAGGTGACAAAACTGTTAAAACCTTAACTCTTTTCTGTCAAAATGGTTTGGACTAGAAAATTCCTACCAGTGAAGTGTCCAAACCATGTCTCCTTGGAAGCCACCTGGATGATAATGTGTGACACTGAGCACTATGGCTCAGGTGTTTTTAATGTTTCTTTCACTTTGGTCCCCTTCTGGACCATTGATTGTACCTAGCATTTGTCGCATGAACTTTCACAAATAAGGAAATTAAGCACTTGCTCTGTGTCCAAAAGCTATGATAAGATGATGATGGTGTTTTCTACCTAAAAGCGGATGATTTTCCCCTGCCACAGTGAAAATTGCAGCAATGTATGAAGAAGTCATCTCTGTAGCTGACAGAACAAAACATATCCAAAAATGTTAGTATGGTCACACACAAGGTGCTCATTGTAATCAAACCTTTCTAGAAGGAGAACTCTCAAAGTAATTTTTCATGGAAAAAGTATTTAAAGGGCAGAAATAATTTGGAATAGGTTAGAATAAGTCTTCCAGACTATCAGGGGTTTCCATATTATGCAACAGTTCTTGAGACACACAATTTTACAAATAAAAGTTTGATGTGGTTGTATTGATTGAAATGAGATTATACAGGCAGCTTATACTTTACTAGTATACCTTTGTTATCAGTTAACCCTGCATTAGGATCACATTCTTTCGTGCACTGATGACATCAAAGAGAAAAGAGACAAGTTTTAATGGGAAAAAAACTTACGTTTCAAAGCCATGAAGGGCTCTTTAAAGCTGTCTTTACACTAAAAATAAAGCACTACTTTGGTCACACTCCACTCATCAGTGCTTTCTACTGGCTAATGGAAGTTGTTCAACGTGCAGTATGATGAGAGACTTTCTTCTGTGTAGATCGCTATCCATTTTCTAAGTGAAATATAGAGCAGTAGGTCCCCGTTCTGGCTACAGACATATAAATATAGGTTAAATGCCATTTGCTATACCATCCCCTGATAAACAGTACTCAAGGCTGTGTAAGTTATTCTGAGTTAAGAGGGAAGTGTTACCTTTCAAGTGGAAGCGTTATAGTCTGCATATCTGTTTTCTGCCTTTGGAGACAGCACATGTGTGCAGAATGAGGAAAAAAGTTACATTCACATAATAGTGTTGTCAGGTTAATTGGATCCAATCCAGAATGAGATTTCTAATTTCATCTTAGATTCTATTATTTTGAAAAGATGCTGCATATGTAGGGCAAAAATAATAACTACATTATATTACCTGTCAGACTGAACTGATGGAAGTGATGAATTCTGAGTTTGAAGCCACTATAGTTTTAATTAAAGTTAAGAACTCTGATGCAGTCTGGCCACATTACTAAATTCACTGTCTTATTGTTAAACGATTTTTTGCTATTAAAGATAAGAAAATTGCTATATGCATTTGTTTCATTACAGTATGCATTCAAATCTGTTGGTAACATTCAAATGTTGCTCTTAAATAACTAAGTTCTTTCAAAGTTAAGTTAATTTAAAGGGATTTTTTAATGGGCTCATTATTCCTTATGATATTATTTTCTTGCTACTGTTAGAAGAACTGCTTTCTTTAGTCGAATATTAACCAGAAGAGCATCTGCAATTGTAATAACCTAGTATGCTTTCTCTTAAATATTTATAGACTTTTAAAAAAATCCTATTCCTGTTACACTGTTAGTCTAACTTTATGGACTCATTCACAGCCATTTTCTCCTTTCACTGTCACAATGGAAGCCTCATGGACTGTGCCTACTAATAGCATCTTACATTATTGCTGCCCTGTGTCTCCTGCTTCAGACAGGCAAGTAAACTCTACTGCTACTGACAGGTACTGCCTAAAGAGAGTGCTGGAACAGTGTAGAGGTTTCTTTTCCCTCAGTATGAGGCCTTAGGAAGTATTTTTACATATTGCCCCTCAGAAATGGAGAAGTGGCAGCTTTTGGTGGACATTGAAGGGAATATAACAGCATTAGAAAGATTTTAAGTCCTTGTGCTCCTGTCTAATTATTACTTCAAGTGGTACTCCCTAGAAAACCTGGGTTCAAGTCTTCCTTGCTGAGCCAGTGTTTCTAAGGCCAAGGAGCTGAGTTTGACTTGCAGCTGAAGCAAGAGACTCTCAGTTGGGGATGCACAGAGTTGTCAGGAGTATTTCAGAGCTCAAGGGAAGGCTGATGTTTATGTGTACATTGTTGGTGCCACATATTTCTAATTACTCCTGTCAATCCACGCTCACATTTAGATGATACAGCTTCCCCAGTTCTCCACTATATGCTACAGTTCCTGGATTGGGCCATGTTTAATAAATGATAAAGCAAAAGTGCAAAGAAAGCCACCCTGTCAGCTCTTTTTTCCACCCAAACTCATTTGATTCAGTCTAACTACTTAAAAAAATTCAATTTCCATGAAGGTTAGAAAGAAAGCAAACAGGTCTCTTACCTAGAAGGCAGATAAAAGTGTGAAAGAACCAAGGACTTACTCACCAAGTGTTGGCTTCCCCTTACCCTGAGATGCCAAGTTCTGTGTACTGGGATTGAGATCTGAGACCTCAGGGTTTCACAATAAATTCTGAAACATGGAGAGCAGGAAGGACCTCTCCATAACCTCCATGCAATCCTTTCCTCCTTGAGTTTTTGAGAATTGATTTTGTTATTCTCACTCGTTGACATCTCTGTCCTTGCTTGATAAAGAAATATACTGGTAAACTGGAAAAAAAAATGAAAGAATAGAATAAAACAAAACATATCCTAAATGTATATACCTTGGCAAAAACATGATGGTCTATAAATAGCTAGGAATTTAAAAGATTGATTTTAAGGATAGTGTTGGGATAACAGAAGACATTTTTTATAACATATCAAGATCTTACCATCAAATTATTGAGGTATGTTTATAAATGCTTAAAAAGAATGGGCTATTGGAAGTCTCTTTCTTTCCTCTTATCTTCCATTTTTCCAAAATACGGAGGGAATAGGCCATCCTTTTCTACAGATTATGTAATTACATACTGAAGCAGCATTTGAAAATATTACAGTTAATACCCAAAGAAGATGTTCCTAAATGCAAAATGTGTCCAGAAAATGAGGATGGCCAGAATCAGAGCTAGAAGCTGCTGAAGTTATGATCAGATACCAGCTCAATGTCCTTATCAGAAAGGAGTGGGACACAATCCCTTCCCTTATTAGAAGGGATGACTCTAGAGGGAACATGGATCCATGAATTCACATTTAGGGTGCACTCCTTGGGAGTTCACAGGAGCTAGGTATGAATTTTTAAATAACTTCTAGAGAAAAAAATCTCAGCAATCACTCCCAGAACTACTTCTGATCTGTAACCAACTCAGCCAAGCCTATAACTGAGTTTGAACAGCCATATTCCTTCTTATGCTTTTTGGGTTTTCTACTGTGACTCTTTCATTGCTTCTGGAATATTTCATTGCTTTCTTTAAAGCATTGTAGTCCCATCAGGAGGGACTGACACGACCCACTACAAAGCCTGTGACTTGCACTGAGTGCCTGGCAATGGTTACAGCACAATCAATAAGTTCCTGGCAGAGGAGTTCTTTGTCTTAGTTTTGCCCAGAAGGACACCAGTTTCTGTGCTCTCAGGCTGTTCCACACTGCAAACCAAAGCATGGAGAAAACTGATTAGGACATTTGTTTTGAAGGTGTACTCTTGATCAAATGAAGTTTTTAACATATGCAAAAATCCTCTTAAAACTAGGATACATTGTTTAGACACTGAGGATGACGAATCAAACTTCAGTCCCTATCAACCTGTGCAAATGTTTTAGTCATTGTGTTCAGGCATAAAGAAAAGATACAATAATAACTTTTTCTCCAGCAGTCCTCTTCCAGGTCCTTGTAGGTTTGGGATTATTGCTCTATCCAAGGATATAGCAGTTCTCAAGGCATTAGTCACCACTGAGACTTGGTACCTCTTGGCAGCAGTGCCTCCATGAGTCCTTGAGCCAGGGTATTTAATGTATTTTTTGTAAAGCTCCAGATGTTGTCTTACTTGACCGAAGAAAGTTTCTTGGATCTGAGTTTGGTATCTTCCATGAAGGTCAATGATGCAGTTTGGGGGCTTGGTATCTGGAAATTGGGCACTACTGTATCCAACAAATTGAGAAAGAAAAAAACTCATCAAACTAAACCAAGGAAAAAAAAGAAAAAAAAATTATAAGTATCTTTTCCATAACAGAATCTCATAGAATCCCAAAGTTTCAGAATCAGAATGTAAGGATGACACGTTTCAGTTTCAGAAATGTACAAGTGATACTTTCTTAAAAGGAACACCATTTTCATGATATTTCTTGCTGACTTATTGGGCATCATTGACTCCTGTCTGCTGATGACAGTGCTTAATTGTCTACTTCTGTCTCTTTTGCCTGCTTTCAATCTTTCATATGAACACAGCAAGTCTCCAGCAGTAACCTTTTACAGATAATTTCAGACATTTATTCTTTTGACCAAAACCAGGTGAAACTCCCATATCCACCTTCCCACAGTTTAGCAGGCTGTCATACTAAAAAATAATTGAAAATATCCACACCACTAAAATTTAATCCCCAAACTTACACTTCTGAGATAAATTAGTACAATACAGCCAACTTTTCAAAAACAAATAAAAATAAAACAGTTCACCATATGGGACTCTGTCAAGCTCTGTGCCTGTGGGTCTAGACTAGTCATCCCGAAACACCTCCTTGTATCTGACTGTTTTTATTTTTAAAACATATAAAGTCAAAGCAGCAGCAACAACAATAATAATAATATAAGGACTCGGTATTTTTCAAAAGAATGGTTCCTGTGCAGCAGATGTATATGAAGCCAGAGTAAGACAGGCTAGTGCATAAACTCTCCTTCTGTTCATCTGCGTACACCAGGGCAAATACAGCTCAAACAACAAGATGAATTTAAAGGAACTTTCCCCAGCTTTTGTGATATTTTATTGCAGAACATCCTCTAGTCTGAATAATAAGGGCTAGAGAAGTTCCCTTATAATTTGCATATATAGATTGTAACTTCTACTTGATCTGCAGCATACCTTTTGCATAGTAAGTTTTAAAGGCTTGAGAATACTGTATTTTTCTAGGCAAATTAGTACAGTGTTTTTTACTCTTGCTACTAAATTGCATATAATTTCTATTCTGAATTTGTCTAAATTTAATTTCCAGGCATTGGATTTCATTATCCTTATTTTACTAAATTAAAGAAGTCATTATAGGAAGTCTTCTCTGCACTGAAGTACTTCTGAAGGCCATGATCACATCACATGTTTGACTAATTAACTACCCTGAGTCCCTTAATTCTCTTTAGACCTCAAATCAAGCTTGTAGGTATTTTCTGAATTTTTTAATCTTTCAGCATCCCTTCCAGAGTGTGGAAAGACTCAGATGTGCCCCTGCTCCATAGGACACTCACTGTGGTGACACAGGACTGTTACTTTCCCATCCTTTCCTGGAAATTCTCAGCTCTAACTTCCAAAGAATGAGTTGACCTTTGTGGCTTCAACACTGCAATGAGAATTTGCATGCAAATTATTGGCTCCTAGATGTCTGACTGTTATTTAGATATGCCAAAAGGCATTTCTCTCTGATAAACCTGCATAATTGCTTTGTCCTTAGCAATACATAGAAAGTTACCTGGTTTTGCGTAATTTACTATTTTTTCTGATAAGGACATTTTATCTTTTCTCCAGTTCATGCTTAGGGTTACAAAAAAATACAAGGAGCTCAAAAAAATATATATGCATATAGGGATTATACAATTTGGACATAATGAAGTGATATTTAGGTTGTGCAATGAAGCTTGTTTGCTTTGTGAAACAACATAAATGACTAAATTATTTGAAGATGTTTAAACTCAATGTAATACACTGTTACCAAAAAAATTTCTAATTTTAATTGAACATGGAAATTAATTTGTTTGGGAAGAATAAGTTCTCTACTCAGGTTCATGTGAATTTGCATGAACTGAAATTCTACACTTTGGGTTGCCCTAAGGAACATTCCTGTGCAGCACGTATACTGCTCAGGCTGCACACCATGCTACATAGTCAAGGTTGTGATGTTATTTGTGATGTCTATTTCAGTGCTATATTTTAACTTCCTGTACCCTTAAAAAGAGGCATCCTGCAAACCTAATCAGGAAACTTGATGTCTGCACAAACAGCAAATGCAGGGCTCACAGCAGACCCTACTTTGCAGCGAGTTTGGCTCACATTTGCAGTCCTAAATACATTAAATGCTCACTCCAAAATGATGACTTCAGTGAAGGAAAAGCCATTATTTGAAATTGGTTGAGTCTGAAAGTGTACCTGTAAATTCGTTTGATTTCTGTTCAGAAGATCTAGTGTCTAAAAGCAGCCAGTTAAATACCAGGAGCCCTAGCAGGAGTGGGGTTTGGCTGTCCTTTAGGAAAGGCTGTATACCAAAAATGCAAAAAAGCATATCTGGGTCTTGGCTGTATCCCAGCTACCACTCCAGTCCTTCCTCATTCTTTCTTTGGGTCTTGATGAAGAAGTTGGGGCTGCAGAGCAGGGAGTCAGAAAGATCTCTTTCTGATTTCAGTATTTTTTGGGGGCTTGTTGAACAGGGTGTTTGGAGAGACAACTACTTTCTCCACGTAAATGGAACATGAATTTTATCTGCAAATCTCAGAGAGAAAAGAATCTGTGGAATTCACAATGTCACTTCCAAAGTAATTTTGTGAAATAGTTGTGCTTTCAGAGCATTTAAGAATGTACTTCGCTAATTTCAACACACTTTAACTATAAAAACTATTCATTGAAAAATATGTGTGACAAATTCCCTGTAGATTTATTAATACAATCATGATGAGCAAATTAAATGAAGAAGACTTCCAGGGAGGGTAAATTCACTTAACAGTGAGGAGAAAAGGTAATTTTTGCTTAAATAAAACTCTGGTCAAGATGAGCATACATGAAGCCAATTTTTTTTTTATATTTTAAGAGAGAGAGTTTCCTCTGATTCAGACTTCAAGTTTTTGTTTTTCCTTCATAGGACACCTAACTGATAAAAAAAAATTTACAAAAGGAGTTTTTCAGACTGTCAGGGTGTCAGGTTTCCTACTTGAGTATAGTGACACAATTCATTCCTGGCTGAGAAATAGGCACCTTCAATCATACTTAAAAGGTTTCCATGACATGGAAGGTACAATCACTACAACCAATGCAATAAAAGTTAAACTACATTCCAGTCTCATCTAATTAAGATTGTATACACTGAGGAAACACTGGATGCTTTCTTAGAGCAGATTATTTTAGATTATTTTCCTATATTCAGAACTCATAACTGAAGGAACCTCCTCAGACATTACTCTGTACACGTGTATAACCCAAAGTTCAGGAGCATTCTTTTCATTATGGAAATGCTATCTCTTCTTGATTCCTGAAAAATCAAGGGATTTCTTCTCAGGTAGACTGAAATAAAAGTATTGAGATCATCTGAAAATTTCCCAGGCTAGGGACATATGTTCCTGTGCCAAGTCTTATTAGAAACATAAGTCATAATTTCCTTTGACCTTAATGAAAGCAGTGTAGTTAAATCCAGGGTAATCATTTTATGAGACAGAGCTCAATCTCTCCAGAATACTCGCATAATAATCAACTGAAGCAAATTTTCAGTAATGTCAGAGCAGCAGAAGCAGATCAGCAGAACCTAACAAAGCCAGAGCAGATAGGCTGGTACACTTATTTGTCACGTGTCTATCTATCTAACCAGCTCAATTACTTCCATTGAAGGTATCTGAAATAGAGAAATATCACTTGAGTTTAGAAAATAGTTATTCTTACAGCTGTTAGTCTAAGTGCTGTTTGACAAATAATGTATCAATATAATATAACAAATATGAACTTAATCATATAACTATTCCTGGAATTGTGCTCCTTATTTACCCAACTGTGAAAATAAATTCAGACATTCCCTTGATAATTGGTACAAATACATCATTATGTTAATGACATCTCTTGAGGATGAGCTACAAAATGAAGTTTACTGGGGAATATCTCCAGCAACATATATAATTGCAGATTTCATAAGACATTTTCTTTGAAACACATGCACTACTTCTTATGAACATCATTCTTGTGCGTAATTATCTCTTAATAGTCCCTTTAGAAAGTTGATAGGTCTAATCAGAGCTTGCATAATTTCTGTTTAACATTTAGGAAAGTTAGCAAGTCTTCACCGAAGGGAAACATCTCTCGCAAATGGTAGAACTCAGCTCATTACTGAAAGAGATATATGAATGTATCACTGAGAGTTTTTATTTTCTGGTAAAATTCATGTTTTGTTAAGTCAAACTAAATTTGACTGTGGGAAGTCTGGAGATTTATAACTTTTTAAAAAAAATAGTAATATTCCTAAGTATGAAATATACAGGAAACAGAATTCCTGCCAGCAGACAGGCATAATCATCTGTGTAATCAGCAAGAACACTGGTTATAAATAAACAGACTTTGGTTAATGACTCCATCCCAGTGCTCTTCAGCTGGTGCAGTTCCAGAGGCAGCCCTGCACAGGGGCTGTCACAGACCTGCGTACTCCTACCAAAATACAATCTGGAGCTTGGGCTGGTGTGGTGGCAACCCTCTGGTTCTCTCACTGCAAGATTTACTGAAGGATAGATTTCCTCTTTTGTTTATTATTACAAAAATTGCTTGCTAGAAATGCTTTGATTATATTCAATTACCCTTAATTTTATAGAGGCGGAAGTGCCTTTTACTGATAATGTAAAGCTTGCACCCTTCCTGGCCCATGTCTACTATTGCTCCCAAAATCAAAATTTCTGATACAGTGAGGTATTCATGCAGTCTGCAGTTTGACTAAATTTCTTTCCTGAATCTTATAATGCATAAAAAGATAACCTAGCTCACTGGTATATGTGAACATAGAGTATTCTATTTTTTGTGCCTCCTTTAATTGCACCAAAATGTTTTTAAGACTAATATGCAGATGGATGTTTACTGTAGGTAGTTCCAGCATCTTGAACAGACAAGTTTGAAATGTTTTCAAAGCATTTTGATGGGTAAAAACATAAGCAAAAAAGATGTTCTTTGTGCAGTAGTGGGTGAGAGACTGTTTTACGTGCACTAACTTTTCCTTTTCTGTAATTCCATTTAATTTGAAATGTTATCTGTATAGAAGATTTTATTGTAGACCAGATTGTTGATGCACCCTGGAAAACCAGATTGAACAGAGCTAAGAAGCAAGGAACAGGACTACCCAGCTTTTTGCAGTGTAATGAGGGCTTTGAGCATTACAGAAGATCTTCAAGTTATAGCTAAATACCCTTCTAAATGACAATGTATGTGATTTTAGCAAGAATTAGAATATAGAAGACACATTATGCCATAATTGCAGTAAAAAAAAAAAAAAGATGGCTTTGTGGTTAGGATGTAGTAGTGAAATTCTCAAACCGTGAGATGTGTCTTTCTTTGTGTTGCATTCCACTGCATTATATATGTTAATGTAAAGGCTAACATAAAAAAAAAAACAACATACCTTCTGGAAGTTATTGCTTTCAGGGAGTAAATAACTGCATGACAATAATCATAGAATACTGGGTTGGAAAGGACCTCAAGGATCATCTGGTCCAAACCTTTTTGCCAAAAACACAATCTAGACAAGGTGATTCAGAATCATGTCTAGCCAACTCTTAGAAACATCCAACACCGTGTAATCCACATTTTTTCTGTCCCCACCCCTGAAACACAGTGCTAAAATCTCCCCTAAGCCTTCTTTTCCCAAGACCGAACAAAAGCAGTTTTCTCAGACTTTTCTCAAGTGACAAATTTTCCTGTCCTTTGGTCATCTTTGTGACCTTTCTAAGGACCCTACTAAATTCTCTGAAACTAATATTTGTTGCTACAATAATGCCCGTTGTGAATTCCAGTGAATTCAGAGGAAATTACTTAACATCTCATCTGTTTCTTGCAGTGTAAAATAAGCATAATACCTACTAATCCACGTGTGTCAGGTGGATTTGAGGCAAACATACATCTGTATGAAAGGAGGCTTCAAAAACACAAAACCAAATAAGCTATCCATGTCTTAGATACTGTCTAGATGTTGTGCATGTCACTTCCAGACTCATCAGACAAATTAGATTTCACTCACCATACCTTTGACATTGGACTTGTGTCACCTCAGATGTGACTTTCTGGATTTGCTTCTTTGTCCTTCTCACTGCTGTTATTTCTTTTCAGGCATCAGACATGTACATCGTGTGACTACTTAAAGCTACTACCTGACCATTTTAAAATATACTTTTTCAGCAGATTCTTAATATGTATTTAGAAAAAGAAGAATAAAAGTTAAGTTTTTATATTATTTCTATGTCTTTCAAGCATATAGAAAAGAGAGGGAAAGCACTGGCTTTCTGGGTGTGTAATTTTAAAATAGGATCTTAAAATATAGTGCAATGTAAAAAGTATTCACTAATGAAATCCTAGAATTTCTTTTTTTTTCCCCAGAAAAGTTCTTACTACTCAGGTAATTCAGAATAATTTAAATATATCTTCCTTATGAATTCCAAGTATATATTTGTACATCAAAAACTCCTAATAGTATAGGATTAAAATAACTCCTTATAAAAGATTAATAAATCAGCCAAAGAAGATTTGTATCATTAAAGATGCAATAAACAGAGGTTCATCGTGAGATATATAGCTCATACTCAAAAAATAAACTGCTTCAAGACTTTCATTATAATGCCTTGAGTATCTAAATTTTCTTAGGAGGAATTAATGGCTATCTGCCTGAAACAAGGTGTTCTGCCCTGGGCTGATAGACTCCTTTACAATCCCAGCCCAAAAAATCCTGCTTCTTGCTTCCTATTCTCTTTTTCCTCAGAACAAAAAATTAATGGTACAGAAGAAGTAAGGAGCTAACTTCTTAATTTAGCACTGACTTAGCAATTTTTAGAGGCTTTACTACATTTGGAAGGATACCAAATAGTGAATGTTTGAAACCAATATTTCTTTTTCCTCTTGTGATCAAATGATCAGATTGGGTGTTGCATCAATCCTGGATGGTGGTCTGGCTTTCCCCATGTCACTATCCTAGCTCTGTACTTCAGAGAAGTCTTCAACTGGGACAATTTCCCTGTATGCTCTATTAAATGCAATGTTGGTAAAACACAATTGCAGCACTGTTACACTGTAACTTCATTTATGGTCTACATACATGTGTGCATCTGTGAAGAGGAAAGCCTGTACCTGGTGCTGTTTAGTGCTCCCCAGCACAATCTGCAAGAAACATTATCTGTTCAGCTGTGTCTCTGCAACAGACACTCTGTCTGAGCAAAGACACTCTCTGAGCATGAATTAAGTTACCCTCAGTAAGAAAATCAATTTATTGATCCAGTCCCTGATAGATATCCTTTTGACTCAATTTTTACCTACTGTTAGCAAACCATAGAGCTTTAAAGGGAAAATTCAATAACTGCTGTTCCTCTTGGGTACTGTGTATCTGGACGACCCAGAGCTTTAAAAGCATATGAACTTGTAAGAGGAGTCTTATTCTGCACAGGAGGACTATGGCAGAAGAGAAACAGAGAGAAAGTGGTACCTTGCTTCTTTGGGAAGATCAGGATTTAAATCCTTGCTTTTTCTGAGACAAATCTGAGAGAAAATTTTAAACACCATCCCAATTTGTCACCATCAGGCTGTAAGCTTTTCATTTTCCCACATTTCAAAGCAAAGAAGGACCTGTGTCAATCTCTGGACAAAACAAAAAAAAACAAATCTGAAATCTTAGAAATACTTCCAGCTTTAAGATGTATATCTACTATTGGCATTTAACTTCGGAAGAAGTAATCTTCAAATGAACAATGCCTTGATTTATGATGACAACTCATTTATTAAGTTTTTGTTACACCAGGAAGATTCCTGCTTTTCCTTTTGCTTTAAAGTGAAGCTAATACACTTGTGAAAGCTTTTTGTCATCCTAGTGAGGTGTATTAGCCAGGAGTGGGAAGCAGAGCCTCCTTTTTTCCATATTCACCTTCCTTTTTCTCCTCTCCCCCATGTCTAGGTGCACTCTTTCTTCTAGTATTGCTTCAGAAAAAAAAAATGTTCCTGTGCTTTCTTCATTCAGATGAGTGATTAGAACTTCTAATCTTTCTCTAATATGCGTGACAGGTTGGACCTGGGCCCTGGTTCCATGGCTGGATCTGGCAGCACGTGTGCCCCTCTGCAGGGGCTGGCTCTGGCGTGCTGCCGTCAGCGTGCAGCCATTCACGTTTGTGCTACCGACTGTATTTCTCGTGAGTAACCATTTGGCCTCTCTCCGTGCAGCTCACTTTGCTTTCATGCCAGTTAAACAAACAATAACTACTTTCTTTTCTCTCTTCTTTATTGCTTTCTCTTGTTGTTGCTGCTTTAGTAATAGCAGGTGAGTGATATTGGCAACAGTCTTCCCACAAATGCCAAAATACTAATTCCTGGCTGCCACGGGACAATACAGTGTTCAAATTCCCAGGACTCATTGCTCTAACACAAAACACAAGGAATTCTGTTAAGATAAATACAACATATCAATAAAAAAGAACAGTCATTAATGATAAATGGCTCCAAGTACCCATTATATGATAGATATATGCAGGGGTTTGTGACCTCAAATACTCACATGCACTCAATGTTTACAAAGAATTACATTCTTCCACAATAGCAGTAATACAAGGAAGTTTATTTTGTCATGCTTAGATTTCATAAAATAACATCTCCAAGTATAACTTCCCTATCCTCAGTAAAACAAGAAGTCTTTTGTGTATTGCAGCACAAATACTGAATTCAGATCCTGAGAAGCATCTTTAATATATCGAGATGAATAAAAGATTCTATGATTTTAATATGATTTAATATAGAATATGGTAAAAATTATATGGCAGCATTTGCCAGAATTTCTTCAGCAAATTCATAATTACCAGAGGAAACACTTACTATGAAAATCATACCACAGATTTTGATGAATGATGAAGATAAATTACACGAGTTAACAAAAAACTGGGATCAGAGTATATTTGATGGATTCAGAACAGGAGTTGAAGAATGACACATAGAGAGAAGGAAAGATTTCAGAATCTCAGAGAACCAGGAAATGAAAAGCCCATATTTAAAGGAATAGATAGATAGGTAGGAATTTTATTCCAGTTTTACACTCGACTTGTAACACGATCTCGACATCTCTGACATTTCTTGATGTCTCTGTCAGGTTTGGTATAATGATGTGGGAGTTTTCTTGCAGAAAATGCCTATTAAAAAGATGCTTTCCACGACTGTTTTGTTTTGGTTTTTTTTGTTTTGTTTTCACTGGAAACAAAAAATCACTGAATCTCCAAATATGTTAAGTAAAAAAACAAACCTGAAAATGTAAAAGAGAAAGTTAGAACTTACAAAAGAATTCTTCCTTTGCGTTGTCGTCAAGGATTCTCAAGAAATGTTATCACTTTCTGAAAAGAAAAAAAAAAGTGTTTGTCAAGAAACACATCTTCCCATTAAAATTAAGTTTTACTAGAAAAATGTGGAGCAAATTTGGCCAACCAACACCAGTACATACCTACTCATCTATCGTGAAATAATAGCATTCAGTGCCCAAAAGATTGTGGCTGTCAGCTGACCAGGTGGACTGAAAGACACAGAGCTAACACGTGTGACAAGCTCCCTGCTGAGGGTACCCTCCATCTCCCTCCAGCCTCAGACCAGCAGCATGCCATACCCTTGAATGTATCCATGACAAATCTCCTAAGAATATACAGTTCAAAACAATTTTCTCTTAGCAACAACTCATGACTCCTTCAATCACATTCATTTATTTCAAACACTTTGCTTTCAATTAGTCCAAATGATTGTTCACTGCTTTCTCACACAGCTCCCACTACCTCATGTATAAACTGGCAGGGTAGTGACAAGACTGTCTGCTCAGCTGACAAGATAGAATTATTCCTGGATTCATTCAAACTGTAGCACATACAATGACACACGTCTGATAGGGATGTGATGAACTCTCCACAGTTTACAGAGTTAATTGGCAAAGCTGGGAACAAAATGCATACAGGGCATAGACAGCAGATCTCCATTGCCTGAGGTGGGGTCCTCCACCAATAAAAAAGTGGCTACAATGTCATAGTCATAAGTAAGGAGGAAACACTGCAAGCTGGTAAACAGAACACAAAGTTCATAGGATTTTCAAAGAGTCTCTAAAATGCTTTCCTTACTCCCTCACTTCCTGATGAAGCCTATAAAATGTGACTGACTTCTTGGTTTCATCACACGTTTTTTCTGCTTCAAAGCTAATTCCTTGGGTTTTTTTTTTACTTTCTGGCTACATGGAGATTCACATGACAATGAGTTCGTTTTGTTTTACTAATGAAGGACTGCATTTTGGTGCTAACTGTTCATACATTCCTCCTGAAGATGTCTGTAGTTTTCAGCAGGTGGTTTCTTTTTGACAGAGCCAAAATTAAGATTCCCCTAATATTTTTCTGGCTTCACTGAGACTGAAGTTAGTTTTTGAGACAGACAAGAGAGGGAGTGTTCGTTGATTTTACTCTGCCTTTACACCCTTGGTAAATAAATAAAGCATGGACAGTAATTTATAGCACCTCTAAAACAATCTGCTTATTACATTTTTGTGCTTGTTATTTCTTCTAATAAATCCAGCCTAAATAAACTCTTACATCATGGCCACAGCTGAAGAGTTACACCTTTCTCATGCAGAAAAATCCTAGATGACTGTGAGCTTATTCCTGCCTGACTTGTGTAGTCATGTACAGATAAGTGAATATGATGAGGGATAGTTAAATTTGCTTATAAGGAATAGATCAGTGTCTGCTTGAATCTGCTCTGGGCTCATAATTTCCCTTACTAATTTTCCTTAATTTTTCTGAATATATGGCTTAATCATCAAGTTAAGAGACTGACTCTGGGTCTAATCAGACAAAGATCTGTTCAGGTCTAAGCCAGACAAACGATTGCCTAGTTTTGTGATCTGGCTGTCTGGCTGGAACTACAGCTTCTGCAATGATAATTTTTGAACTGTAGTTCAGCAATACCGATTAAGCAGTGCAATCTGTCGTGACCAAGTATCATCCAGAACTTCTTAGCCATAGTTACAAGTCCTCAGAATTTCCCCCAAAACCTCTGCCTTTTCTTTCCTATTCTTGTTTTCCTCACGTTGAAAAACTAATGGTTCAGAAGAAGGAGCTAGCTTCTTAATTTAGCATTGTATTACTCAGCAGTTTTTAGAGGCCCAAAACTCAGATGCTTGTTATCTCATTGTGTTCATTATTGCTTCTGCTGAGTCCAGACTAAATAAACTCTTATGTCACGGCCACGGCTACACAGTTATGCCTCTCTCATGAAGAAAAGTCCTAGATAACTATGAGCTTGTTTTCTGTCTGTCTTGTGGAGCCATGTATCGGTAAGTGTTTGTGAATTGTTGCTTTTCTAATTTAATATTTTGCACTTATTTTGGGAAGACATAAATACAGGAAAGCAGAAAGCATTGCAGAAAGATTGAATCACTGGAGAATAGGATAAATCTTTAACAGCTCTGTGCAATCTATATATATTAACTAATCTAGGGCAATTAAATTTATTAGAAATATCACAGGCTTGTGCTGATAGCTTTTAAAATATTTTTTCTTTATTTTCCATCAAAGGTTACTTTTGGTTGCTGCAAGCAAAATTAATCACGTGTTCTTTAGGAAAATATTTATTATAAAGGTGACTAGCCTTTTAGTTAATCTTTTTCTGACTTAAGTCATTATTTGGATAGTAGAAAAAGTAAACTTTTTAGGTAAAGACATTATTTAGAAGACAAAATAGACTTACATATCCACAATTAGGTACTCAAGATTTTTGAACATGTAAGAATTTTTCAGTTTGCGTTTAGCCCTGAAATGGATGATACTGTTTTTAAAAGAAGTCCTTCGTAATGCTTGTTAACTTGTTACAGGTAGTCATGTAAGGACTGTCCAAGAATGTCAAATGCTGCCCTGACATCTCTGAACTTCCTTGGCTGCTTGCTAACAAATAAATGTGCTCCAGCACCATCTCCCTGACCCATGCCCAGCGCCGATGGGACTGAGGTAATGTGAACAGACTCTTAAAGGTTTGGAGGTATGCACAGATGGAAAATCTCAGTTTCAAGATCAGAATAATATCATGTTGGAATAAGCATTTAGTTGCTATTGACATAAAATTATTCTTTCTAGAGTAAGTAAATCTCTAATATAAAAAATTGACCATATACATATAAAGATAAGATCCCTAAACAACCTTTATGATTTTTATCCTGGCTTGTATTTTGCTTCTGAAAAATTTTGGCTTTGAGGGTTCCCTATCACATAAATTCCTGTCACCATAACGAAAATGAAGTCAAATATATGCTGCTTATTATGGTTCCTCATAGTTGCTAAGCTTTTGCTGGCTCTATATTCTCACTGAGGAATACTTTTTATTGTTCTTATGTAGTCTTATACTATTTAACATCTGTAGACTGACTAAATGAAAGGACATTGAATAAAAGGGTAGTAGCAGAAGCATAGCAGGAACAAACGCAGCAAATGCAGCCTGCTCTGATAATCTGCTCAGGAAACTCTGCTTTAAGGGAGTTGACATAAAAAATGCTGACCTTCATAGGCTCATCCCTTTGTACTTGTTTCCTTTATGTTTTCTGTAGTATTTGCACCTTGATCTCTGGCAGCCTTACAGTTTTTCAGAACGACTTTCACAGGCCTGTGGAACTACACAGTGCATGATGTACAGCATTAATCTCCTGCTCTCAGATCATATTTATTTGTGTGTGCTTGCGTGGTGTAACCTTTACTGACAGAAGTTCTTCAGATGGGTTTCAAAATCAGAGGTTTTCCAGCCATTCTTCATTCTTCACTCGAGTGAATACCCAATATTCTTACTGTGCCAAAAGATAACAGAACATATTACACTAAATCATTATGTTTACATTTACCGTTAAGGCCATAATATTGCAAGGGCACAACTAAAGGCTACAAGGTACAGAGTTCTTAAAAAACTTTTTTACAGACTGTAAAATTTTATTAATCCTGCTACTACCTCAGGATCCAGGGTTTGCTTACCTAAGGGCTTCCTAAAAGGCTTCTGAAAGGGTCTGTGTTTCCTTTCTATAAGAATTCTGAACACAATAAAAGTTGTTAATCAAAGAAGTTAATTCATGTTTTGTCTTTTTCTCTTAACACTCTAGATGTTAGCATCTAGCAGTCCCTGGCTACTAATACGTAAATTTGGAGTAGTTCTTTTCCTATATTTTAACTCACCATGATCTCTATGAACATATACATGCTTATCAGTATAAATATGTATATTTTAGGCCTTGGCTTCACAAACAATTAAACTAAATATTTACAATATATAGTTTACACAATAGAATCCTATATTTGTTAGTGTGATTCATGTTTAACACTACTGTGTAATAAATTCAAATGTCTGTGTTGGCATAACCATCTGCTTGCACTTTTTGAAATTCTCAGGACTAAAAAAAAAAAAAGGAAATTGTCAATACTCTCTCTCAGATGTGTTACCCTGATGAAGAATATTTTCCAGAAAAAGTTCTCCACCAAACTTTGAGAAGAGGTTGCTATGAGC
>JAWWMU010000153.1:44890325-44900978 GCA_035048155.1 Cinnycerthia olivascens
GTGTGTGGGCATTTGGAAGTTATGATCAGTCAAATCACAACAAGCACAGCAAACTGAAAATAAAAAAGAAAAAAAAAAGGAATAATAAAGAGATAATTCCATCTTTATTTGTTTGGATTTTTTTTTTTAGTATAAACTGTGGCACATACTCTGCCTGAATCTTAATCTTCAGTAGTGTAAAGTGTTTTTCAAATCTGTTAGTTTCTTGATCAACTTTCCTAACTGATTAAAATATCTTCTAGAATGCCTGAGAAGAATATATTTTATGAGCATGACTTATGCATATGAATACGAACATAGAAAATGTGTGAAAAATCCATTACTGACTCTGAAGCAGATAATTAGCCTCAAACTAAAAGTTGTTAAAAAAAAACCCCAACAACTTGATTTGTGAACCTTTAGACTGCATAATTCTCATAAATTTGATTATCCTGCAAATTCAGAAAAGTGGAATTTCAGCACTTAATGTGCTGCCTTTTATTATTCAGAGCCTTCAAAATAGATCACAAACACTAATTTATTAACCCATGAACTCATGAAAAAAAAATGGTCTCCCTGCTTTTCTTTCCATGTTTCTTTTCAAGTGCTTTTTCTCCTTGTTGCCTCAGTCCTGGAATCAGCATATTGCTGGCCCCCTTGGAAATAACTTCAGTCATACAGACAAACCTTTCCCTTTGAATAATTTCCACTTGAATATACATATCTTAGGGAAGCTGCCAAATCCTTTTCCAACGCTGCTCAGCTGCAGGGATTTTGCTGCATAGATGGCATCTAACTATACCTCAGTGGACTTCTATGAGAATTTGTTAAGGTTGCTGAGGATGAAGGCCAACCATAATTGTTCACTCTTTTTTCAGATCTCAACAGGATCTCAAGTTATTGCTCTCTAATCTGCAGCAAGACACACTCTTTTGAAGTGATATAGCACCAAAATACACATTTTTCTGTACTGAGTGAATTGGAAAATCATGTGGTTTTAATTAGCTATAAAAGGACAGTACAGCAGCTGGTACTACAAAGCATATGAAAAGATTTGCCTTGCTTTGGTTTTGCACTGAGAGAATCAAAGAGTTAAGTGCCTGCTTTTGTGCAGTGAGTGATGAATGTGAATTATGTGGATTAGAAAAGTGGTTGGCTTTTAAACATAGGCTCTTCCCATTACACTTTGGTGCTGCTGGGTGGCTGCTAATTAACTCCTGCTCTAGTGCCTGTGTCTGGATCATTACTGAAACTGTGTTAGTCATAGACTCCCTGAGATGTTTTACAACATTTCTTGACTAACAGGCAGCTGGTGTACAGTGGCAGCACAGCATACAGGCTCCTCTTTACTGTGTACTCACTTGTAGGCTCTCAGGCAAGCGTAGGTAAAACAGAGAAACCTGCAGAAAAATCTTCGAGGGGTAAAAAAGGAGGCATCTCGAAAGTGGGATTTCTGCCTCCCTGTTCTGTAAATTGCTTTGTATGGAAGAAAGAAAACAGGATTTTCAGGTGGTCAGGTGGCACATTTCCCTTCCTTGAATGTCTGTTTTTGGAGAAGCTGAGGAACAGGGTCAAACGTGCTCCATTAATATTTCTTGACGCTTGTAGGAATTTGTCTCATTTTAGGATAATTCAGTGGTACTCATTTTAGGAGAAACAAACTTCTCTCAGCCTCCAGCTTTCCAGAAATCTGCATTAGCCTCACTCAGATGAAAAGGATACTGCGCAGGAGGATTGAAGATTGGAATGTGCCAGCAATGAATATTAGAGGCAAATTAATTTTTTCTCTGTTTTGCCAGAGTTTGCCTTCAACGTTTGAAAGTATATATAAGCAACTTTTACGGAGACATAGAACCAAATTTCTTCCTAATATTTAATCTAAACCTATTCCCTTTCAGTTTGAAGCCATTCCTCCTTTCCTGTCACTACATGCCCTTATAAATAATCTCTCTCCATCTTTCTTGTGGGCTCCCTTCAGGGACTGGAAGACTGCAATTAAGCCCTGAAGTCTTCTCTTCTCCAGGCTGAACAGCCTCAATTCTCTTTGCCTTTCCTCTTATGAGAGTTGTTTCATCCTTCTAATCAACTTGGTGGCTTCCTCTGGACTTTCTCCAGCAGTTCCGTGTCCTTCCTGTGCTGGTTCCCCAGAGCTGGGTGCAGGGTACCAGGTGGGGTCTCACCAGAGCAGAGCAGAGGGGCAGGATCCCCTCCCTCCCCTGCTGCCCACGGGGCTCTGGCTGCACCCCAGGACACGTTTGGTTTCTGGGATGGGAGTGCCCATGGCTGGGTCATGTCCACTCTTCTCATCCACCAGAACTCCCAAGTCCTTCTCCTCAGGGCTGCTCTCAACCCTCAGCTTTTATTGATACTGGAGGTTGCCCCAAACCCAGTGCTTGCACTCACTCCTGTTAAACCTCGTGATGCCTAATGGCCCATTTCTAGTGTCTGTCCAGGTCCCTCTGGATGGCATCCTGACCTTCAGGTGTGTCAACTGCACCACTTGGCTTGGTGTCATCATTCCCATCATCTTCTACTTTGTGGATACACAGAATAAAATAGGTTTGTACTTTGCCATGCTTTTTCCCCTTCTCACTATCTTTTGCAGATACAGGCAGCATTTACTAAAGCTTGTACAACTTCAGCTCCCTTCAGGAGCCAGCATCACCATTCCCAGTTAGCAATATTGCACTATTATGATATCATGGAAATGGAAGATGTGTATGAGTATTAAATATCCTTTATTATATATTGTAATAAAAATTATATACCTTTCAAATCTTTGCCCACCAACCTTAAGGCTCTAGAAATGAATCACATTTTTTCATCATTTTTATCAGGTTTCATATATCATGTTTTAAGTACCAATTTTAAGAGTTTCCATGTTTTGATACCTGCTGCTATCACAGAACATTTTGCTGACCTCGCTAAAGTTGTAGTCACATAACCACTGATTTTCTGCGTGTATACCTACTTTAGTACACATTTTACACTGATTCCTCTAAAGCTTTTTTCTCCTTCTCACAATTTCTGTGCAAATCACTACACTTTCAAAATATTCCTATGGTTTTTTTTCATTGTTTCTAGAAAAAATAAGGGAAAGTGAATTATTTAAAATAAGGAGTAGTAAACACACAGTTTTAGAAAATTTTCCAGGTCAATGATCAAGAAATAGTACCTACATCCTAAAGGTGGAGTTGCATGAATTGGCAGAGTGTTGATTTGTTGCAATGTGAAGAAGTATCTCCAGCTCATTTGATACTTCACTGAAGAAATTCCTCAGTGTTTTCCCTATATGAGAATTGGAAATCAATTTCCATTAGTGGAAAATCTCTCTCGGGGAAAAACTGAACCAACCAAACAAAAAAACAATAACAAAAAAACCCAAGAATTTTTTTAGTCATGGAAACAGCATGAAATTTTCTTAAACCTGTCAAAAATTAGAATCTTCTTGGCTTAAACAGAACTCAAATGTGGAGATACTAGGGATAAATGAATTAATATTTGTGTGACACTATTCCAGACTTAACTTTTGATTCCCCAAGACTACTGAACTTCATTCAGAATACCTTCATCAAGATGTTCTTCAAAACAGCACTAAATAAGCCACTCACTAAATGTGTTGGCTTTTCCCCATATAGTACATACACCACAGTGGCTGTCCACATGGATCCCCCAGCAGCATTGCAAATTCAGCTATAGGGACATGGTGGCTTAACTTTGGACAACTACCAGACATCTATACAGCAGCTCTCTCCTAAATTCCCTCCTAGACAGGAAGGGAGGAGAAAATAAAATGGAAAGCTTGCAGGTCAGAACAGAGACCATTCACTGAGTATCCTCAAGGGCTATACAAACGTGGCTTGTCAGGAATTAATGTAGTGTATCACCAATTATTAACAGCGCTGGATGGTGAGAAATAAAGGGCAAAAATTAAAACACCTTTCCACCACCTCCCACCCTTTTTTCCCAGGCTCAACTTCACTCCTTCATTTCCAGCTCCACTTCCTTACCCCCAGTTCTGGGCAACAGAGAGGGTCAGGACAGGGATTGTGGTCATCAGTGTGTGGCAACTCTCCTGCACTGCTCCATCCCCTTTGCACTACTCCCTGCTGACCCTCCCCAGGGGCTGCAGGGAAACCAGGCTCTGGTGCCTGGACCACCTTCCTTCGCCTTTAAAGAGTCGTGTTTGGCCCTTTCTGAAGCAGGTTTTCCCGAAAGCAGAGGGGGCAGGGCGGCAGGGCTCAGCCGAGCCCTGCGGTGGGCACCTTGGAGCCGGCTGGAATCGGCTGTGCCCAGCTGGGGCAGCCCCTGCCCCTCCTGCAGTTCCTCCCCGCCAGCATCTCACCACCTGCACCCAGCAAGAGGAGGTGAGGAGACCTCTACACCACGGTTTGACACATCTCACAAGTGCACAGCCTATTCTTAAAAGCACGTGAAATACGTGAGATTTGAAAGGCATGCAGCTGTCTAGATACTCTGAGCTAATGGGGCTTGACCTACAAATTTCCAATGTGCATTGGATGTCTGTAAAATGCACTGGAATAATATGTACGTAAAGTTTATTTTTATAACTTAGAATCAATTAAAATACATGCCTCAAGACCTGAGTCTTACCAAACTGAATAATCTGAAGGATTTATCAGTTTTAAATATTCTGTCATAAATGCTTAGAAATTTATGATAAGCAATACGATGTGCCTCTGGTTTCTGCCCAGCAGACCCTCTCCCAGTGCTTCCATTACTATATCACCATCTACACCTGATTGATGATGCTTCAGGACTTCACAGTCTGAGATTAATGACCAAGTTCCCATGTCTAGGTCCTCTGATTTTGATGGAAGAAACGGAATTTGAATTGTGGAGGTTAAGAAAGGAAAATATTTTTCCTGCCTTGCAATGGCTGAAAGGTCATTCTTGAGCTCAAGTTGTTTAAATAATTTATTGTGAGCTAGTGAGTCATAACAGAGTTACTGATCTGTCTTTTACTACAGTGACATTCTATTTTTTCAATTCCGTATTTTTTTATTCTGTAGTATTAAATAGCTCTCAGTCAGCTGTAACCAGAAATGTTTAAGTGTGCTGCAACTGCATTGTGACATATCAGATCTGTACCTTTTACAGTATGTAGCAGAGAAGTGCAGTGGTGGGATTACATGCTAAAAAGAAGTGTTTTGCTTGGGAATAGCATTCCTCTACCAGCTCTGAGTGTACCATTTATTTTCTAAGCAACCTGTGCATACTCATTTTGCAACAGATGATTTGAGACTCCAATGCTGATCTATTTTTTCATTTCTACATTGACACTGAGAGCCTTCCTACCTCATTAAAGTTGTTTTCTTTATTTTGTGTGCTTCAGTGTTTTGTGCAATCTAGAGGTTGATATTTGCCTTGTTAGTGTTTTTAGTAATTCTGAAAAGTTGTCTAGAAGATAAAATTGCTAGTATTTCACAATTTAGTTTTGTATTCAAGTTAAATAACAAAGTATTTCTATTTTCCCCACCTCACTCAAAATATTTTAAAGTACTGAAGATGTTCTGGATCACATTACCTGAAAGAAAATGGAAATCTGACCCCTTGAAAAGTGTTTCTACCAAAATTACTCTCTAGTTTCTAACTTTGATTAGAAACTTCCCTCACCATAACTGCAAATGTTGCTGTTGAAAACAGTCAGAATATCTTTTCTCAACTAAGACTGCACAATCCTCCTCTCCACACTTGTTTCTTTTTCCTTCTCTCTTTTTTTGACCCTGAACAATGATTAAGGACTGAACATATGGTATCTGCAGGGATAGGGGTCTCATTATGAGAAAATAGTCCCATTGATAGAAAATAAAAAGTATAGGAGGAAAAAAGACAACAACCCACTTACAAAGGAGGAAAGGATAGCTGGATCCTATCATGAAGCTGTTTGGCTCCATGCAGAGCTAGTCCCTATGCTGGTTGTATTTTGGTAGTATAGCCAGGTTGAGGACAGAAATTCATCTGTGTGGGACAGGGACCCACAGGATGCCACAGACCTCCACCCTTTCAGTGCTACAGCCCAATTCCTCCATCAAGACACCAGAATCCTCTTCATACAGCTTCCTCTCATCCATCCTGCACAGTGTTTTGCCCCGACTGAAGTGGAACATCCTTAAGAGTCTCTTCCCAGCACAGAAAGAGGTGGAAGCTTAAAACAATAAAGGTAAAGAGTCAGAGAAATCATAATACTGAAAATGAGCTATGGAAGAGGTCCTTTTAAAAGGGAAGAACTGCCGTTAAAATGAGCATACTGTCAATTTATACTGCTGCTGGGCATTAACGTGTCAGAGGAGCAAAGGAGATAAATAAATTTATTTTTTTGTATCATGTTAAGAGAAAATCCTTAGTTTCTACTTACTTCATTAGATTTGCTATTGCTACTGCATGCATTTCATGATTAGGAAATAATGATATAAAACTTACAAATGTCTTCAAAATATTAATGAATTGTTCTGGAAATGTTTCCCATTATGTGAAATCAAAGTGTTACAAAAATCAAATTAGTGTGTTTGGCCTAAACTTGAATTGCCCTCTTGACTAGACCAGCTTTATATAGACAAGGTCCCATGTGAACACACTTTTCTGCTTGTATTTGTTTTCTTCACAAACAAACTGTCAGATGTTATATTCAAGGATGCTTGAAATTATCAATTTGGAAAATTGTGGACCACTGCCATCTTTATCGAACATTTTCTGAAACCATTATGAAACATGAATGAAACCATATTCTTTAGATGTATTAAGAAAATGGCACAAATAGTGTCTCATTGTTGCAGCTATGCTTAGTTGCTGGCTTTAGTGTGATCCTGATCATCAGCCATTAACATGACTTTTATTTTGCTTATACTACAAGGATCACCTGAATTTATGGAGTGGTGTGTGGTTTGCACTGACTTGTGTGATGAAAATCAGATAAAAGGCAGATTGTGCCTAACTTTATCCCTTCCTTTAGATAAAATAATTTTGTTGACAAGGGTAATTCTGCAGACTTGACGTATTTGGTGCTCAGTAAAGCTTTTGGCACCATGACACATGGGAAACTGTTAGTTGAGCTGAAGAGGATGGGGATTAGTAAAAGAATGTCAATACAGTAAGGCATTGGACAAAGAGGAGACAATGAGGTGTGTTGTGTTGACAAATCAGCAGGCTAGGTGCATACTGCTGGTGAAATTCCTTATGGAGAAGCAGTTGCTTGGCCTTGACCAAAGTGAGGCCTCTGCCAGCGAAAGCCCTCGGTGATACAAAGTTTAGAGGTGCTGCCAGGGGCAACTGATGAATATCTGGTGATTGGATCAAAAAAAAAAAATAAAAAAAAATGGAAGGTCCATAAGGTCACAGTAAGGCAAAAAGCGAGAAATACAGTGAGGCAAAACAGAATAGTACACATAGAAGCTAAATACAGAAATTTCTGTTGTGAGCTGGGCATTATCATTTGGAAACAAAAGAAATATTTGTTGATGTTATTTGGCCAGAAGGTAACCATTAGCTAGCAATGCGACTGAGCTGTGGAAGCAGCAGAATGGACACTAGCTTACAGTCCAGGGCACTCTTACCACTCTGAGCTCTTTCTAACTGGATGTATTTAGCACCTTGTCCAAAACTGGTATATAATTACACCTATATTGAAGGAAACTCAACCTACATAAAAAAAAAAAAAAAAAAAAAAAAAAAAAAAAAAAAAAAAAGAAAAAAAAAAAAAAAAAAAAAAAAAAAAAAAAAGAAGAAGAAAAAAAAAGAAAATAAGAAGATACAAAAATAAGACTATGAAAGCACAGGTTTAGAATAGTAAAAGTATGGAGGGGTCATTATAAAGACATTAAAACACAGGAAAGTCAGACTAGTATCATCAGGCAAGATGAATGGGAATAAAGTACTCAGAAATAAATTAAAGCTTAAAATTAGAAATTCCTTACTATTATAGATGTGAGGATCTGCTGTTTCAGAAGACCAAAATGGGCAGGAGCAGAAAGTAAAAGATAATCTCTATCATCTGATCTTCTGAATGAAGCTACATGATTCCTGATTCCATGTAATGAATGAAACCACAGACAAGGAAGTGATGTCACCCAAGGATGTTCTTCAATAATAACTTCAAGGAGTGCTCAGTTGTTTTCTTAATGAGCTTTTTTGGTATCTTATCTGCAAATACACAGCCCCAGAGTATCCAGAGGATGAAAGCACATATTCTGGGAACAGCAGTGCCATGAACACAGGCACACAAAGCACAGTAGTTCGAGGATGCAGAATCAACATTTCAGTGGTCCTCAACAACAGATATATTTTCCATCATTTGTCCAGTCATCCAGCTGCATGGTGCTCACTTTTGCATCCTCACCTCTCTTGCAGCAGTGTTCTCTATGAGGGCTGGCACGCTCATAGTGACGGTCTTGGTCCTCCAGGGCATTCCACATATCAGTTACGATCTATATTGTTCAGTGAGAGGAAAAATAAATTGAAATGTTGAGAGATGTGCAACTTATGATGCCAGATTTGCTTCTTATTCCCATAGATAACTCATAAAAAAACCCCAAACAAGTAAGATTTCCCAGTTTAAAAAAAACCAAACAAACCAACCAACCAAAAAAAAAAAAAGCCACCAAAAAACCCAAGAGCCTTCTAATTCATCTCCACCTCTGTGCCTTCTTAGGAATATAATGTAAAGACCTGTATTATATCTAGAAGCTGTACTGTGCAGATTTAAATCTCTGGTCTCTGCCCAGCTAAAGTTCATGTTAAAATCAGTGGATATTTTCTTTACAGAGTATTATTTAGCAGTATCATTGCAAAATTTATTCCCATGCTTTAGACTTCCCTAACCAGTTAGTTGCCTGCTTTGACACTTCTTAATACAGACATTGTCCTATACAAGTTTTCTAGGATCATTGATTTCAGTGTGTATACAGTTGCTTCAAAGGCTCATTTTGCATGACTCAAGGTTAAATATGTTACACAATCGTGCTAGGCAGCTGAGCTCTGATTTATAAAGTATTGATATGTGCCTTAAAACATGGCAAATTCAAAGCCAAGCTGATCTCAGCTTGCTTTGACTCTTAAAATGAATGCATTTTGTAAAATACATTCTGCATTATACACATAGATGACTTTTGCACAACCTCAGAAATAAATGAGGTTGTGGTAGATACAAAGCTATGCATTTTTCAACACTGGTCTAATCATAACAAAATTTGCTATTTCGAGTGGTTTTCCTCCCCCTTATGAATGGTCTATGCATTATAAAGATCTCAACCTGAGATTACCTTATCTATATTTATAGTGCTTACAGCAGGGAAGCCCTTACTCAAATTTAACATCTAACACAAGTAACAAAGGGGAAAAAATGGTCGAATTTTCCACTACATCTTCAGTGGCACAAAAAACCCCCCACACTATCTCCAAGATAATCTTAAAAGCCAGGGGTGCATCCTCACCTCCAACACGTGGGGTTCTGAGCCCTCAGCAGCTGAGGTGCAGAAACACCAAGGACAATCACACTGTGGACAGTCACCTGAGACGACTCAGAGGGGCTCGCAGCTGTGCTGAAACCCCAGCTTCCTGTTACACGGGATAGAGTTTTTTCTGATACTATTTTGAGATGCAAGGTAAAAAGAAAAGCAGAGGCAGGCAGTAAAGCAACATACCCAGAGCTCAAAAGCAGGGGGATCTTTACACAGCAAGAGATCTTCATTTTTTCAAACGTGAGTAGTTTTTGTTTTTTGCTGTTTCATCCCAAAGGTATTTTTTGAGTGTCGTGAATTACCGTTGAATTAATTTAAAACCAGCAGATTAACAATTTTTCTTTCTAAATGTTAAAAATTGATACCTGGAATTTTACATATTCTTTCACAGGCTCTGGTCACGGCTACTCATCACGAAGGATACTATGGCATGTTCTGTGAAAACCCCGGCGTAAGGACATAAGGCACAGGTGATTCTTCCTCTCTGAACGTATAAGGTGCAGGACGGACCCTAAGGCTTCAAAATTTTGTTCTGAAGGTAGTAGATAATCTAAACAATATTGCTTGTCAGATTAAGAGAGAATTGGTGCCCTCGAAAGGATACACTGTTGTTTTGTTTCTGTTCTCCAGAGCGCTACTTTGTAACTTTTCTCTTACACCTAGCCAAGAAATACACAAGCAGGCAAGCAGAACACACCCTGCTCCCTTATGCCATAGCAACTTGGCGGCCAGCAACGCTGCCCGCAAAAACAACTGCTAAACGCTGAACTTCTTTTGTGTTGAAGGATTTCAAGTTAAATGTATTAACCTTTTATGGCAGAAGAAACATGGCAGTGTGAGACACCTCAATTTGTTGCAGTAAGTTATCACATACTTCTACAGGATCTTTTAAAATGCAGATTTCTTACATCCTTCATGTTTTAATGGAGTATGAGCATATATTAATAAATTATTTGGCTTCCTATGAGTTTGTAGCATGCCCTGATTAGCTGAGAGGGAAGAATATTTTAAACAGACCTTTCAAAAAGTTGATAGTAATGAATAAATACCATATTAATATATATTAAAGAGTTATATGAGAGTATGTGATTTGGTTGATGTCTCATTAAGAGGCATATTTAATATGCAACAGAAAATGATCTCTCCACAAACGAGACCACAATCTTCAAGCAATAGCTGCTCACACGTCTCAATTAAA
>JAWWMU010000153.1:44901577-44931772 GCA_035048155.1 Cinnycerthia olivascens
GGATGTTCCGGCCGCCGGGGGCGCGCCGCCCGTGGGAAGCGCGCTCCTAACGCCACCTGGGCGTCGCAGGGAGCGCTCGGCGCGGAGCGGGCGGAGTGGGGTCGCCGGGAACCGGGCAGGTAGGAAGGAGGGGAAACGCCGGTTCGGGCGGGTCTGGGGAGCTTTTGTGTGTTTGTCCTCCCTAGCGTGCGCAGGTGCCAGCGGCGGGGAGCGGCGTGCAGCGCTGCCCGGGCCGGCAGCGCCGCGGGGCTCGCCGCGGGGAAAGTTGTGCGGGCGGTCCCTGCTTCGAAGCGGTTGAGGAACCGCAGAGCCCTCTGTCCAGCCAGGGCGGGGGGCTGAGGCTGTGACGGCGGCGGCGGCCGCCGGAGGGCTCCGCGTACCGCGGCGGGGCTGTCCCGCTGCCGGGGGCGCTCGGAGGAGCGGCGGCTGCGCCCCTAGAGCAGCCCGGCGCGGTGCCGCCCGCCGCCGTGCGCCCCGGGGTCGCTGTGGTCGGGGATCGCGGCTGCACCGTGCGGCGCCCCGTCCTGTGGCGGCTCGCCCCGGAGCAGGGCTCGACGTGCCGCCGGCTGTCGGGCTGATTGCGCTGGGGCAGCGAGGGGTGCCCGGCGGTGCGCGGCCTCCCCCGGGCAGGTGGCTGATTGTCCCCGCGGCTGTGCGGTGTCCGCTCCGTTGTGGATCAAACGAGGTTCCTCGGGACTGCGCGCCGGGGTGCGGGCCGTCGTGCGGCTGGAGTTTGGGAAGGCATCGGTGGGTAGGGTGCGCGCTGCCAGCGCACCCACAGGAGTGTCTGAAGCAGACCCCGAGTGTTTACTTAAAACCAGAACTAGCCGTGTTCCCTTCACTGTGTAAGTCTCGCGGTAGAGAAACCCAAATGGACTCGTGTGCAGGGTTATGGATCCACTCATGTGGGTTTTCATGCTGATTAACTGCCTTCTGATTGCCTGGGATTACTTTGGAAAAACGCAAATCCCAGCTAATATCTGTGCTGACCATATATAGAAGTAGTCGCAGACAGAAGTACTATAACTTCAATATTGCTGACACAGGTCGAGAAACTTTAAAAACAGCAAGCAAAAGCCGAGATTTGTCCTGAAGACCTTTTTGTCCAAGGGATATGTTTTCCTATGTTTGCATCATACATTGACTGAATTATTTCTACTTTTTATTTGTTTGTTTACCTACTTATACACCTCAAAGTTAGTGAATGATATACTGATTTTTTTTTTTTTTTTCTATCTCTGTTTAATCTGGCAGTGTTTGATTTGCTTACTTGTGTTGGACAGGACTGCAATAGGGAATGCTCCTTTTTCCGGAATGGAAGCCTGGTTTGACGGCTTTCAGAAACGTGCCTCAGCTTGGAAGAGAGCACGTTGCTCATACAGTACCAATTTTCCATTGCATGGAAGAAGTATTGTAGGGTTTTCTGATGTTGTGTATTTTGTGTTTGCTTTTTTTTTTTCCTTTTTTTTTTTTTTTTGGTTGTTTGTTTGTTTTTTAATAGCTCTGCTATTGCCAGAAGCTTTTATGCATACATTATTGTCGTATGTAGCAATATGAAGACTACATTTTTCAGTGCTGAATTTCATTCAAAGTAATGTGCTTTTTTTTTCAGTGTCATGTGCATGTTAACAGGGTAACTCCAGCAATAGGGAACAAGAATCTGTTGGCTTGAGCTGAAACACTTAACACAATTCTCTTGGACTGTTTTGGATGTAGAAGTTTTGCTGGATTTTAGTAACAAAGAAATTAAATACTCCAGGGATAATCCAGTATGAAATTGATATGACTTACTGGCAGCTATATCAAAACATATTGCAAGTTCTCTTCTTCTATGAGATACACTTTGCCATCAAAACCAGAAATTCAGTTTCGTACATTTTCACTTTTAATTCAAAAGAAGTATAACCAAACCTAATTTATTAAAGAAACTGTCATGAGGTGTAAATTCATCTCATTTTCGAGTAGATGAATAGTAACTTTATGGAGGGAGCTGATTGTATATGTTATAGCATGCATCTGTATATTGTCAAGTACAGTGCCTTTTTCTTTCTCTTACTGAAAAAAAAAAAAAAATCCATCTTACTCATAGTAATATAGTCTGCATCCAACAGCTTATTAATGTGTTTTAGAGCAGCAGTCTCAGAGGTAGGTTTTCATAATGAAAACCAACCATGACCATATGAAGCATCATAAATGCAGTGCTCAATGGTGCCTTAAATTACAGTTCTAGGTATTAGTGTTAAGGAGTAAAATGTCTTGGTTAATTTGTAAGCTGGTCTTAAAATTTGTCACACTGACAACACTCTTTGTTCTAAACCTGTAGTAGCTGCTCTAAAACTATCCAACTTCCCTCTCTGGAATTAGTATTTGGATTTTAGTCTTGATGCCATGAATGTTTTCAGGGTCAAATCCTGAAATGCTAAAGAAAATCTTGTGATGACTAATGTGGAAATTTCTTCCACTTGAATGCTACAGCGTTATGGTTCTTATGTTCATATCTTCTTGTCTCCCTCAGTCTTCACTGTAGCAGACAGCCTAATTGTGTATTTTGTGCCAGCAATTACTGTGCTTACGCAGTGTTATGTGACTCAAAAAGGAAGGGGTGCAAAAGGTGCTTGACACTAGGAAAACGTTTGAAGTGATCTGCATGACCTTAATTAATATTGTTCATTATCATATTACATCTTGTTTGCCATTAAGAGGAGATGGTGTTCTGAGGAGTAGACAAATTGTCTGTGCAATATTTGAAGGCAATGAGAGCTCTGCTCAGTGCATGTAAACGCATGGCTGCTTAGCTTAGTACAACATATGATGGAAGGATTTACTAATATTAATAGTATCCCTTACTGTAATGTCAGATTCTCATTTAATGAAGATATATAATTAAGCTTTAAAATTAGGAGCAGTATCTATAAGATTATGTGGGGGAGGATATGCAATGCCATCTTAGTATCCTTATCTGTATTTAAGTACCATAGTTAGTGAATATGTACCAGATGTTTAAATGGATTTGTAAACGTGGAATAAAAAGAGCCTGGTAACACCAAAAATAGTCTGTTTCACAAATCCATTCAATAATGACTCCCTGTGACTTCTTTTTGTGTCTTTTTTCTATTCAAGAATATAAACTCTGCTGTACTACATGGTTGCTGTACATGTGAAACTGTCAGATGTGCTGGGACTGTCCATACCTACACCTCTGCAAGCACAAATTGTGCCTCCCAGACCACCCAACAGTGTTGCATCACATACCAGACTATGTTCCTGATGGTGTTGGGGTGCAAAACATTATAAATAAATTTAGTATAAGACTGGTGTGCCATGATTAGATTAAGACTTCATGCTCAGGAGTTGTTTATGTTTTATTTTTGTTTTAAGAGGGAATAACAGCAGGCTGCAACATTTTCTATTTCTTGTGCCTTGGTTGAGTGCCAGCAGAACACAACCTTGCCTATGCACGCCTGGCTAGGAGATTCAGTGAGGGCAAAGAGAGAATCCATTCTTGTGAATGTAAAATGTTGAAATTACTGTCTGTAAAATAGGCGATGAACCCCGTTGCATATTTTAAGTATGTAGTTTCATGCTGGAGGCATCTGTTGGCGTAAAGGATGGAAGGCCTAAGTGAGTTTCTTTATTAAATGTTTGCAAACTGAAGGCAAAGTCTGGAAATGGTTGGAAAATCTTTGGAAAAACAAAAGATGTCAGTTATATTACAAATGCTAAATAATCAGTTGCTGCAATGAGAGCTAGAGGTAGTTTCCTACTTCTCTAAATTAGTCTTGATGGAGATAGTTACAGAGAAATAATTAGTCATACAGCTTTAGTATGGATTATCAGAAAATGTTTTCCTGGGTATGACTTGAAAATGCAGATACTTGTCAATGCCTTTGCCTTTCTTTTGCTGGTTTCTGAGCTCTCTTTCTAAACATGAGTAAACAAAAGCCTGTTTAATTTAAAACAAATTCCTGTGAGCAAATTCAAAGTTTTGTGTATTTAGCCCAGTGCAATATAGCATTTTAGCCACAGTATCAGAGTTCCATGCACACCAAACATCTGATAAATTGTCTGGTCTCTGTTGTGGGCATTAGGGCTGGTCTTGATCTCTCGGAGTTTGTGGTGCTTTGCTACTTTGTAGACATTTCTTATAGGGGTATGTGACTGGGGGCTTCCAGGATTGTTCAGTTACTTTCAACAAGTTGATGGACTTGTGCTCTATAATGACATGTATTTCTATATTTTTCCTTTCCCTCTCTGGATAAGAAGGCTGTGTGATGATGTGTAAGGTTAATCTCTCACATTATTTGGATGATAATCTGTCTTTCTTCATTCTCATGGGAGGAAGATTAATTATGGCATACAAAGGTTTATAATAAAACAAGTCAAAAAGCTTACCTCTTACAAATGAGTTCACAGATGACTGAGAAATTTGGAAGGAAGGGATTAAAAAAGACCTTTGAAGTTACTAGGATGCACCTGTGTGTGTACATTGCTTCTCTTAAAAAAAAAACCAACAATCTAATCTTGGTGCCAGGGCTTGGTGAAGGGGCTTTGTACAATATTGTTTACTCACTGAGCTCTAGTTGTGTTTGTGTGCAATATTTTGTCCATTACTACCTTATTTGGTAGCATTAGATGTACTGGAGCCAGATGCTGAGGGCTCCTCTTGGACCTTTAAAGGCTCCATGTGAAGTATGGATGAACAACTTTTCAGGTCAAATGTACAAAGTCCTGGCAACATACATCATCCTGCAGCCTTGCTATTCCTGTCTGTCCTTCTCATAAGCAGGGGAAGACCCTTCCAGCATCTGGGATTAATGGGTTTTAAGAAAGCCTCCCAACATTCCTGCATGAAGGTCTGCGGTATCAGCTATAGCACCTAAAAGAAATAAACCTGACAGTTTTGAAGGGGAAAAATGCTATCTATCATCCACTAGGATTTATAAAAAGCCTCCATTATTTCATTATGAAATAAGTAAATTTGAGTTGAGTAATTATGTGGGATTCTAATAACGGGAAATACATTATTAAGGCTGTCAAATCATACATTAAAAAAATCTCACTAAATACATACTGAAGAAGCAAAGCATTCCATTTCCTTCAGCCTTGCACTACAGTCATGTAGAGCCACTCTCTATCCTCGGTAGGATTGAAATAACAAGTCAAGCCTTTAAAAAAACCCCAAACCTTAAATACATTATAGAAGGCCCTAGGCTACTACAAAACCAAATAATTTGGTGAGATAATAGCAGTCTTGGTGTAGAAAATTACCTCTTTTGGTTTTGTAGGACCTGGAAAACACTTGTCTGCTTTGTGGCTTTTAATCAGGGACGAGAATAAACAGGTCATTACCTTGAAGCAACATACTTTCTTTCTCTAAAAATGCCAGAGGAAGGTCCCTGCAAAACACTGAAAGAACAGTGTCAAATCTGTAGAGAAAAGTATTCAATTTCCCTTCCTGATACTAATGTAGAGGAGCTTGTCCCACAGGGTTCCGTTATGTATGAAAGGAGACACATCCCTGTGGTCTTGTGGGAATTCCTGAAACACAACAGAGGCTGAGTCTGTCTCGAGGTATTAAGGCAGCAATATTCATGCTGCATGTACTGAAGCATGAAATATCCATTATGGTTGCTTTTATAGCTGCAAGCTCTATACTGGTCACCTCTGCAAAATCTTACTTTTTTTTTTTTTTTTTTTTTATGAGAAGCCTTTTAGCACTATCCCATGTTTCTCTAGTAAAAATTAATAGTGCTAATTGCCACTTCTTTTATCATTAATTTCGGAATCAACATGAAGAATTGCTATAGCAACAAATCCTTTCCAACTCCACTGCAGACAATTAGTAGGAGAATTCAATCTCAATATGTAATAAGTACAACTGTAAGAACTATTCGAAAGGTTACGGAATTTTCTTTTTAAAAAGAAAATTTTAAAACTGTCATGAAAGAACAGAACTTGAAAATTTGCAACATTCTCTTCTTATTAATCATCTCCAGTTGCTGTACAAAGGTGCATAGTTGCTTTGAACAAAGTAATTACAGCACACCGTGTCTTCTTGGAGAAAAAATACATCATTCTGTGGAATACTCCAGAGATTTTTATCTCTGATAAAAATGTTTCGACATAAAATACTGCATCTTCTCTCAAATTATGGTTGTTCTTCAGCCCTGACAATGTATGTGCAGGAAAACCTTAAGTAGGTTTCAGGATTAGCTGGACAGCTAATAATACAAATTTGTGAAGTCAGAATTAGATGGTGGTTTATCTCTGCTTTTTTACCAGTTAAATCGTCTTTTTCATTGAAATGGATGGCTATTTGCATTTTACCTTGTCATCTTTCTTGATAATAGGTGCACAAGGGAAGTTATACATATATGCACACAAAAAAATCAAGAGGCATTAAGGGGTGTGGTAGTGCAAAATAGCTGAGGAACACTGGAAAAAAAGGGAAGGGTTGAGCTCTGCAAATCTATGATTGATGTTATTACCTGTGGTAGATTTTGAGGTAGTGAAAGCTTATAAATCTTTAGGGGGAGCTATGCTTCTAAGGGTACTGATTGCATTGAAAAAAGGTTGTGTGAGAAGACAGTACAAGGACAGGTGAAGGGTAAGAATGATAAAACCATAAATTAAAGAAATGAAGAGGGCTGTTAAAAGAGGGTCAGTTCTTGGGAAGTCTGAAGGGACTATCCTAGGAGCCTGTAACTCTTGCATACATAGAGGACAGAGACAAGAAGGGGGAACAGTAAAAGATCCAGAAAAAAATGGAATATGACCCTAGGTGCTGACAGGAGAATGTACCTGTGGTAGACATCCTGGGAAGGACATGATGGTTTCCTGGGGAGGAAAGGTTGTTTTGTGGATTCTCCCTTCACCTCATGATGTGGTGGCTACATAATGGTGCTTTGCTAGATGTCAAGGCTGCTTCTTCTGTGTATTATCAAAGTACGTTTCTTCACTAGCAGTGCCCCCGCCACCCAGCAGACCACCTGTGGTTACCCTGGCCAGACTGTTTGCCTTGCAGATAATAATTGGGAGGAAATAAATACAGATAATTCAATGGCATGCAAGGTCACACCTCTGCAACTTCCTCTTGTCAGAAGACCCCTACCCAGAGAGCCCTTCATAGCCCTCTGCATAGTGTCAAAGTTACCATTTCCAAGCAGTCAAAGTTTTAAATTTCTTTTCAAGTTGTATCTCTTGGTTCTTCCTTTTATTAGCATAGTGGTATGGCTTTGTTAACGAGGAAATCTTAAAGAAAATTCTGCAATGAAGGCTAAAAGAGCCTTACAAAAGACAGCAGTGAAGAAATGCTGAGTGTCTTTTACTTCTAGGATTCTCAGAAGACAAAGGATCCCTGGACTATTTATTTATGTAAATATTGTTCTAAAACATCTGTTGCAGAAAGCATCTAGTAGCTCAGATAGCAGCTGAGTAAAGTCAGTTTAGCAGTGTCTCTTAAGGAGAGATGGATAAAAAGAAGGATTTGAGTCTTGTCTTAGGCTTGGAGCTGCTGAGGTAAATTCAAGGAAACTTAAATCTGGTGTGGAGGCTTGCAGGGGAGACTTCTGGATTTCAAATGTCTTTGTATTATTTTTCTAATCATTGTTTTGTATAAAATTGTCTTGTATTTTCTGTGGAAAGAGATGGAAAAAATCACTCAAGAAAAAAGATTTTCTCTGGAAGGGACAAGAACTTGATCTCTAGTGTCTGGATACAGCATAAAAAAGGTAACAAAGAATGACTTTAGAGCAAACACTGGTGAAAGGTCTACATTGAAGTGAATACGTGTAAAAGAGAAACTTACAGAACTACAATTCGAGGGGTAAAGGATTGTGCTGTAGAAAATAGTTGCTAAAAATACTGCTACACAATGCAAAGGGAACTCATACAATAGAGAAGCATTGAGAATAATTTGTAGCTCCCATTTCTGGAAACTGCAGTTCAATAGCTGCTGGCTGGTGATGTTGGGTTAGGCACATGTATTGGTTCTCTTTTTCCTTGGAGTTAATTTGCAGTGTGCTGTGGGGATGCATCAACAAGTCTGAAGGCAGTGTCTGACTTTCCTGCTGATGGACTGTGATAGATATGTGCCTTGGATTGTCGGGTTTTTCCTTTCAGTCTCACACATAGCTTTCACTGGAAAAGCATAAGGCCGACTAAGACTTCCAAATAAAACTATGAGTGACTGTTAGTTGTACTCCTGTTCCATATCTCCATTCAAAAAATTCAGTTGTTTTGTGAAAGCAGGTATTAGGAAGGTGAAGGTGAATTGTACTTTTCAGAAGCAGCAGACTGTGTTTGTACTGTTCACTACTGAGTCAGTAATTTTCATTCTCACTCAGCTCAATAAAAGCTGTGTTTGTTTGCCAGAGGGAATGCTAAAGAGGCAAAAATATGCAAGCAAGATTGAAAAAAAAGGTTTATTGGGTTCACGTGACTGGATTTTGGTAGCAGGGGGGATGCAGGGGCAGGCTCTTTGTGAAGCTGCTAGAAAATTCTCATATGTCGGATGATGCCAGTGCCAGGCAGCTCAAAGATAGTCCCACTGATGGCCAAGGCTGAGCCCATTGATGATGGTGGTAGCACCTCTGGGACAAGTTTTTCAAGAAGGTAAAATGTTACTGTGCAGGACAACAACTCTGCAGAGCCAAGCTCTGTGAAGAAGGAGGAGAGCAGAGATTCCCCAGCAGCCCATGGTGAAGCAGCTGTCTCCCTGCGGCTCCTGGAGATCCATGGTGGGGCAGATATCCACCTGCAGCCCATGCAGGAGGCCTGTGCCAGAGTAGGTGGGCGCTCGAAGGAGACTCTGACTCGGTGAAGCCATGCCAGATCAGGCTTCTGGCAGGATCTGTGGACCCAAGGAGAGGAGCCCACGCTGGAGCAGCTTTTCTGTCACAAAAGCCTGGATCAGGTTTGCTTGTGACCTTGCAGGGAACAGTTGGAGCAGTTCATGAAGAAGCACAATCTCTGGGACAGACTCAGCTTGTAGAAGTTGGTAGAGGATGTGGGAGGGACCCCATGCTGGAACAGGGTAAGAGTGTGAGGAGTTCTCCCTCAGGGGAAGAGTGTGAGGATTTCTTCCCCTGAGGAGGAAGGTGCAGTAGAGGCAATGTGTGATGAACTGTGGGTTTCCCCTGATCAAGGGGGAAAAGTGTTTTTAAGATTTGGGTTTAATCTTCATTATCCTACTCCAATTCTGACAGGAAAATTTTACAACTTACTACCAAAGTGGAGTTTCTCTTGCCCGTGATGTCAATCACTGAGTGATCTCTCCCTGCCCTTATCTTGACCCTTGAGTCTTTTGCTGTATTGCTGTATTTTCTTTCCCCTGTTCATTTTAGGAGGGGAGTGATAGAGCATCTTTGTGGGCACCTGGTGCCCAGCCAAGGTCAACAAAAGGTTTATAAATACAGCAGTAGGCTGGAGCTTTAAATGCTGAAGCTTTTCAGGGCACTGAAATCTGCTGCTGATGTTATCTGCCAGGGTCAGTTCTTGAATTATGGTTATGGTAAAATCAAACTTTTAAATGCCTGAAACGGACGAATGATGATTATGTGACTTTTGTAGGCTGACAGCAACCAAAAATTATCTCCAGTTAACTTGAAATAAAATAGGACACAAAGAAGCTTGTCTCGCCTAATTTCCTTTCCCCAGTTTTAGTACATTTACACAATTTTAACTTGTTGTCATATTTGCAGGCTAAGAAAATGCTTCAAAGATAAATATGATCAGGTATTCCAAGAAGAAAATATTGAAATTGAAGCAATTTTAACGTACTGATTACCTTTTAATGTTGCTAAATATCTAATACCTAGCAACCTGCTAGTACTGGCATGCAGACGTCTTATCCTCGTTACATCACTTGGAAACTTTCCATGCTACAGGGAACCATGCAGGTGGTCAGTATCCTTTTCTGTGTCAGATATGATCAGCTTTTTTCATTTGATATGTTGTTCTTGGTGGATTGGTTTGTTTCTAGGAATTATGCATCCCTTTTACAACAGCTGTACAGTCCTGAGTCTGCTTCTCTTAAATTTCGCTGCTGTATTGTTTTTTTAAAAGGTAGAGAGAGCAAAGATTCCTTTAAAAAACTCAAAAAACAATAACCCTCACCAAAAAAAAAAAACCACCCCAAAATCTTATCCTTTTGATTTACCAGATGGAAACATTTCCTGGATATGGCTCACATAATGGGCTGGACAATAATTTATTTGCATTGTGTACTGATTTATTTAAGAAGAACAATAGAATACTGAGGACACTTGGGCTGCACTCTTGTGGTTATGTGACTTGTATGACTGATTCTGCTTTCCAATGCTAGTTGGAATGTCATTAAGGAGAGTGTTTCTGAATGCTGAGCCTACTGAAATCCTGGATTTCCAAACTGGTTCTTTGAATTACTCAGATTTTATTTTTTTTTATAATTGACCATATGTTTGGAGCTGTAGTTGTGTTTCTTTTTAGCCTGAGCAGCTATTTTTCAATATATATATATTTTTACTACTGTAAAGATAATGTTTGATGGCCTTTCACTTGGTTTTTCAATTGGTCATGCTGCTGCTCCTGACCTAAGAGTAAACAAATTCAAGGCTTTGTGGATTCATTGGCAAGTGACTTGAATCTACAGTGTTAAATTATTAATTTAATTTTTACATGGATTATGAAAAGTCTTGCACCTAACTCGTGGTCAGTTGCAGGTTAATATTATTAGTTTAGGGAATGTAAGATAATTACCATACTGTTTTTGACAGAAGTACTGAAAAGAAACATTTCTGTAGGGCATTTGAGAGTTCTGATGATTAAGATGATGGGTTATGCTTGGCCTGAATGTGTTTACTAGAAAACTGTAGTGCTGATATTCCCTTTTACCCTCCTGTTTTCCTGTTTCTCTCCTTCTCCTCCTCCTCTCTCAGTCTTTAATGCCAAGTGTGCTGGATTATTAATGATTAAGAGCGATGAATTAGTGCAGAAAAGGTTCACTAGTCATGTTCGACTAGCTCATGCAGAAGGTTAAACTTAAAAGGTACAACATAAAGAGGAACCACTATAGGAGCATTCTTACGTTTGGTGGTTGTATGTATACACGATCTGACTGTTTCTTTATTAAAAATGTGGGGTCACACCAAACACTGTTAAGCTAAAGGTTGGGTTTTCTTTCTGTTTTGGATTTGGACAAATTGAGGTTTCTCTTTAGTCAGTATTTCACTTTCTTTTCCCTTTTTTTTTTCTTAAACTTAGACAAAGAAAAGTGTAGGGCTTTTTTCTGCTCAGTTTTACCTGTGTCTTTCTCTATTTTTTTTTTTTTTTGAGTTTTCCATTTTTTCTACCAAAGATATTACTCTCTCAGTTAAATTGGAACAGAAATGTGAATGTTAGAAGTGTGTGGCCAGTTGGTCTTGTTTTAGCTAATGATGTACTTGGAGTGTACGTGTGCAAAATATACTTCAAGGCCTGTCCTAATCAACTTAAGAAAAATAAATTGAAATAAATATCTCCAAACTATTTGCAGCTGTTAAATTATATTAATTTAAATGAAATTAAAGCTATAATATGTGTAGCTATTTTCATATGAAGATAAGCTTAAGCAATATTCTGCCTCTGAACCTAGTTGAGTAATAACCAGACCAGAAACTTTCATTTGAGGATTATAACTTCCCTTTCAAATTTCTAGTCTTGTCTTTTTTTCCTTCTGTTCATTAGCTGTATATAATTTTTCCAAGTATTCTTGTTTATATGTTAGTTGCAAGTTTATGTCTGATGCAGTGACGCATATATATATATTAAGACTAGTGAGAATCATGGAACTGGAATAAACATTCTAAATAGGTAATTATGCACAAAATCGTATGAATAGAGGTTTTTATTCATAAAACTTTGGGTAGGAAGTTTTGGTTTTGAGTATGCTTGTTGATAGATGTCAAATGTGGAAAAAAGCATGAACCATTGAAGAAACTCAGTGAAATATCACACATTGAATAGAATTGAGGTTCTGTGGAAGGAACGGCTGTTGTATTGTGCATGTGAAGGTAAGAAAGTCATATTCTGAGTCAGCAATCAGCCTGTAAGAGTGAAAGATCCTTGATATAGTACAGCTGCATTAGTAGTAGAACTAATGATGGATTTGTGTTGTTTTGGCATTTTATAATTCCAGCAATATTTGGACAGAGCTGAGAGAGCTGACTGAGAGCTGAGTAATACATAGAACAAAAAAATGAACAGCTAGTGCTGTTCTTATCAGCAGGCTGTTGAATACTGCTTGGGGTTTCAATGATACTAACAGGTTATTTGACTGCATTATTTAGTAGCAAAGCTTTGCCTTGCTTCTAAAGTCTTAATATCTGGATTTAGTGAAATGTTATGTCCACTGGAATATTGTGTAAATATGTGAAAATGGCTTCAGCAGAAATGTAGTGCAAAATTCTTTAAAATGGATAAATGACTATGCTAAAGTTTTATTCAGTAGCAAAATAGTTGAGTGTTTGCTAGCTATCTGAACTTTACTTAAATTGACAATCATATAAAGTTAACAAAGATTTCAGATAGGAGCAAAGAAAAGGTGATTGAAATAAAGAAGTCATGTTCCTGAGTCTGTACTGTAACCACAAGATGATACAAAATTGAATGTGCACAGTATGTTTGACTGAAAGACTATAGTTTTACTTCTGTGATTTTAAATATCACGTGCAAACAACTATAGAAGTATATTGTGACATTTTATCCTGAGGAGCTTAATGTAAATAAATGTGTGCTAACATCAGAGGGTTATGAATTAGCCATGTCCTGCTACTTCACAGTTACTTATATCAATTTGTAGCTCCTCTGAAATCATCTACAATACCAACTGTGTGCACTCAGCTTCTACCACCCCTGAGAATTTGAAATAACTACAGATGAAGCTCCTTAGGCCTCTTGAGGGGAAGAAAAAGGCACTCTGTAAGCAGACCTATGTACCAGCTGCTTTCTTTTCCATTTGCACACCCTTGGTGTTTACACTTTAGGTTCTTTCTGTATTGTTTGTTGATCTGAGATGGAAGTCACTGAAAATGTCTGCTGTATTGCAGTTCCCATACTGGAAAAGCAAGTGTGCGAGTAGTGAATTGTGAATCCCCCTGTTGATATTTAAATGCTTTGACTGCCAATCCTGTATTTTGGGAGTTCCTTGAAATTGTGGTAAGGAGAGTTGAGCTGAAATACTCAAAACTTCGAATGCTATGAATTGACTTTATTAGATAACAACTTCAATAAGAAACATGAAAGAAATAACTCTGGCCTGAGGAACTTGTTTACTCTTCTGACAAACCATGTAACAATTACTCAACTAGCCACAGTCAAGGGAACTTACCTGATTTTTCAGGCATGACCTATGAATCTCTGCAGTTCCACAACATTACTACCTCAGGAAACTTTAAAATTCTCTGGCTTAAACAGCAGATAGACATACTAATTTTCACTGAGTTAGTGTTATGGGGTTTCCCCTTTGCTGTTCCTGCTAATCCTCTAGGTTTAGTTACTATTCAGAGAAATGAGCTGAGGACAGTTATCTTGCTGCAGAGACAGGCTGTCCACCCAAGAGAGTTTAAAGTCTATAATGACTTTAGTCAATGAGAAGGAATTGGGGAGGTTTAAATTTCTGTCATTCGTAGATCTGAAGTGCAATGCTTTCAAACTTTGATATTATCTTTATGACTTGAAAATCTAGACAGATATTTTAGTTTCCATGAGACATTGCAAGTTGTCTGATAGTGAAGTATGGGAACCTGGGGGCAATGGCAGGCATGAGATAATGGGAAGTAATGTTGAGATAGTTCTCTAGTATGCATCCCTGACTTGGAAATGTATAAGCATTCACACAGGCACTTCACAATGAGGGAGAAATGTCAAGATTTGGCTCCTGGAAGTCTTTGTATATAATTTTAACATGACTCTGTCATGGTAGGATGCAGCTGTATCCCAAAGTACTTGTGAGTTTGTAAACTGCTGGTTACTAATAAATCTTCAAGGATTTAATTTTTTTTGTCCCCTCAAAAATGGAGCTGGTAATCTACTTCAACAAAGAAATTCCCCTCCTCCCAAAAACTTGCTATAATTCTGTGGCAGCTAATCCAATGAAACATTGACCCTGATGTGGATGATATGTTTGTGTTTTTTTCTGGATGTTTAGCTTGAGGAAGTAGCTTGGAAGTGTTTCCATTTTCCCAGCCAGCTGTTACAGCTTTCTTTCTTGAAATTATTTGTTATTTCTGAGGCTGCTGTATATTTCTTGCTAAACTATAAGGCTATAGTAGTCAAATATTTCCACAAGCTGTGTTGTTGAAAAAGCCTTTGGTGACAAATGTAAGCCGGTACTGTGTGTCAGTATAGCAGGTGTGTTCCTCCATTAACATGAACTACAAGCAGAACCATAAGCATGTCACAGGAGAGAAGCAAATTGTGTATGTTGGAGAAAAAGGAGTGAGTACCACAAGGGTAACTTGGAAACTTTTTTTACAGGGAATTGGGTAGATTTAGCAGTGCTTTTCTGCTCTCTTGCTTTTGTCATAATCAGGGTGTAAAGAATTCCTCTGCATGCTCAGACAAATTGATTTCCCCCCCCCTTTATTTTTATTAATCTGTTTGAGTCTGCTTTGTGCAAAACATGTTCCTCAGGTGCAGACCACTTCTCCATCAGAAGCACAGTAGTCTGACAAGCCAGCAGAAGGGGTGAGGACATGGACAGCAATTTCCAGGCCGTCATAGTACATTAATTTTACCTAGATTATACTTTGGTCCATGATTAATACAGGTCATTGCTGCCTGGTCACATTGTAGATCATGCTGAAAATTGTACAATGACAAGTACAATTCCTCTGAGTCATTTTGACTTCATGGATTAAATAATCATTGTTGAAACACAGTAAGGAAACTGTTTATTTTGAAAATGTTTCCAAGTCCTAATCCCCTTTTGGGGTAAATGGAAGAGTTTCTGCCATGAGATTACTCTTAACTGTAGAAAGCAGTCAAGTTGAATACTGAAAAGGAAACAGAAAAGATAATTGTTTCTGATTTCTCAGGAAGTAAAGTGAAAAAATTTTTTTGGATTGGGTAGATTGGCTCTTTATCACACGGACTGACGAGACATCTTTGGAGGTCAAGATATGAGTTGATCAGGCAAAAAATGTGTTCTCAGGAGAAGACTTTGGACCAGGAATACCTAGAAGCAGTCTAGCTCAATGCCTGCACATTGATTAAATGCATCATTGGGTAAGAAGGGGGAATCATTAGTTTAGGATAGATCATTCATTTGCCATACAAGATAGCACCATGGGCCTTGTTCTAAGGAGTTTTCAATATTTCTCCTTTATCCAGAGACTTCTTCAAACATATGACTTCTCTGGTTTGCATTGCTTGTAGATCATGGTTGTGCTTTTTGTAATGAGCTAGTAATGTACCTGAGCAAGAGCTGCAGCCTTGCTGTCACATGCCTCTTTGTTTCTTAGCAAACATCCCTCTTTCTGTCATAATTGTAGGTCAGGCATTTTCTTCCTCCATGTATTTCATATCACATGGTATAGATTCAACAGGAAGCTCCAGTGCCTGTGTGTCACAAGGGTGAGAATTGCATGTGAGTGATGTGGGGGGTGGCTGCCCTGTGGCTGCATCCCCTGCTCTCTGAGCAGCCTTCCAAGAGCCATGCTGTGTCTTGGGCTTTTCAAGGAACCACTGCTTTGCCTGAAAGCTGTAAAATGCAGAAATCGTGGTGATACCTCAGGAGTAGCTGGGCTGTCTGTGAAGCAAGGACAGGAGCTCAGCTGGGGTTGGCAGTCTCTGTGTGTGCCTTGTTCCTGTTCATCATTCAAAGCCTTTGGAGGAAAGCCCTGCCAAAAAGAAAAGTCTCAGCTGTGTCCTTGGGAAGGCAGAAATGAATGCTTGAATCCATGGGCTCAATTTTGTGCTGCCTCTGAGGATTCTCTTTGGCCTGACAGATAACTGTAAACTCTGTGCATGGGATTTTCTTTCAGATATAAGTATTTACATGCCTTTTCCCTGCTGGTTGAGTGGGACATATGCACTTGACAGAAGATGATTCAGCTTGGTCTCTGTTTTCCCATTAAAAAAATCTTGAAAAAAAGTAGTTTGGGTTGAGGCAAATTGATTGCAAAATTGAATCTGTTGGCTTTGCAGTTTCATTTAAAAGACAAAAGATTTTATATTTCTGAGTTTCTTGTGTGTTTATCTAAATAAAACCCCAAACTGTGAAAGGATTAAAAGTTAAGTCACTGCAAGTCATATAGCAAATTATTTGTTTACAAAATTTGCAGCAAAAAATATATTAAAAATCCCAAACCAACAATGCAAACTCCTTCATGCATAGTTATGGTAGAGGTTATACTGTTGGAAGTGGTTTACTGGCACCTTCTTTCAGGAGTAATGACTATATACATGTACAAGCACTGTTCTGTAACCCTTATTTCTTGCTCATATTGCAGGAGTCTGACAGGACCTCCCATAAATGATAAATGCTCTCCAGTTTTAATTACATGTTCGTAGATGTAATATGTCTTTAGAAGCTCAAAATTCCCTTCTTGTCATCATGTACAGTTATGTGAGAGTTTTTTGTTTTTTTTTGCTCATAGGACTAGATAACTTGCAGTGATGAGCAAGTGGGAGTGAGAAGAAAAGAGCTATGTTAGCTGAGTCCTATATAATTACATTTAAAATGATAAATGAGTCAAGGCTAAATTATCTGGGTATCTATGCATACTTAGAGGTTAGTATAGCTACAGTAATTGCATTTCTTAGATAATTTTCTTATTCTTTTTATGTAAATGTTTGCAAGAACACAAAACTTGCATTCAATAATAACTTTCTATCACTAGGCAAAAAATTAACATCAGAAAGTTCTTCCTGGTATACTTAATTCCACATACAAAATACTTGACTAATTTGGCCACAGAAGCTGTTCCATTCTCTCATGTACATATATTCATTGCCTTGATATCTCAGGGAATTTTGTTCTTGGATGGAAGTAAACAAAAATGTTCCATCTACTATTTAAAGCAACAAGTGGAAACTTTCATGGGTGAAACAAAGAGTTCAAATATAAACTTAAACAGCTTTCAAGTTTAAGTTCAAGTTTAAGTTCAATTTTGGAGTTATAAGCTGCTTTTGTAAGGCTTTACTGTAGCTTCATTGCTTCTTACAGATGCATGATTTTGCATGACTGCAAAGCACTGTTAGCATTTCCCTGAGGTAACAGGAGGCAGAGGAGACTTGTCTGAGAAGACTGAAGAGCTGGAAAACTTCATTCATCCATTTGAAGTCTCTGTTGACTTCTATAGTGGGAAGCAACTAATGAAGAAAGCATTTTACTAAAATCTCTGCTGTTTTTTCCTTTGTCTTCACCTAATTTTTGGTCTCTTCTAGATGCTTTGTACATTGAGTCTAGAAAAACTCTGGTCTTGCCAAAAGTGCTCTTTAGGTGCTATGGTTGTTTATATTCTCAGATTTTTGCAGGATCTTGTCTTAGATTGCCTACTGTCAAAATGGAAGTTGTAACTACTGCTGTGCCTCTTCTGAACTCCTGTTTTTGATTTGCATTAAAGCTGAAGATGCCTGCAAATGCATGTTATGTTTAGTATGCTGCTCTGCTATAGAGATAACAGCCAAATAGAGATCTAATCCATGGTGTGAGAGTCATAAAATAATCATACAAAGCTCATAATGCTCCCAATTTGTCACTTTGGATACTGAATAGCCTTTTCTGGGGTGCCAGTGTAGATCTGTAAGAAATAAGTTGAATATAATTTTGATCATCAGATGCTTAATTGAGATTAATGATGCTGGAATTGATATAAACCTTGTGCCCAGTCCTCTCCTGGAAACATGCTTGAGGAAAATGTGCACTGAATTCTCCTCTGTAAGAGCCAAAAGATATTAATTAATTTACCTCTATAGAAAGAGGGCCCAATTAAGTTTAGTATGTTGGACTTAAATTTTTTTCTTGATAGTCATATAAAAAAACCTTCTGAGGAAAACCTAGTAGCTATTACTCTGCAGGTATATTGGCATTGTTAGTGCAGTTGCAACTGCTTACATCTTTCAAGTTTGTGGCATTTATGTAAAACTTGAAATAGAATCTTGTGGTGTTTGTGGTCTGTTTGTTGTGTTTTTGTCCTTAGCATTATTTTACCTAGTCTGACAGAAGTGTTTAGCTTTTCTAAAATCATATTTTTACTTTACTGTTTTGAACTCTGAAAGCATGATGGACTGCAAGGTAAGAATACCTAGATTCAAGTTCAGTTTATTTTGAGCCTAGGGCAGCCTGAATACAAACATTCAATTTTTTGAAGACACACCCACTTTAATATGATCTGAATTTTCTGTCATGAACATTTTCTCTTGAATTTTCCCATTTCTTAAAATTCTCTTTAAATAATTACCATTTGGAAAAGTGCAAACCTGCACCAGGTGAACTAAAGATTTATTGTCTTAAATTGTTTTGTCTTGCATAGCTGGTTTAAACAATGTATTTATTAAACAATGTTTTTATTATTAGCAGAACATATTTTGAGTTGGAGCAAGTAGGAAATAAGATGTAATCTGCACAATGTACTTGTTCTGCAGGTGGTATATCAACAGATACTATCAAATGTTAAGTTTTAATAGCCCATTTGGGTATGTACTTGTGAAATTACTGATACTGTAATCATTGCAATAAGGTTTTTTTGTGAAATATGACATAGATATGGAACCATAGTAGGACCTCATTCTAGTTTCCAAACTAGAAATATTATTATAATTGTAACTATGCTAGTCTAGTAATACCCATGGATGTTGAGGAGATGAAATGGTAGCATGCAGGAGAAAAGCTGTTGTTGTGGGAATGGTTGAAGCACAAAGCTTTCTGGTGCAGTTGAACCTTTCAAATCTACAAGGATGATCACACTTGCTCCTGAAGCATAGGATCCTGAGGCCACTCACAGGACATGTAAACTTCTCACATATGCCAGTCCGGAAAGGTGAGGATGCATTTAAACTGCAGGCACGAAGCAGTTTTCTAAATTGAAATTTTGTTGCTAGGTCAAGCTTAAGGCTTCTCTCTATGAAGGTCATCAGATATCTTGTTACAAATGAACGAAGATTTGGTTTTGGAAGTATAACTTCAAAGTTGCCATCTCTGTGGTGGTTCTCACAGGAGTGTGGGTTTTTGTTGCAGTACTGACACCCATAATAGTGACTTCCATAAGGAGACCATTTCATGTACACTGCTCGGTTCTCTTCCCCTGAAATACCTACCTAATGCAAAATGTGGGTTTTTAGTTTTCCTGCCAAAGCTTTTGTCTATGACATGAGAATTTGTCACACCTTTTTGCATGCTGTGAAGTACCTAGCTTAAGTATTTTTTATGATGGTTTGCATAATTCTGCTTCACCAATATAGGATTTTGTTAAACATTGTGAAATGCTATGAAAGCACTCAAGCTTTCATACATGTCTGTAAAAAGTGCTAGTGTAAAACTGTAATTCACAGGTGCGATATTGTAAACACAATGGGATACTTCTCTCCAATTTATGTATGCTGCTCTCCTTAGAACTAGATTAAACTCTCCTCACATATGTGGTATCATTTGCTAACACACGTTCGAAAAGAGTTGGAGATTTTGCTTCAGCATTTCCCTCCTCATATACATCTCTCTTGTTTAGTTACTGTATATTAGTATTGATATTTGTTTTTTCTAAAAAATATTTTTACATTACATGAGTACCACAGTTTTTTCTCCTTGGCTATAGTAGACTCCTTCTTTATTCTACTGAAAGCATAAGTAAAGGTTACATCACTGTATAGTAATCTTTACTTGTATGCATCTTGAACAGTTAGTGTGCCTTACTCTTAATTTCCAGTGTTTTTCCTTGAAAAAATTCAGATTTCCTTTAAAATATATACCATGAATAGGAATGATGAAAGTAATTTTTGAGAAGTAAAATATAGCAAATTGAGAAGATGGGTGGGTTTATTTATTTTCTATTAGAAAAAATAAATCAATTTTTTCTTTGTTTATGCTTTTGTGTTATTGAATTAGTTTCCTGTGAAATAATAAAAATACTGCTTTCAGATATTCATGGGAAAACTTGAAAAATACTGATTGAAATCTAAGGCTCCAACTGAGACTATGACCAACATCTAGAACTACTTCCAAAAGTGGTTGTGTGGCTTTCTTTTGTTTGTTTGAAATTATGATGATATTTAGTGTTCAAAGAAGTAATTTTAAGGTGGTACTTTCAATTTATGGATGATCTATAAAGATACATTTAGGAGGTGTTTCATGTGGTGCTTAGAAGGCAAAGGAGGTATTTGCAGGTTTTGCTTGTTTTTTTTAGTGCTTCCAATTGTGTTTATGGTCTAATGTAAATTTAATGAACTTTCTTGGCCTGAAATACCTCTTGGAACAAATGAAATTTACAACTTATTCTGAAATTTTGTAGAGAAAGGAAAAGGCATGTTTAGTCAGGAAACATGAAAATAAATGTGGTTAGTTTAATTGAGACTGACGTTTTAATCTCTGTCTGAGATTGATGTAACTGAGGTATATTATGAGGGCTGCTGCACTGTCTAACATAGTGGCTTTTATCTGTATATAGCATGGCAGTTGTTAATGTGTTTTGCCAGCCAGTTGTGTCCTGGCTTGTTTAGAAATTAAAGCTGACCCAAAGTAAAATGTATCTGCCATTTTCTAAAAGCTGCTCATTTTTCAGGAGTTAATTCTTCTTTATTTGTTTTTTACATTTATATTGGAAATGAAGTGAAATTTGATCTATTCAATTGATCTACCCTGTGCTTATGTAGAGTACCTCAGGCCCACTACAGCAAAGTTGGTCAGTCAAGGGGCTTAGCTTTCAGCTGTGGGAGGATGCAGACCCCTACTACCTCCTCTTCCAATGTATTTTAATTTTATTGTTCCTTTGAATAATTCTCTTTATTCTACTGCTTTTTCTCTCTAGAGAGAGACCATGCAGCAGAATAAATGAGCACCTAAAGTGCAGGTCAGAATTCAGGAATTTCTGTCTAAACAAAGTTTTATCTTGCTTGTCAAGAGGCAGTTAAAAAATGTCTTGATGCTCTAATATTTCTGCCACAATACAGTGAAAAGTGAAACAGTGTGCAGAAGGCTGTACACCCACTAGTGCTAAGTGATTTGGGAAAGGGAGGGATGAAAAAAACCAATTTTGCCTGCACTGAATGAATGTGGACTGGAAGAAGAATAAAAGCACAAGGGAGCTTTCTGATTGCTGGCCTTTCTCTGTGGATTGGAGAGCATTTCTTCCCTTGACTCCTTCAGACATACTAAAGTTTAGGTGGCCCAGTTGCCTTGGAGATTCTTGACTGCCCTGGTAAGGGCTTAAAAGGAGCTGGCTGGGACTGGTGCTGGGAAGTCAGCCCAGGCTGTGCAGCCAAGAAAGAAAGGAAGGTCACACAGAGGGAAAACATGTGAGGAGTATGAGGACCCAATCACCTGCTGGAGGAAGATGATGCAAGATCAGTCTTCTGTAACTGCCCACAATGTTGAAGGTTATTCCTTTGAGGGGAGGGGCCTTATGTGTATGGACTGAAAGGCAGCAGAAGCAGCAAGGCTTTTGTAGTCTGTTGGTGCTTGCTGGATAAGGGCAGAACAGCTTTTGCTCCTTGCTTCCAGGACAAGTTATGTGTTATTTCTGGTGAATCCTAGTAGAAAATGAGTAAGCAGTCCCAGAAGCAAAGAATGGAAGTTGGGAATGTGCTCATCACTTTATTGAACTAACTACATTACCAATAAAGCATATGCTAACTAGATTAAGAAAAGGATGCCATCTCAAAAGTGGCTCTTCAGAAACAAGCCTCCGTCTCTTCAGAGCCTGAAATGATTTTTGTTAATGATCTAGGAACAAAGATGAAATCATTGACAATTATGCTGTCTACACATTTTATCAAAACAGAAAACAGCTGTGATGGTGAAATCAAAGGAGTTTCACAGCTGAAGCAGGCAGTTTTTAAAACTGAGGAAATCAGATAGACCCCAGTCATAAGGTTGGGAATCACAGTCTGAAACACTTGGACTTTGAAAGGGTCCTTGTCCCCTAGGTGGTGCTGTAGAAAAAAAAAGATTGTGCTATTTGTATATTCATTATATATGTGTATGAGAATTTGCATATCATTGAACACACGCACCACCACATATATATATGAAAATATATGTATACCTGTGTGTTTGCATGTAAAAATCATAGGTGAGATCAGTAAGGCTGACCATAGACACTTACTGTGTGAATTGAAAACAAATGTTAAGGAACACAAGTGTTTTACTTAACAAGTGTTAAGTAAAACATTGAGTAAAGCAAATGTTCAAGAACTTAGGATAAATGTCTCTGAAAAAAACCAGCAAACAACAAAGCAAAACTTCCTAGCTAAGTTTGCTAACAAAATCAAAAATTGGAAGTTAACGCAATAATGGCACAGAGGGATTGTGAAAACAAAAGCCATGTATTAAAGCATTTTCCTCTCTAATGCTGTGATTAGATGCAGGATGACTGAGAGCAAGGTCTAGATTTTAGCCTCAGAAGAGACAAGTTACCAGAATCGGTGGAGGTTCTTCTGACAAGACTTCTCTGGCTGGCTAGCACTAGCAGATCTAAATATAGTAGATTAAGTGACTGAAGTGAAATTTGCAACATACAGGAGATCAGAAAAAAAATATATCTTTGTGTTTAGATGTATAATCTTCTGACCTTAAATTTGGTTAAATGCTGTTACACTTCAAAGGATGATTCTTGATGTTTTACAGATAAATGGACTAATTGGCTGCTTGTTGTGAAGTAGAAAGGGTAATGGTTTTAAGGGGTTAGATGCAGACTAGATTTAAGAAGGATTTCTTTTACAGTGAGGGTGGTGAAACACTGGAACAGGTTTCCTGGAGAGGTGATAAAATGCCACATTCCTGGAAATACTCAAGGTCAGGTCAGATGGGCTCTGAGTAACCTGTTATCCAATCTAGTTGAAAATGTACCTATTCAATTGCAGAGGGCTAGAATATATGACCTTTAAAGCCCAATATATGACCCTTTCTACCCAAATTATACAGTGATCAATTTGTCTATACAGGAATTGTATGATTGCCTTGCTAACGTGGTGGTTTTGTTTAAAATATAGTTCAGTTGCATTGCATCGGTTAGCATCACTATTGGGCACGTTCTCTCAGTGCCTCCAGTATCTCTATCACAGACCACTCACTTTGTAATTATGTCCTCATGACACAGGATTTAGTTAATCTTCTAGAACAGCTGTTATCATTACCTCAAAATAAAATGGGAAGAAAAAAGATACTCTTCCAGAAAACTTTTATTCCATCTCAGTCTGATTCTTTCTTTTGCCTTGGTTTTAGATCTTGAAAATTATACAAGCAATCCTCCTCTTTGAGCAGTTTTTTCGAAAAGGGTAAAATTTGGCATTTTTTGCCTTTGCATAATCTCTGTATTGAGATGTTTCTAAAAAGTGATATTACGGGCATTTCATATTTTTAAGTCTCTGAGTACTGATAGGACTGCTTAGTATTTCTTCTAAGGTAATATATTCTTGTGGAGATAAATCTCTCAGAGTTTACTTTGCAGTCTATTTTGGTTTTGTGTTGAAGCTCTAACTTCAACTATTGGAACAGAAATCTGGAAAGCTCTATTTAAAGCAGGGAAGCTTTTTTTTTCTTTAATAAAAAGCAAAACTTGTAAAATGCATCCCAAATCTGTGTGTCTCCTTTCTCCTGCTTTAGCAAATTGTGTAGTGGAAATAGCTCTTCATAATATTTAGTTTCTCATCTAATGGTAAAACAAAGGAAGACATAATGAAGTCTTAACTTTTGTTATGTCATGGCTCAGAAGAATTGAAGATAATGATGCATTAGCCTTGGTATGCTTGTTGTTTTGGAGGAAACAATAAAGGAATAATTCTTTGATCTTGTACTAATAACCAGAAGATGTTTAAATTACAGTTTCCTTCCATGAAACAATGATTAATTATTGTGTTAATAATTTCTATTCACTTATGAAGATTAAGTAAAAAAGTTCCCCTACACTTCAAAACCAGAAAAATAATTTAAAATTTTAATAAGTGTTAATTAAAAATGTTGATTTTTTTCAGTTGCTTCTGATATTATATCAACAGTAAAGTACTTACCTAAAGAATCTTTCCCTAAGGTTAGTTATTAGTGGTAGTTGTTTTGGGTTTTTGTTGTTTTTCTTGGTTAAAACTTCCCAAACCACTACTATCTACTCCTAACTACTACTATCACAAAAACCCTAAAAGGGAGCAGCAGAGTGGAGAGAGATCTGTTTTGCTCCACAGATGATGCTGGTTTTCCTCCACTGCACCAAATGCTACCAGTGACTCTTCATTCAACTCTGAGAAGAGGGGAATGACCACTTCCTTACAATATGTCTGATGAAAGAGACGGAGTTCTTGAAGAAGAAAACCTGTTTACTTTCATCAGTTCCCATTCAGTATCTCTGAATGGAAGATGTGTGACCCCTGAACAATTGAAAATGTCAAAAAGCAGCTACCTTTCAGCTTTTTCTCCATTATATTGTTCAAGTAATTTAAAAGAAAACTAAGGAATACAAAATTAATTCAGGTAATATTAATTCAGCTGCTGTTTGGGATATGTTTGTACAAATCCTGTTAAAATAAAGAATATTAATGCTGTTAACTTTCAGCACTGATCATGCAGTAGTATTATTACTACTCCTCTCTTTATACTCTCTTGTGGAAGGAAGAAAGATAAAGGGAACATAAGGCCTGTGTGCTAGTGCGTACTTTATGGTTTGCTCAATTGTTATGCTATTAATCTCTGGGGGAGTTTTGTTTCTAGCCCAGGAAACGATGTTGTGTATTTATTGAAAGCAGTGTTCCACAGGATTTTGAAATTTATCATTAATTTTTTTTTTCTCTTCTACCTCGCATGCAGTGCATTTCCTGAGGTCAGCACACAGGTGAACAAAGAATTTATTTTTGTTATTTTCTGTTCAACGGTTAAATCATTACCTGCTGATCCCTTTCTTAGGTCTTTTATGTGCTTTTTATCTCAATGTTTGACTTCCTGACTGTCTGTACCATAAATTTCCTTAAGTTCTTTTTGTATGGTGAAATGCTGAGAGAAATCGTATTATCAGGGATTTGTGTGGTAGGAAAGCTAAAACATCAGAATCTCAGAATTGTCTCTCAAGGATGCTTTGTTGTTCTAAGGAAAAACAGCTCTCAAACTAAAAGTTTCCACTTGACTTCTGTGAAGGTGCTTTGAATGGCAGAGTGCTTCAACCTCCCAAACATATGTTTCACTGATGAAATTCTTAGTCAAGCATAGATGACTGGGCTCTGTCTCAGTAAATCTTCTAAGTACTTGTGGCTTCAAAATCCTTACATCTGTGGTGCAGCTTTTATCAACGCATTTTTCCCTGTTTTTTTTGCACTCCTGCTGTTGGCTGTCGGTCATTTCTTTCTGATTTATTCTGTAGACAGTTAAAAAAAAATCACAAAAAATATTAAGGGAAAAAACCTTTTTTGGCCTGATTGTTGTGCTGTCACTTATCTATGTTGACATCCTGTCATTTAAAAAGGAAAAAATGGACAACTCACTCCTTCCTTCTTAGGATAAAAGCTTTTAGCAAATCGAAGATGGGATGGGTTGGGATCCAAGAGACTGGCTGCTCTTGTCTCTGCTCTGTGAACTGAGGTTGGTTGTTCTGGGCAGCTCACAGCTCCTGTTGACCAAAACCTCTGGTCTCATTTTTAATGTTGATATAACAAGCATTTTGTATATATTTAACTGATGCTACACTCAATCATTGAAGTGAGTGTTTGAAACAGGCATCAAATCTCAGCTGTTTAGCATGCTTTGATCTCATAAAACTTCTGCCGTGAATGTGCCAAATACATATTCAGTGGTATCTGTTAACATTTGACTTCCTTAGTAGGGCAGGGTTTTGCTGCACAGATGAGTAACTCAGAAACTAGAGTGTTGGACCTGCCATTGTCCTTTGGCCATACAGTATTACAAGCAGTGGCACAGAAAAGTGTGGGCAGGATGGACATCAAGAAAAACAATAAATCCCACCCTGGCAGTTAGCTGTGAGCATCTTCAGGAGCCTATGGTACAGCCAGCCGTGTGTTCCATTCCTCTTTTAGCTTCTCCATTACCACAGGAGGCAGAGAGAGAGAGAGATCTAAAAGATGTGTTCATATCTGCCTGATCCCCTCCAAGAAAAGGATTGCAAGGAATGGGTGTTTGTTGGGAAAACTGTAATAGTCCTGACCCTATGCATTGTTATTAGAACATTTTGAGCATGTCTACTTCTTTGTGCTGCTTTCTGTATTAAAAATTTCATGGTAATAGTAAAGTACTGAAAAAATGGAGGACTCTATTTATAAAACAGATTAGTAATGAAGTTTAATTTAAAAAAAGTAATTTTTTTAAACTTCGTTTTTGCTTCTTTATCCCTTAATGCTTTCTGCCGTATGCTGCTTTGTAGAGACAAGTAGAATTACTGAAAGGGAAGATGTGCTGGAAGATTGTGCTGATTTGTGTTTTGTTAAGCAAATAATTGCTTGCTAGTGTGTGATTAGGAAAAGAAAAAATAAATCAGGTGTCAGTTTATTACAAAAATATGAGCAATGTAGCCTCAAAATAATGATGCTATTAACTTCATATAGAAGCTCAAAGACCTGCTTAATTTTATCAGCTGACTAAAAAATGGGATTGCAAAGCATTTAGTGATACCTGTTCTTGATTCTATCTAAGTACCATTCTCAGATAGAAATGAAAAATGAAAGTACAAGTTTTTTGGGGAAAAAATACAGTAAGATTATTTTAGATTTTTGACAACAAGAAGAAATTCTGAGATAATGGCATTATTTAACTTTCAAATGCAAAACATACATAATAGCATCTAACATAAAGAAACAATCTGAAGAAAAGCAAATGAATATGTCTTCAGAGGATTCTCCGAAATGCACACAATTTGCCTGAAATGAGCAGGGTGAAGAGAGGCTTGCTACTGGCATAAGCGTTATTTTCACTTTGGACTGGGAGACTGCATTTGTAGAACTGTTATGCTTCTCACAAAACTGAGCAGAAAAGAACATAACGTACCTAAAAAAAGAAACATAAGTACACATATCCTGGAAAATGATTTGTTTAATAAACTACTACATCCCCTAGTTGGAATAATTTCCTTGAACATGATGGAACATGGGTGTTGCTTATATACTTGACACTGAAACAGCTAATAGCCAAAGCTGAAGCAGCTGAACAAAAATGCATTTTCATGTGATCATAAGTTAGGTGCTGTAGTAGCTAAACTGAAATCTGTATCCTTGAAGGCTGAAAGCAGTTGAAGTGTGATTCTGGAGAGCATATCATCCTGGTGACATTTGATTGTGTGAGTAGAGATGTTTTATATTAAAGTAAATTTAAATTCAAACAAAACAAAAATGACACAAGGACATTGCACCACAGAGAAAAATAAATCAGTAAATATACTGTGACTTAAGACTGCATCAGTTAAACCTTCATTGCTACAAATGATATGCAGAAATGGTGAAAGAAGGCCAGAAGCTTTAGAAGGGGTGGGGGAATGAAAGGTCAGCCAAGCAGAAAAAGTATTAAACAGCTTCAGCTTTTCTGTAAAGGTAAATATGAATGCTGTAGCGGAGATGCTAAAGCGTTTAGGAGAGTTCCACGTAAGGTCACTGGTTGGGATTGGTTTTTTTCTTGGACCTGATGATTTCCTAAAGCTGATCCCTGCTGTGCTGCTGTGGTGAGGCTGTTTGGAGGCTGGGCCATCAGCAGCATGCATGGAGCCTTTCCCTCCTTCCTTCCACTCATGGTGTTGTGTATGTTGGTTTGACAGTAGCATTGCAGGTTCATCCCAAGGCGTCCACCATGGCATTTATCTCTGGCAGCACCTAGTGAAAGTGCAGTCTGACACTTGTGTTTGCAAGTCACCAAGCCACGAATGCAATTTCTGTCATAAACAGTGTGCATAAACTCTATGGTAAAGGCTGAGGTACAGCTCCCAGGATGTGAATTGCAGAAGCACCAGTTAAGTAAAACTGAGAATATTTCTTCTCTTACAAGAGAGCTGGAAGCTTTGCCATATTGTCAAACTTTCACAAATGAAGTAAATTGATTAAAATATCTAAATGTTTTGTGCTATGACCTAAACATCCATTATTTTCCTATTGATGATAAATCAGAATTCTTAATATTGATCTTATTTTAACCTTGTTAAAGGAAAAGAAAATTAAATTTTTTGACCTCCAGAGTGTCTTTCTCTCAAAAACTTCTAGGTTTTTGTGTTTAATACATGACTTGTATTTAATATTGATTTTAAAACTACCTTGAAGGATATCGATTCATTCATTACTGTGGGTGATTTCATCTCCCTAAATCTTTCGAGCCAGTCATACTTCCTGGCTAGAGTGAGGAACTTTATTTTCCTCTTGGTCTTCTGATATGATTGAACAGATGACAGAATAACAATGTTAATTAAACACACAATTTGGTGTTTATAAAATAGGTCTTGCTAGACTTTTTTTGTAGGGCCCAAACATTGGCTTAAATACTTTGTCTTAAGGGATTACTGTAGTTCATCTGAGCTGCATTTTGACTTCATTTGTAAGGAACTGAAGTCATGGATGTGGTTGATGATTGTTGGTTACCTGACGTGCAGCATCTGCGTAAGTCATGAGAAGGCAAATTTATGTCAGAGGTCTTTTGAATCACTATCCAAACACATCTGACTGCAAATATTTTTTTTCAGCTGTGCCACACAGAGTTTCTATCCTGGAGAGCATGTTGATCCCCTGAATCACTGATCTTAAATAATTAGAAAATAAAGCCTTGTGTACTTTATTCAAATAGTTGTAATGTCTTCTGTCTCTAAAGAAACTCTTGCTTAAGATTAAACTTTTTAATCTTTAAAATTTATTTTTGTATAGCTTAAAATGCTTGTTTTTAGAATAAATAGAATATTAAACTTTACACAGATGGGTGTGTACAGGTGATTCTGCAAATTTAATTCAAATCAGCTCTAATTTAGATTTTCAGTGAAAAGGATTTGAATGCTAATAAGTTTATATGCATGCAGGCAGCAGATTGCTTCTTGGGAATATGTAATTCTTTCTGTTATAAGTAATGTTGATAAATTTTTGTATTCTTCAAACTGTGAAGCTAAAATTAAAACCAAAAAACCCAAACTAAACTAAAACCTTTCCATTCTATACCATAATGGAAACCATTGAAATTTTGAGAGGAAGTCTTCTGTGGTCAGGAGTAATCAAGCCACTCTGGAGAGCTTGCCTATGGGAGAAGGGGGAACTTTGGTACCCATCCTTTCCTGAGGGACCCTGATGGATTGTCAAGCAATTCCTCTGGTCAGGGAGCTATTGTCTGAGGGGTAGTGCCTGTGGTATTGCCTTACCACCTCTCCCACAGCCCCTCCCTTCTTTGTTAATTAAAAGAAACATGTAAGTATTTGTAAGGTTGGGGAGAGCTCAGTTTGGTGGATAGTTCGAAGATTTGTGAGGACTTGAGTCTTTTGCTGCTTCGTAATTGTTGGGTCACTAAGGCCAGTATGGAATCGGAGGTTGGGCATTTAAAGATGATTGTGAAAACCTAAATCCCATAGGTTATTTTGTCAGGATATTTGAAGATGAAAACAAAAATTAAAGCTCTATAAAGGCAGAAAAAGCCTTCCAATGCTTTATGAGTTCAGATTATTTAGTCTTTTCAGAAAGTAAAATAAAATAACCCCAGTAAGTGTCTAACCTGAGGAATAGGGCTTAATTCACCATGACGTTTGCTTTATGGATCTGTGTATTAAATTTTATAAGTAATTACTTGAATATAAAAAAAATAGTTCCTGTTAAGAATAGCTTTTATTAAATATAAGGATACCAACTCACTTTACAAGAGTCATAGGAAAGTGTGGCAGCATGTAATTGAAAATTTTGTTGTTAACACTGAAACTATGGATTGAGCTTTTCACATACGATATATTCAGATCACAAAGAACTTTATTAAAATGTCAGTGTAGAAAAGAATAATGTTTTAAAGCACAGTTAAAATTTTTTTACATAAAATTTCCAAAGTATGTAGTGTATATCAGCCGTTTAAAACTAAGGTTATTTAAAAAA
>JAWWMU010000153.1:44932122-44946686 GCA_035048155.1 Cinnycerthia olivascens
TTAAAAATAAAGTTATTGAAAAAAAATGCCATTTTATGGAATGCTTTAATTTTTAAAAAAAAATTATTTTATTATTAGTTTTCTAAATGAACCCACACACATACTTCAAAAACTGTCAGAAGAAGTCTTTTGACATTAAATGTCTGCCTAATGGATATGAATTGTGTGTAGCATTTTGATTTCAATAAAGCAGCATTCTGTGGTGGATTATTGTTTGGTTGTAGTTTTTTCCAACTAGCTCTAATATAAAGAGACTTATTTATGCAACTTTTATTTGTGTACATTTTATTTGATATGGCATATTTCTATTTCATCTTAGGAGTTTTATAAAGAATAAGCTTTATAGAGCCCTTTTCTGGAGATCTTATCCCCATTACACAGGAAGGTAAGCAAATACAGAGGAAGGAAGGTTAATTGAATTTTCCTGCTGCAGTATGTGAGTATTGAAGCTGGAACTACAATTTGGGAATGATCATTCCCAAGTCAGTACCTTAATCTAATATAGCACAGGAGTCTTTTCTCCAGTGTTGTAAACATGGAATAAAAGAAGGGCAGAAAACACAAAGCTAATAACAAAATCTTTACATTAATCTCTAAGGTATGCCTTTGCATCCTGTTAAGACTGTTTTCTTGTTATTCCTGTTTCCAGTAACAGCCTTCTTTCCTTCATGCTATAGCAGGTAAGATAACTGTGACCAGTTGTGGCCAACAGGAACCTTGCTGCTCATTTTAGGGACCAGAGTTTAGTTGATCTTGCATTATGGTTATATTTTCTTATGTGTTTGAATAAGTGACAAGGCACATGTTTTTAAGGGACTTTAAATGCTCAGCCTGACAATGAAGACCACGTTAAAACCATCTGTGTAATTAATGAACACAACTGCCTTGTATTCATGGCAATGGCTTTGTGGTATTGACGGTTTAAACAAAGTATGCACAGTCACTTTCATGATAAAAGTAAATCCTTGATTCTCTGGAAATCTGTATGAGTGATCTGTCACAGGTATGGATGGTTGCCTTCTACCAAACTAGTTTAAGTACTTGTTACAGCTTTAACTCCTATTTGGTGTTCTTGTTTCACTTAAACGAAAACTGAGCTCTGGTCACAAAGCATATCATTGATTCTCTGATTTTGGAAGAAGCCTTCAATTTTTAATTGCGTTTCTCTGAATCACTTGGTTAGGTGATCTTGTTGGACTTACAGTGGGAATTGAGGTAGGCAGTGCTGAAATGGGAAATGGGGCTCATTTAATGCCAAACCCCTGGCAAGGAGAAAAGGGGAGCACAGCAGGGAGGGTGGCTTTGATCCTTCCCAGAAAGGAATTGTCATGGGTGAACTGTAACAGCAGCCCCAGCCACAGGTACTGTGCTCTCTTTTATAGATCCTGTTTAAAGCAGGGCTTTCAGGGAGGGAGGGAACAGCTTGTTAGTGGTTGGGAAAAGGCTGTGCTCGATATTCTTCTTTCTCCCTGTGTTCTTAGAGTGTTAATGGGAAGCAAGGCTGTGGATATATTGCAGTCTTTGCAGGAGGGGTAACTTTGTAGTTCTGTGTTTCAGCTGTCCATAATCCTGAGTATTTAGCACAAATTTGTTTATGGGAAATGTAAGACTTTTATGTGGTAGTGAAGCAGTAAAAAATCCTCTAAGTCAGGAGGGTTTTTTAAGAAGCATTTTTTCTATCAAAGTAAATGTCCAACTCCTGTCCTACTTTGTGACTTTTTTTAGGTTAGTGTACCTTGGTTTTAAACTGCACGTCAAAAAATTATTTACCACAGCATCTGTAAAATGTTTTTAGGTCCTTGGCAAGTACCTGATAGTTTAGGTCCATGTGCAGATACTGGGTCCTAGCCCTAAAATAGTTTTGTGATAAATGGATGAAAATAACTGATAGGTAAGCATGAGAAATTTACTTACTTGGGACAATCATTTTAATGCAGGATCAAAATTTATGTGCTCCTTTTTTCTGGCTGAAACTTCTGGAAATAGGACAAAAGTACTACAGTTTTGTTATTTCTCTAAAAACCTGGAAGATACAGCACAGCCCAGAAGGATTTGTATGGATATGAGAAAGTAGGCTGACTTGCCTCCATGAGAAGATATATCCAGGGCTCCTTGCCTTGCCTCCTAAGGAAATTATCTTTTTATACAAACATGGTGACTCTGTACTGGGGAATGTTTTTCAACACTGACAAGCTCAGGGTCTAATTTATTCTATGTCAGTGTGTTGATCTGTGTCTGTAATTAGCCTTTAGTCACAGTGTGTCTTGCAAGTTGGACTATTTTTGCCAAAGATTGAAATACTAGACTTGTACAATTTTTTTTTCTAGTTTTCATGCCTGTGTGCTAACAGTATCAGTGGAATGTTCATTTTTAAGTGTATAGAAATACAAACATGTATTGAGGTACTATGAAATATTAACTTTTAAAATCAATTTATTGGAGCTCCACAGATTATTCCTAATGAGTGCTATTGAGCTATGTTTAGTGGGCTGTGATAGAGCTGGGCCACCACATGAAACCAAAGGCATGAGGGACTTTTGCTACCTTGTGGTACTGGTAACTTCTGCTCTGTGTAATGGTCACCTCTGGTCTTGGCTATACTTCAAAACCCACTTGGCTGTGGGTTTTGAGAAGCTTAAAGTAAAGGATTGTTGTGACAATTCTTACTTTCCTGCAATGTGAGTGGTTCCCCACACTGAAGGATGTGGGGAAGGCAACCTGGTTGCTCCTTACAAACCCGTTCTGGAGTAAAGGCAAGCATTAGCATTGATTGACCCGGGCACCACAAGTTGAAGTTGTACCATATGTACATTTATCTCTCTGTAGCAGCTGGTGAACTTTTCTCATTCAAAGTTGCCTAGAAGAATTTAGAGTCCGATGTAATTCTTTTTACTCTTAATCTCAATAGGGCCTAGCCCTTTTTCTATAACTCCAAGGCTCACATTCATGATTGAGGTAAACTTTTCATTTGTCTCTCCCACACTGATTCTACACTGTCCAGTGTAAATGCATTCAAAGGGAGGGAGAGAGCTGTCCTGAGAAATGTGAGGATCATTTGTGTCCTGGACTGTTTCCCCAAGAAAAAACAAAGCAATCTGGCTGTTCATACTATACAACAGAGAGAGACAGGATACAGGATTGGTGGTACAAATGTCTTTAAGTTGTTGGACAGCACTTTCCATAAATACACTATAAAATTAGGTGAAGTGTATTTGTTTCCTGTTTACAAGAAAGAGGTTAGTAACAACTTGCTATTTTTGTCTGATCATTGACTAAAATTTTGCACTTTTGTGAAAAAATACATTGTGGGGAAAAAGAAAAAAAAATTAATGGAGAACTCCAAAACAAACCTGTCTAACTTTAAGGAATGGGCTGCATGCAGTAGCCGGGCATGTACAAACCATAAATTCCTCCTATACAAAAGAAGTTATATGCTGCTTTTGAGGTGGTTATCTTTTTTTGAGAATAAAACTGTTTAAAAACATAAGAGAAATATAAACAAGATAATTGACTCTGTTATGCTATTTGTAAAATAATATTTGGAAGGTATGCTGCTGTGCAGTTAAAACATGGATTGGGAAAAGACTTAAATGTTGGAGAGGGAAGATTTAATTTGCTTCTGAAAGCCTCCAGCAGGAGAAAGCTGGAGCACTGATCTTGCTTGTAGTTATCTGTCTAGTCCTTGGGCTCAGCCCTGCTTGCAAACTGCTGCGGGATGTCTGGGCAGCAGGGAGAGTCTAGGTCAAGGTGAAGCCCAGGAGGCAGATGGTCCCTTTCTTCTTTTGCCCACCTCTATTGCAAACACGATCTTTACTAGCCAAACATTGCTGTGGCTTTGATTAGTTGACTGTGTCTCCTATAACCAAAGAGTGCTGGAGTTATTCTCCACTGTTTGAGCTACCTGCTTTCTCCACACCCACCCTAGGCTGCTATCAGTAGTGTCATAATCTCCTGGAACTGCCTTCAGGCACATCCGGACTAGAATGAATCCAACTTGGTGCGGGGAAAGGCCTTAGAAAAGCTCGGTCAAACACAACTTTGGGAAGGTGGGAGGCAGACAAACACCAACACATGAGCCTCTGCCTGGCACTGTGTTGGTTGGTCTTGGTCTTGAGGGCTAGATTTTGGGAAATAGTAGTTAAAGTTGAAGGATTTGGTAATTTTATGCACTTCAGAGTCTGTTGGACTCTAGCAGTCACTCTGATTCCTGAAAAAAATTCCCTCATGGCTAAGCCTGTCTGTAAAGGCTGAGCTGTCCCATTTGTTGGGAGTTGGCTGAGTGGTGTGTCTGTACGAGCAGAATAGGGCTGAGTCCATCAGTGATCTCACCCAAGGTGTGTTTACTGAGCAGGCTGGGCATGGTAGGTAGTTAGTGGTTCCTCTCCTGCCCGTGACACCCAGCAGCAGATGGCACCTTGGATGCCCAGTTCCAGCCCTGCCCCATCGGCTCAGCCTTCCCGGCCCCCGGCAGTGCGTATGCAGCAGCTGCCTTTCCTGCTGCCATGCCTTGGAGACACAAAGCAGTGCTCTTTGCTCCTTTGCTGACGTCTTGGTGCTCTGAGCAGGGCCTGGCCTTGGCGGGCTTTTCCTCTGAGATGTGCAGGAGAAAATCCTCTGAGCTGCAACCATTTCCAGAAGAAGCAGGAAAGAAGAAAACTCAATCATTTTGAATTATCTTTGTACTGGATAGCATTGACCCCTGCCATTGCTCTGTGTCTTCAAGTCATTTTATGTCTGGCAGCTCTCCCTCCATGTTGGAGCAGAGATTATGGGGCATGGCTTCCCTTTTGCAGGCAGCAGGGTGAACTTAAAATGGGCTCTGCAACTCTTTTGTTTAAGAGCTGAAGTCTGGTGTGTCTGAATAATAAATCCCAAAAAAGAGTCCTATGTACCTTAATGAAAAACAACTGGATAGCTTTTTTTCCCTTCTCACATTATAATCCCATTGGCCATGTGCTTTTTCTTGCTCCCTCTTTTTTTCTCTATTTTTCTTTTTCCTGTTGTTTTCTATTGCATACTTACAGCTATACTACTTTAAAAACTTCTCTAACCTAATGGTTCAGAGCCTATGCAGGTACACAGGCCTGGCCTGTGAGATTAGAACAAGCATGCTCATGCCTTCTCTTCTGTGGCCTGTTTTTTTCTCATTCTGTTTTATCAAATTAATCTGTACTGTAGGGTGTTTCCAAAGAGTTGTGATAATATACCTTTTGTTTTGAGGGGAAGGAAGAAATACCTTTTCCTTCAGTTGTGTATTGAGAACCTATACACAAGTGTCTGCTAATTTTGGAGGCCTAGATGCCAAAATTCAGGATTTCAGGGTGCCAAGGGAATTGCTGATTATAATAATTATGCAGCCATTATTGTACCAGCTGCTCCAATAGCCTGAATTATTGGAGCCCGTTTAACATCAGGTTGCACTATCAATTCTCTTGCAATTCTTATCTGAGAATTTAGTTAATTTTCTTTTTTTTTTTTTTTTTTTTTTTTAAGTTATCACAAACTGTAGGCTGGTAGGTTTCTTCAGTGACTCTTCCACTGTTCCAGTTTTAGAAATGAGGACCTGAAGCAGAAAATGGTAAATATCCACAATATTTGGAGTTCAAATGCCTGAGTACCTTAGTGCTTCTCGCACTGATACTCTACATGGGCTTTAAAAAAAGGACCTAATTTACCTGCTATTAAGCGCTATAAGTGTCTGAAAATTTACCAACATAAGGTTTTCAGGCATTCTTTTTCTAATACCTAGAATACAACAGTTTCAGAAACAAGCTTAATTGTAGAATACCTGAACATCCTGAACATAAATTGAGCATTATTGTTTTCTTGGTTTTGGATATAAACTATTTTTCTGTTACCACATCCTATAAAATTGATAAAATTTAACTAAATTTACAGCTACTCAGTGTTTGAGAGTACGAATTAAACTGAAACTTTGACATACTATTTTTTAAAATAATTGGACTATTAGTGTAGGTAAACTATTACTTTTAACAACTGAACTAATTCTAGTAGCTAAAACTAAAAAGTGAAGACTGAAGAGCTAAATGGTCCCTAAGGTTTGAAAAGGATCAGTGTTGATACTTTGTATTCGATTTTAACACAAGGGTTCTGTTTATTTTAAGTTTGTTGCCATAGAAGTATAAACTGAAAGGTAGGACTTTGTGTAATATATTAAATAAACTTGCCCTGTTAGCACTGCATGCAAATCTTTATTTACATTTCAATAAGCTGTTTTCTGCTGCATTTACAATTCTGCTATACAGATAAATTAAGGGATCTCATGACAGGATGATTTACTTTCTCCCTACAAACTGAAAAACATTAATATTTTTAAACTTATTTGCCTGAAGTGCTTACATTAAATTTTCTGTTGAGCACCATCAAATCTACCATCAGATGAAAGTCAGTCTTATCTTCTTGGTTCCTATACTTAAAGGATGGGCAAATATTAAATATTATGTTTAGAATTCATTGTTCTTGCAAACAGTATTGAATAAGCCTTTAAAATATATTCCTGCCCTGCAATAACAGATGAGTTGCCACCAAATTAAATAAATTAAAAGTATGGTATTATTACACATAAAGCTTTGACTGTTTGATCTTTTATGTTATACAAACTTACTCTTCCAGAAATCAGTGAATTTAAGCTTCAGGTTGAGCTGGTTGAGCTGAACAGGTGCAGCTGAGAGAATGACTTGGCCTGTAATATTGGTGGTGATAGATAAGCTGTGAAGGATACACTGAGCCTGAACTTCTAATCTCAGGATAATTTTTAGGTGAATCAGGGGTTGAGGGCAGGGAAGGAGTATTTCTGTTTACATAAAGGAGCAGATGTTGTCTGCACTCCAGGTACAAAGGCTGCAAAATGTCATAGTCCAGCCTTTTTATACAATATTTTCGTTAAGGTGCATACTTCTAACATGATGCAAGTACAACTCCTTCTGTTAGTACTGTTCCTTTAAAAAAAGTGTCAAGTATTATTTCATTTCATATACAGATAGAGATGGTAGAATTAATCTGAAATACCTCTTCTTACACTTTTCCACTAAAAGCTGTTTGACAAAACGCAGGGTAGCCTATTCTGTTTGTAGACTTCATCACGTTTGGTTGCTCAGCTTGGTGCAGGTTTTATTCATTAGGAGCTTTCATCCTGGCTCTTGGAAGAAGGATACTCCTCTTGCAAACATCTGACTCCCTCTCCAGGACACCATATAACAAAGTGTCCTCCATGAAGGCACATGCCATCAAGCCATATGAGCCACCAAGTTCAACATAATTTGAAGTTGCAAACTCTCTAGCTAAAACCTTTAGAGGATTTTAGTTATTTATCTGAAAAAGTTTTAAAGATACTTGTAAGTAATACAGCTCTTTTATTTGCAGAAGCTCCCTCATTTGCTGACAGAGTCATACTTGACTTCCATGACGGCATTAAGCATTCATGTTTTTATTTTCAGAACACCTAGGAGCACAAGAGAAACCTCATCTCAGTTGAATGTGCTGGTATCCACACTTAGGGTTTTGTTCTTCCTGGCTGACAGGCTTCTTGGTTACGGCTTGGTTTTGTGCGTATGTGTTATAATGCCGTTGGTTCCACCGTCCTGTGAGCTGTTCAGTCTGTTTCCGAACAACTTCCTGCAGTGCTGAGGTTTGGTTTAAGGCTTGTTGAACACAGCAGGTGGTGGAACTCTAGTTCACATGGAAACTAAGTATTGGTATTTGGAAAAACTCTAGATATTACTATAGTTTTAAATAATTGAGCAGCGGGAAATACTGCTTGCGGCCTTGAGCAGATCATTGTGAAAATGTCAGCCTTTATCTTGTTAACTGTTTCCTTACATTTTTTCTTTTTTTTTTTTTTTTTAATTTTTTTCTTGTTCTTTTCGCTGGGCAATTGAGGGGGGCAATAAACTTGCAATCCTTTAAACGATTTTTCTCAATTCTGTATTCTAATTAATTCTATTCAAATTCTGATCCCATGGAGTTGTTTTTTTTCCCAGAGTGAGCCTCCCATTATGTTTCAATGGAACAAAAATTTGCGAAGAATTTGCATTTGAGAAATAAAAATAAACAAATTTACAAGAAAACTTAGAAATTACTGAAATGTGCTCTACTAGTTTCTTTCCTAGTGGATGTGCTTTACCTGAAAGCATTTTAGAAGTACTTTTTTTTTTTTATACTATAGAAAAGTTGTAGTACTGTGACTTATTTTTAAATGAAATATCTTCTATTTTTTCATAAAGGCTTTTGTGTAATTAAAAATGGTAAAACAACTAACCAAAACAAAGAACCAATCAGCAAAAAGGAATAAGCAATGATGTGTAATTGAGAAAGAAACTACTTTTTAGCATCTGAGCTGGACACAATGACTTAGCTGAAAAATTACAAGTTATCTGACAGCAATTGCTGCTGATTTGAAGTTTCATTAGAAAATAGTATTATTTTGCCATTTCTGGCAAAAGTGAGCTGAAATGATTAGTGTAATGTGTCTGTAGCTCTGCAAGCTGTAATCCAAATACGAATTGTTACTACCAGACCTCTCTGTGCTTTCTCTGTCAGTAGGAAACCAAACTGAAATTAGAATGCTTTATGCATTTATCAGGCGATGCTTACAAAATTTTGTGAATCTGACAAACATGGAAGAGTAAAATACTTTGAAAGGCAAATTGGATTTCTGTTATTGAACCTGTCTGTCTTAGGTCTGACCATGGACTCCTAGCAGAGCACAGAGCTGCCTGTGGTCTGGTTTGTCTCCTAAAGCCCTGTGAATTGTCTCACTTGCCTAATCGAGATACCCGTGACTATGAAACAGAAGTGGCTCTTAATTGTTCATCTCATTTAAAAGATCTATAGACACCTAAATATAGGTGTCTATAGGTCTGTTAAATAAGGTGGACATCTATAATCTAAAGATGGACCTTATACTAGGAGCCTGACATTTTTCCTTACAGCGTTAAGCAATGTTACCCTAGTTTTTCTTAAAGCACAATTCACAAGGTCACGTTTGCTGTCAGTGTTTCTGAATGTGAATCTCCCACTTAGGTGAGCATCCCCTTATGTACTTTGATGTATACATGTATAAAGTTTCTTTTCTTTCTCTTCTTAGCTTTTGGTTTTGTCTTTTCAGAAGAATTAAAAGAAAAAAACTCATAACTTTTCATTACTTCATTTAATCTTCTTGTTATCAGTGTTAAACATATGTACTCACATTAATTTATTTTTTCTTGCACTGCAAGCCTTTGGAATATGTGTCCATTTATGTGAATTGGATGTATTTCTCTGCATGTGTGCAACATTTTTGTCAAAATAATTTCTTCCATCATTTTGCTCATTTCTGCTATTCTGATCTATGTGCAGCAGTTTTCTAGTCACGTGTCTGATAGAGATAAGCTTCAGCTTGTCTTTGCATTTTATCATGTTTTTACATGGTTTAAAATTATATTGTCTGTTCTGTATTCCTGTTGCATAATATTCAAGATTAATTTCAAATTAATTTCCTCCAGGGCTCTTACTAATGTTGCTTTTCATCTTTTCCCTGTATACTAACTTATTATGGAGATCCTAAGTTAAGAAAGGCTTGGTAGTGTTAGAAAAGCAGGAAAACAGAGGCTTGTCCTGTGTAGGGAGCAAGAAAAACTCACTGGGGAGCTGTTAAAATCTCTAAGATTCATGGGCACAGGGACCACGTTTTTTTTGTCACTCCTGTAGTTTCTTTCGTATCTAAACCACAATTACTTTATTGTTAAGAAATAGCCAAATTTTTTATAGCATTACCTTTTGCTGTTGCACAAGAATATGAAAGTATTTCATTCAATTGATTCCACACATGGATATGTTTGCATTATGATGTGTACGAAACATTTAGTTGAAAAAATAAGAGTACATTAAAATTGAACATAATTCAAATACTTTTGAGGATACTATTATTCAAAATACAGGTTTTATCCTCCAATGTATGTCTGGTTTCCTAAGAAACTTTCTTCTTATCTAGAGGCTTTATGAATCACTCCTGTCAACATTAGGCTAGACAGTTCACTTAGATATTGTTATTTCTTATTGTTCGTGAAAAGTCACCTTTCCTATTTCTCCTCAGCTGATCATGTGAAACAGTTTTCAGGAAGATTGTGCATGTGGGTGCAGTCATCCACGAAGTGCTGGGAGGAACTGTGGGTGGCTACACTGGCACACTGCTTCTCATTGCCCTTGCGGCCGTGGGGCTGCTGCCATTCCTGCAGTTACGGGTGGGCTTCATCAGGGTTAAGTGGCAAATGACTGTAAATTTTAATGGAATTTGTCTGCCAGAATTTCTTGGGCCACTTCTAAAATTTTAAACTGCTATTGAATGTTTCTTGGGAAAGAGATTTTCTCTAAATGTGACCAAAGGAAAGTGGGTTTTCATTGTGTTGGTTTTTGAAGCTGAAGGAATCAGTCTTAACTGGAAACAATTTTTCTCCAAAAAATACATAATCATGTAATTCTGAAAGATGATGCTAAGATGATGCTGTGTTTTATATACCAGTCTTTTCAAATTTTTTTCTGTTATCTGACATATTTGGTCTGTTCATATTGCCTTTTTTTTTTTTTTTTTTTAATGATATCAAGTGCCCCGGTGCATTTTTTTGTATCTCATACTTAGGCTCAAACACTTACCCTAAATATTTGATCTCATACGATAACATACATTTTAGACATACGTGTTTGGGTTTTTTTTAAATTTACATTAAAGGAAATTGCAGGTTGCTTGGAAGAAAACTCCTCTTCATTGCTATGACCTGTGTAAACAGGTCAAGCTATCAGACAGGTCTTGGTATCTGGGTCCTAGTCTGACCTCAAAATACCAACAGACTCAGTCTTAATCCAAGGCTGCAGGTGGGATGAAGAGGGGCTGCAGGCTAAGGTGTGTATCAGTCATATGGGCTGGCGGGGGAGCAGGGTCCCTTCTCTTCATCCTTTCTAAGAAGTCTACTGGTGATTCAACATAATGTATAGGTGAATAGGTAAATACAAAAGTTCTGTAAGGACATTCCTTTTATTAATAAACCAAACCCTCCCAGTGTGGAAGGAGTCAAATTTCAAATTTGCTACTGGGAAAAAGGTGTCAAATATGATATTCATCTGAAGCAGAACATGTAGTAAACATGTAGTAGTTACATGTAATAACCTCAGATTCAACTCACTATTTTTGCCTAAGCACACTTGAACACTCACCTTCCTTCTTTGAAGAAAGTGCACCGATAACCAGACTAGAAAACTCAGAAATAAGATTTGTTGTGCTGCTCTGTATAGAAAATTAAACACTCAGGGGAGCAGGGATTGGAACCAGATGTCTTATTTCCCAACAGACTAATCTTGCCACCAGACTAGATAATTACATTTTCTCCTAACTCCACCCTTCCTCCATTTACATACAGTTTATACACAGGAGACAGTTCCAATTATCCTGGAGTATTAGAAATTTTCACACTGGCATATAATGTTCCAAAGGGTATAATTGGACCATGTCTAATTCAAGTGCAGGAGGGAATGATTAGCCAAAAGATACTTGAGTAGATCAAGCACTAAGACCTGCATGGTTCTTCACAGAGACAAAGCGTTATTATTTTAACTTGTTTTATCTGAAAAAAATTTGCACCGTTATGGTTGCCTCAAGAACCAAGAGACCTTCAGTTACAGTTTGAACTGAAATGAATTTAGGGACTGAGCTGCATCAGGAGAAGTGTTGCCTGCAAGTTCAGGGAGGTGATCCTTCCTCTCCCTTCTGCACTGGTGAGGTCATGTCAGCAGTGCTGGACTCAGTTCTACGCTTCCCAGTATGAGAGAGATGTGGACATAGTAAAGCAAGTCCAGCCCAGGGCCAAACGTGACTAGGGAACTGGAGCATCTTCTCTGTGAGGAGAGGCTGAGAAAGCTGGGAGTACAGCCTGGAGAAAAAAAGACTCAGGCGGTGCTCATCAGTGTAAAAGAATACCTGAAAGGGACTGAAGAGGAGGAAGACACTTTTCCATGGTGTCTTGTGACAAGCCGAGAGGAAATGAGCACAAGCTAAACCACAGGACTTCCTGTCTGAACATCAGGAAACATCTTAATACTGTAAGAATGAGCAAACACTTGTACAGGTTGCCCAGAGAAGCTGTGGAGCTTCATCCTTGGAGGTGTTTGAGACCTTACTGGACATGAACTTGGACCACCTCCCTTAGGTGACCTTTCTTAAGCAGTTGGGTTGGATTAGGCAATCCCTGGAAGCATCTTCTGACTCAATTTTTTTCTCCGAAAATATGTAGTTCTCTATTCTTCAACTCACAAATACTTGTTGACAATATAAACATCATGTACTTAAGTTTGTTGTTCTCTCAGATTAAAATATGAAGCACAAATTAAAAAAAAAAAAAAAAAGACAAATCCCAAACCAAATCCATTAAAAAAAAGTGAAAACAAAAATGAAGTCTTCCCTTAAATTTGTAGGTGAAAGAAGCCAAATCAGGCCAATATTATTAGCATGATTGCATAAAGTACAAGAAACTTTTGGCATTTAGATAAACTCTGAGGAGCGCTTTTGATATTGGGAATTATGAAACAAGAATCTCTCCCTTGAATCTGAAACCCGTATGTAAGTGATTTTTTTAGATGTTTTGCTTGTTTAGGAAAAAAAAAATTGAAAAAGAAAAGGAAACTCTTTGTGCATGAAGGTGGAAATACTGTGAAAGCAGCAAGTTCATTTCAGTATTAACCTGATTACTTTTGATTCCCAGATTACTGGGGTAGTGGGGAGCAGCACGTGCAGATCTCTCAGCACAGTCACTGGGAATTTCAATACATAATTTAAGAGGAAAAGCTATAGTGACTGTATTCCTGATTACACTTATTTCCATGATATTTAGATGATATTAAAGCTGAAATTATAAACAAGTTTTCAACAGAGAAAATGTAAATTTGTTTTTATTTTAAGGAAATAGAAGATTTAAATTGATTCTCTTAAAAAACAGCAGAGCAAGGTTTGAGTCAGAAGGATCATCTTCCAAATTCCTTTTATTTCTATAGTCTTCTCATCCCATTTTATTAAACTAAATCCTTTGGAGTATATATCCATCATAGTATGTAGCTTGAAGAGGGCTGGTTAATATATGATTAGGGTAGACAGTGCTAGTAAGTTTATTGACTCAGTCTTTTACTACAAAATGAGATAGCATATACTAAAGATCAGTGGAAAGTTCTGCCACTTCAAGATTTTTTATGACATTTAATATCAACTGTGGAAAGAGTAAGCTAAATCCTCACTTACATTTCTTCCTTCCAATGGACAAATATACTTAGGACTTTTCTTTTTTACCTCTTTTCAATGAATCTATTCCTTCATTTATCTTAACTGGTAGAAAACATTTGTGTCATTTTAATAGCTACCAACAAGCAAGCTGGCACAGTGTAGTTGCTGCTTACTTATATTTGGTGCTTTCATTTCAGCCCTTTTTTCTCTTAACTTTTTTAATGATAAACCTTAGGAAATGTTGGGGGTTTTTTTAAGATTAACTGTGTAAGGAGAAAAAAAAAAATATACTGTTTATTTTGTTACAAGAAGTTTAGAAACAGGCAGAAGATGTACATGTCTGTTTGAGGGGGAAAAAGGGAGCACAGGTGTTAAACTGAAGAAAATCAGAAATTTTACCAATTAACATTGGACTACTGATTAGACTACATAGGAGCTAGGTACTGAGGGTCTCCTAAGCTTTTAAGTACCCAAGTAAGCAAGTTTGATTGGCAAAATGATATTTTTCCCCAATCTTATTTTAAAATAATTTTATAAAACTAACAGTTTTTTTTTAAAAATGAAACATTCTAGAGCTGTAATCTGGAAGATAATTAATTTATATTGCTTCAATACCTATTATAATTTTACTTTGTAATAATAGAAGATAGTTGGCAACAGCTGAACAAACTGCATATCCAAAGAGCAGAGATTTCCTATACTTATATTATCTGTTAGCTGCAAATTATATTAAAATGAACAAAATCAGGAAAATAGCAACATTTGAATTACTGAAGTTTCTCTTTGTAGATTAAGGGAATTGGAAGTGATGGCCTTGCTTGACATGAGTTTGATGAGTCATTTCAGATAATTTCATTTCAGTGGTCAAAAATAGTTTAAGACAACCCCTTGTTTTCCTTTAGAAGTATTTTTTTTCCCCCTTTGTTGTTGATTTTCCTTCCTTCATGCTCTTTTGAGAACTGTTTAATTATTTCTATTGAAATAGTTTATGGCTAAATGTTCCAGTTCAACTTTGCTGAAAGGTATAGTCGAAAAAGTGAAAATTAGTATCAGCCTCACCTAATTCAAGACACCTCCTTCTCTGACCACAAAAGTTTCTTGGAGTTCAGCGTTTAATGATGGTTTCTTGAGATTCAATTCAGCTTCCTAGAAGTGTGTTTTCCATAAGAGAATGTAGCTTGATCTTTAAATTAATATTCAACAGCAGCTGCTTTTGAACTTAATTTTCAGTTAGTTTAACAACTAGAAATGGAAAAAAAAAAAAAAAATTCATCTGAAATATCAAGGAAAATATTTCAGTGAA
>JAWWMU010000153.1:44946705-44990656 GCA_035048155.1 Cinnycerthia olivascens
ATTTCGATTATTTAAATATTTCTGAATGGTGTTATTTCTGTTGTAATTTTTTTTTCAACCTATAGAATGTTACCACATTTGAAACAGGAATAGTAACAATCAATTCTGCAACCATTAGTAATTTCACAATGAAAGTCTGGCCAATTTTCTTTCTTTTTTATTTTCCTAGTAAGCTGCTTTTAACAGATTTCTTCAGTGCATTTTATTTTCCCTCAGCAATTGGTGGTACCTTAATTCTTCTTGGAGTTGTTCACGTGTTTGTTTTATTTTCACTAAGGAGTAGAAGCTGTGCTAGAAGTATCCATTATTAGTAAATCTTAGGTTTCATGTATCCTGAAAAATATAGAAAATTAGCATCTGCAACTCGTTGATCTTGCCAAGGGAAGGATTAGTAGAGTTTCTTAACAGCTCCTTTTCCCAGATGTTCTGCTTCAAACCTCTGCTGTTATTTATCCCTCAGCAAGGCTGCTTGGAACATGTGTTACATGATGCTGGAAATGACCATTGAATGGATGGGGCTCATTGCTTATCTGAAAACAGTTTTGAAGCCAAATTTTTGCCTTTTTTGGAACAGGGGGCTTGTGGAGTTTCTGCACAATGCTAGATGCAGCCTGATCCCTGAAATGCTTTGCCTTACTTTTTCTCCCTGAAATTACTTTCATTCTCTCCTCCAGCATTGTCTATGAGCATAGAGCTAATTTTTTAAGTAGCTAATTTCATTAGTTTTAGTAGGATAACTTAAATATGTAAAGCTAGACATAGTTGAATACTTTATTGAATCAGGGACTAGATTTTTCATAATCTTCCCTTTATTTTTACTCTCAATGAGTGGGTTAGTCGCAGAAACCAGATGTCTTACTTTCAGACCTCTGCACTTTGTCAATTGTGATCAGCCCATTTTTATTCTTTTTTTAAACAACATTTATTTTATTCCAGTCCAGAAAAAAATGAGATTCTTTCTTTGTTAACAGGTCTTTTAAAGAAGGTGTAAGTAATAAACTTACTGAATTAACAATAGCTATATCTCAACAGCTTAGAATTGGGAAGTAGCAAAGAAATTTTTAAATTTCTTTACTGATAAGGACGACTAATTTTGGGCTCTCTTTTATAAGTATCTCTGGCATAGTAAGTATAAGTTACAATAAATGAGCAAGGAATTCAACATTGACCTGTGTTTTGTGCATGCCAGGCCTTCTGGAATTACTGGAAAATTACATCAGACTGAGTTAAGTGTTGTATAAAGTATTAAGAAACACTTCTTAAGCTGGGAGAGTGAAAGATTCTTAGTGTTCATGTCCCCTTGACCTAAGAAATGTCTAAGTTGTAATTACAGTTAAATGTCCTACAAATGGCATTATTTCCAATTATATATATGTTTTGGATTTTTTCATAGTTTTCCAGAATTTTTTAGAAGCTTTTATATTCGCTTAGTATTTTGAGGAGACACGAGTGTATTCTGGTATAAAGTATGTTTTTTCTTCACTTGTTGTAACATGCAGTTATGCATCATTATAATTCAGAATCCAATGAGTCATTTGAAAATATTCTTAATATATTCAATTTTCTCTTTCAGCAAGGTTTGTTGAAGTTCTTAAGAATGAAGGTATGCCTGACTTCTATATTAGATTCCATTAAGGCTGCCACAATAAGTTGGCCAGTAATGCATAGCCACAATATTTGTATTTAGAAAAGGAAACATTCACTTCCTTTAATATGAGAACAGAAGGTGATTAATCTAAAGTGTTACAGTAGCCACTGGTCAACTTCTAGTCTTTAATGAGTTTATTATCACAATGCTATTGGGAGGTCAAAAATCCTGAGTGTATCTGCAACATGGATGTAAATTATGGAGAGCATTGTAAAAATGAAAAGAGTAATGTATTTTAATCAAAGATAGATGATTAAACCCAATTTCAATAGATGAGTACTTTTGAAGTAAAAAACTGCCATAAAAAATTATCATTTTATAACATCTAATTTTTTTCCTCTTGAGTTCTTAAGCAAGTGGTAAAACCCTGCTAGTAATGTCTTAAATTGACTGAGCAAATTGGAAAAGAGAGAACAAAAAAATGAATACCTACTAGAATTAATTGCAGGGTATTTTCTGATTTCAATTTTTTAAAGCAATTCAGTGAAAGTTGTACTGTTTTTTATATTGTATTAGTTTCTTAACTGAGATACTGTGTTGTACTAGATCTTAATAAAAACAAATTTATGGTGGTAATAAACTTAACCAAGTCAATAATCTTCTAAATAAAAATTTTACGAAAATAATGTTCCAAAAACTCATATTGAGTAAACATTACTTTTGCAAAGTTCCATTATGGCTTTTGATGAATTAACACTATTTCTGTTGCCTGACCAGCTCACAATATCTGTAGGTTTTGTTTTTTGTTTTTTTTTTTGTTTGTGACTTAATTTTGCCAAATATTTGTAACTTAGCTTTCTTTCAGTCTTCTGGAGGTGTTGCTGAATTCCAAGAGGCAGTTCAAGGGATAGAGCACTTTTTAGCCATATCTTATAAATTTATTTTTAGATAGTAACTTGAATTTGCTGATGAAAAATACTGTAGCTCCTGCTTAGCATTCTACTTATATATTATCATACTAACAAATATACATTAAATAAATATTGTGTAGCCTTGAACTGCATATTGGTAACTTAAGCCATTTGTCTATTACTGCTTCTTAAAGTGATAATATTTTATTAAAATTGTTTTACCTTGCATTGTATAGAATCCTGGGTCGTATCAGTCTTGACACTCACAGGGTTTTCAGTAGTATTTATAATATTCATATACTTCCTGGAGAAGTAGCCCATCACTGGAAAGATTTTTTTCAGTTATAAATAAACTATTTGATTAAATTTGAGCTTTTTCAGTAGAACTAGTTTTACTCTTAAAATTAGACAGAACAATTCTCTTTCTCATGTGCGTGAAGGCAAGATGGTAATAATTTTTTATCATTTTAATATATTTTTATAGCATTTCCCAGATTTTTAGGAACAAGTTATAACAGATACTTTCCCAGTATGTTTCGTTAACTCATAAATACACCAACTTATTTTTATCTATTTCCTCCTTAACTAGTTGATGTTAAGTCTAAATTTTGTGGAAAAATGGAAAAATCTATTTTTCTTGCAACATGATTTCTTTCATGGCATTTCTGATAAAAAGAGACGTGATTTTATGCATATAACCAGATTGTCACATACCTTTTAAAAGTGTGTTCTGAGAAATAAGCCTGCTGTGTAATGTAACCTTTCAGTGCTATTTCTGTGAGGCACTTCAGAGTGTTTCTGGAGCTTAAAATGTTCAATTCCATGTGCTGGCCTTTATCTATCATTCCAAGGTTTTTGATGTCTGAGTATCAATGTATCTTTCCATGCATTTCTTCATTTTCCTCCTTCAGGTCTGAATATGGTTCTTTCTTTTATCTTTAATTCATGCCATTCTGTGCCTTCTCATTTCAGTATGGATTTCTGCTAGATTCTTTTCAGCAGATTTGTTTCAAGCATCTGAGACTAATCAATAAATGAAATTAAGTTTCTTTTATAAAACTATTCTTCCTTTCTGAGTGCCTGTCAATTCACAAGATGTTCTAAACCAGATACTCTTGCTTATATATGAACTATACAGTTCTTATTTATATTTGTAATTCTTATAACGTTGTCATTGTCCCTTTTGTTGCCATTTGGAAGTTTTGCTGACAGAGTATATTCAGGTACTGAATCTCCTGTCTTTAAAATCTACTTTAGAGTCCATTTCAAGGTAGAATTAAAATAATTTTGGCAGATTTAGTCAATTTTTTTTCTTGAATTTATGTCCCATAATAAAGCATAATTTAGAAGAAGTACCCTTTTCTGCTTCAGTTGGTTTGTGTCAGAGATCCTGCAGGTCAAGGCTGAAGTACATAAAAGCTTGCTCAGCATATCACCACCATTTGTCTTATGGCATTAAACTTGCCTTAATATATTCTTGAGAACGTTTAAAGTGAAAAAGAAACATTAAGCTAAACTCTTTGTGAGGAGAAATACAGTCACCAATCATCCTCTTTTTTGCTATCATAAAATCTTCAGAACCATGAAAAATGTCATTTTAATTGACCTTTCCTTGGTTCCTATGCTTTCCCATTTTTGGACTGGATCTTTAAACAATAATATTAAACTTGGTAGCTCATTTTGGTCCTTACATGGCTTGGTAATGACTACACTGTTTTACATTGCTCATCTTGTTCTGGACTTAAGTATAAAATAAAGATACCCTCTTATGACATAAACAACTAAACATTAATTAAGGAATTTGGAATGCAATAGTCTTATTTGGACACCATCATCTTGGGTAAATGTGAAATGATTAGTCTGTATTGGCAATTCATTTAGTTTTACAGCTTTATTATGCACTTCCATGTAATGAACCAGTTAAGCATGGCTTGTGTTATCTGGACTCACAAAGAAAACAGATCAATCTTTTTATTTGTTGGTGACTAATCCTGATGCTCTCATACTATTATACTGTAGTTACTATTTTCTAATGAAGTATGATTATAGGTACCAGAAAATGCTGAAGCCAGCTGCAGTTGTTATTGTTGAAGACATCAAAGTCTTGGTAACATTCATATAACACAGGCATGTATTTAGTAATTTACAGAGAGAAAATAAAGGGCTGAGGGGTAGATGGCATTTTCCAGATCCTCTCTGTTGAGAGATGCTGATTCCCACTCCCACATATGAGCTGATTACTAAAGGAGGAAGCATTATAAACAGTGTAACAGGGTAAATTGCATCACTTGTCTTCCTAGTTAAAATACACAGGAAGGAAATGACACCTGTGCAGAGGACATGCTTATAATAGCTCCTCTGTTTTTTCTCAGGGGGCAGCATCTGGTCAAGGGGTTCATTCTTGCATGTGTTTACCTTCTGAGCCCTGCTTTTTTTCTGCTCACCTGACTTACCCCTCTCATTCAGATGGGCTAGAGTCCTTGACTTTTCATGCAATTCTCTCTTCTGTTTGAAGTGTACATTTGGGATTTTTTTGGAGAAAGGAGTTGGATTTTTTTTCCCCCTGGTAAATTCCATAAACTTATGCCCATGTAATTCAGAAATTCCAGCAGCTCTAAAGTAAAAGACTATTTGGTTTTCTTCTGTGATATAAGCAACTAAAGATTTTTGTTACCTTTAGGTCCTAAATTATCCTTTTGTTACACCAAAGAGGTGTATTTATACTACTAATAGAAATTGAATGTGGATTTTCTCCAAAATGAAATCTACTCAGTGACAAATATATTTCTCTGACAAAGGTCCTGCAACATCAAAAGAATGATCTAAATGGATGACTGTGGGTGGTCATTATGAGAGTATTACCTAAGTAGTGTTGAATGACTTTCTGGTCATAAACTTTATGTTCTACATGTATTTTTCTCTTGCCACTAAATGAGGTATTTAAAACAGTCCTGACTGTGGCTGGCAACCTTAACCTTTCATTAACAAAACTTTTAACTGTTTATTTCCTTCCTGATTTTGCTTTTAATTTGAACGAAAAATATTCGTATTAGTAGTTGGCTGTTTTCATTGTTATTTTAACTTACCGTGTCTAACAGGTAACTTGTGACTAAATAACTCTTCTCCTTTATTTGTAATAAAAGGGCTTTATGGTCATTCATGTGAGTATGAGGAATATGTTATGATAGAGTGGATCAGAAAACAAACCAGAGATGTGGACTGTATTTTAAATATGTCTTGGTTATCCTAACACTGAGAAGCTGGACCTAGTAGTGTGTGCCGTGCGATTGACCCTTCTTGTCTCCCATCCACAACCAAGTCCTTGTCTCTTTAAGGAAGCCACTGATAGTTTAGAAGAGCTTTTATAAAGCTAATGTGAATAACTGTTTGGGTTTTTTTTGGTTACAAAAAAAGCAACAGAAAAGGAAGGATGTGTTAAGAAAACTGCTGCAGATTAAGTAATTGTCATCTTTTTATAAAATAATTCTGTAACTTGGGCTTGGTTCCTTCCTCTGCCTGAAAGGTATTTCCTCCCTGGGACTGGGTAGTGACTGCAAGGCTATAGGATGTTTAGATGTTTTTAAAGGCTGATACAGATGGCAGTCCTCTTAATTTCTTCAGGTCATACTGTTTCATTTTTTTGAGCTTTTTTGCAAAGGTTGGAGGGGGAAAAAACATGAGGTTTTCTGGGTATACAAGTGGGAGGAGCAGTTCCAGGCATGTTTGGGCAGGTGTGTCTTGTCTCCTGTGATGGTGAGCGGAGACTAGATGTTCACAGCTGATTTCTATCCCTCTTTCCTGGTGTCAGCACAGGTGTTGCAGCAGAGATGTTCAGGGGCTTGGCAGGCAGCCCCTCTCTGGCTCCTTCCACCATATGACCACACTGCATGGTCACATCGCGTGGCACCCCCGTCCCACATTTTTTTGGAATGATATTTTCCCATTCAGAGAGCTTCTTAGTTATAATTCTAGCTTGGGTCCAGATTTTTAGCTGCTGATTTTTGGTTGTTGACAAGCCCTAGTATTGACAGGGCTGGCACCATGCCTGTTCCCTATCCAGCATGCACACCTGCAGCTGACCTTTGTGTCCTGAGGATGAACTCTGCCCCTGCCTGGAGAAAGCCAGTGCTTTTCAGATCACAGGGGTTACACATGGGGTCTGCTTTAAAGGTGCTCAAAGGCAGGACTGCATTCCAAAGTTTATGCATTTTAAGGACGTTAACTGTTTCAGTCTTAACAAATATCACTCATTGCAGAGCTATGATTTGGCAATAAACAGCCTCATGAGTGAAACGCTGCAGCTCCCTTGTGCTCTGGTGAGGTAGGGACACTGCAGGGTCACTGCATATTGTGGGGTTGGGAGCACCTGAGAGTCCAGGGTTGCTTAAGAAGATAGGGATTTGCTGAAAACCACATAGCTTAATTTGTCTTGCCTTCAAAGTTGAGAAAATTATTCCTTGGTGGCCATGTTCTCCGAAATGTTTTTGTTATGGTTGTTATTATTAGTAAGGATAGTAGTAGTATTGTTATTATTATATTTAAAGTAAATTATAACGCAATCTCAGTTCAGATCTGCAGTTTCAGAATTGTTGTGGCAACGTTACTGCAATAAATAATGCCTAGCAAAAAATGACCCAGATGATTAAAGGCAAATGATTGCCAGAAACTTAGTGAGAAGGGATAGAGGAACAAAAAGGAAAAGTGCTATTTAGAATACAATAATATAAATTTGGACTGCATTGTGTGGATACATTCCTTTAGACAGCTGAGGCAGACACAGATTTTAATTCTGAGATACCACAGCCAAAAATGGGAACTGTTACTTTTTCTTTTACTTACTTCAGGCAGTATTTTTTAACATACAAATGATGCCAGAATTAATGGAATATTTATGTGTAGTGCCAGAACTAATTATGTCATCATTAAGAATTATCAGCAGTCAGAGATGTGTGTGATAATCCAGCATGGATTTAAATGCATGCATCTGCACCATTCTGTAAGAGTGAATGTGAAATCAGGTGCAGATATGATAAGGCATCTAACCATTTTTGGCTGTTATGATGCTGTGCAGACATGTGAAAATGAAGTTAGGTCAGAAGTATTATGATATTAGTAGAAACTGAGAGTTTAAGTCTGAATGTAGACACATTAATCATTTGCAATTTCTTACTCTGTGCACGTTGCATATGAAGAGGCTGGGCTTGATGTATTTTTTCACGTATACTGTTGGTTAGCATTCTACTTATCAAGGGACCTATTTCAGAAAATGTTAGTTCTTAGATGTTCTTCCAAAGCAAGCATTCTTTGTTTTTCTTTGAAAATACAAATGGATCAGGAGGATGCATGTGGTGCTTATTTGCATTTTCCCCTAAAAGACAGAAATTTTAACCACCCATAGAAATAAACACTAAATACTGAAAGACACTGCAGTTCTTATTTAGAGTCTTAGCAGCTGCTGTAAATATATTTTTGCCTTCCTTGTTAGCTTTTTTTTTCTCAGATGTGTGATATTTCCTTTTACAGAAAGAGGGATAATGGCTATTTCATTTCACCCTAGGACCATCCAATATTATCTTATCCCTTTTGAACTTGGATTGGACACATTATTGTGTCCAAACAAACTTTTCACTTTGAATAGGGTTTTTCTTTGTTCTGGTCCCTGCCCTTCCATGTCTCCCCTTCCCTACCCCCCCCCCCCCTTCCCCCACTTCTCCCAAAAAATAACCCACCACCAGATCAAGTGATGCCCAAAGTCATGCCTGGCTCTGCTTTTCTAGTGCTTTAGCAGTGATGCTGTACGTACTTCAGGGGGAAGAGATGGGGAGCATGTGTTCCCACTGTTAAACTTCTGGCAGATGTGACAGTCTCTCATTCTGGCCACCAAGGAGTTCATACAGTATCTGAGAAACTTACCTTGGAGAAAGTATTGTCAGCACGAAAACAATCTTGCTAAATATCCATGCCAAAAATGCATAGTACTGTTTAAAAAGATGTGCACTCCCTTATAGTTCTATCTTAGAGCACTGTAGCACAACACTGAAAGGGGTTGGTTTCCCTTCTGTTTCCCTTCTGTGAGTACTCTCAGTATCTTATCACATCAGTCTAGCAGAATTCAATTTGCAAGATGGGGCATATCTGTGAGTAAAGATTAGACTATTGTGTAAACATATGGTGTCTTTTCAGTCTTACTATACATTGACTTCATAATTTGCTAAAGTTTTTTTTCTAGATAGACTTTTGACTCAACTTAGTCAAGTTTGGAGATAAATAAAGCTATGTAATTTATTTAGATGATATTTAGTTCTGCCTAGGTATCTGTTACTTTCTTGTACAAGTTACAATCTTCATTTTTAAAATAAAATTATAAGAAAAAAAAATCTTTGAACAAGACGATTTCCAAATTCAGTTTGGTACTTCTGCTTCAAATTCTTAGTTAAGGCTCTCTCTGGTTTTTGTTTTAGTGTGTTGCCTTTTTTCTTTACAAAAGAAAAAGACTTGCCTCACTGCAATTTGCTAGCATACTTCTCTGTAACTGTGAGATATTTGAAAGAAAATTTGTGAGAAGTGGTGCCATGTACTGAATTATGATCGGTGAGCTCTGTCCCATCTCTTTCTGGAGAAGCAGCAGCCTGCTGCCCAGTCAGTGCCCGTAGAGTGGCCGTCCCTCAGGGACATGGCCTGAAATCAGGTGCCCAGTGCTCTGCTGGGAGCTGGTGAAATGGGAGGGAGCTGGTGGCCTGGCAGCATTTCCTGCAACAGTTCAAAACTTTCTGTTCCAATATGCATAAAATGTAGGTGCCAGCTGTCTCCTGTGGAGTACAAATGTGTAAACAGTTATCCCGAAAATAGTACTTCTGCCTCTGCATAGTAGGGTTCTTTCAGTTTGTCTTAAGAAACATTTTTCCACTACCTTTGTGCTTTTCTGTGTTTCCGTTCACAGCAATATCTGCTCCAATCTACTTATTTTATGTGTAATGCTTCATGAATTCAATTTCCTAGTGAAATATTTTTCCAAGTATGACTTGAAAACACATTTCTTCTTTACCTTTCAAGTTAATACTTCTTCCTGGCTTTAATCTACTATTTAATTCTGTGATTTTATTATTTAGAACTTTGGATCATGCTGAAGTAAAATTTCTGAGAAGCTTAGTTTATAGATATGCACATTGTTTAAAGCTGGTTAGAAATTTTCTGAAAGCAAAGAAAAAATATATCTTGAAATTGGAAATTGACTGAGGCTAAATATCTTGTTTTAAATATCTGGGTCGAGAGATCTTGGCTGATTTGAAGGCAGGAGTCTGACAAGAATCTGATTGTATCAGGAACTGTGGCTTTTTTCAGAATAAAAAAGGTTTTTGAAGAAAAAAAAAGGAAATGAGGGTAAAGGACATAATTTTATAATTGAATAGTTAATAAAAAAGAGGGGGGGAAAAAAGAGTGCCGTTTCTAGCTCCTTGCTCCCAATTCTCCAGAAATACCATAAAACTGATGAGAAATCCACTCACAGTTCTGATTTCCTGCCCCTGAGTCCTTCACAGCAGATCGCTCAAGTAACTCAAAAAGTTTGATTTTGTGTATGTGTAGTAACTTGTGCATAAAACAGAAAAGAGAAGTGAGCCCTGGTAAATAAGATTAGTACTTGGCTTTGAGCCTGTACTCCTGAAAGTACCACTTGCCTGATCCCACTGGGATCAATTGTTAATACCATCCTAAGGCAGAGGCAAAATATCAATTTAGTCCTAGAATTCTTCAAACCACAGCAAGGTCTCCAGAAGGAGTTACATCTGGCTGAATTTCATTCCTACAGTTTCTGTATATCAGAATATATTGGTGTTCATCACGAATGAGTCCCTTGGTTCAGGGAAGTGCCAACAAAGGGCATTTTTCCTATGTATAAATTAATTCTGGCTATCTGTTGATTTGGCTGTCTCTTAAACATCAGGACTGAGGAAAAGAGTAATTTACAAACCTGCTAGTTATAGGAAGTGGTACCTGAGTTTCTCAAAGGGAGGGAGTGAAAATACCGCTGTTATGGTCCTCCATGAAAGATGATTCTTCAGCAGCACTCCTGGTACATCTAGGTGCACTGTGTTCTGCCAAGTGAAAATAATTGAGCTAACTTGGAATAAGCAGTGCCTTGTCAGATGTGAGTTCTGCTCAGGTTAAATGCTGCATCTCAGCAGTGCTAATTGGAAAGTTGTGCTAAAATTAATTAAGCTGCCTTTCTTCACATCAGTGACCTTGCACTTTTGATTCAACTCAGTTTCTCTGAGTTTTGACCTTTGGATGTCCATACAGTTCAGGATATTTTCTAGTTATTATTCAGTGAGGAAAAAAAAATAAGCATTATGTTCTGTGAATTTTGTATGTCATTTAAAGCATGTACATATGCATGGCTATATTTTTGAGAGATGCAACAGCATTGCACACCTGAAAGTAAAACAAACACCCCTCCTCTTAGTAATTAAACCTTTCCAGATTTTTTTATGTATTTCTTTCTATCTTATTAAAATCCTGAGTTTAAATGTATCTTTTGACCAGAGTGAGGAACAGCTGATGGGCTAATTAGATTTCTTCATCTGATAGAAATAACAAGAGAATCAAATTTTACATACTACATCTTTTGGAAAACATGTTGTTATATATTTGAAGTGTATAAAGCTACAATATTTTGTTATTATATGGAATTTTTAATATGTTTTGTTAATTCTGGTTTTATGATCTAGAACCTGAGCTGAGAACAAAGGCTAAAACTGTCAGCCTCAAGAAGATCCATAACACCATGAAAACATGACTTATATTTTATGTAGTTTTATGCCAACTTCCTTAGAATAATAGACTAAAAAGTTGAATGATTTTGTTTTTTTTCTTTTTCAATTCTATATTTATTTTCATGGTTCAGTAACTTGCTATAGCTGTAAGTATTTCTGTACAGATGTAAAATCAATTATTTCAAGATTCTTATTTGTGGTTTAGATTCAATCAGATTTGCCTTGTAGCCATAACTTCAGAGGGGCCAACCTATTTTTTCTTTCTCAAAATTTGCATTTAGTTTTACCCTTAATGTTAAGAAAAGTCACTACTAGACAGTTCCACCTATCAGGATTTTATGTGGTGGTGCAACCGAGGACTTTGCTACCTGCTAATCTGATGTTAAAGTAGGGAAAAAAATCCCTTCTTAACTAAGTCACGTGTTAATGATGTCCTATCTTAACTAAGCCATGTGTTAAAGTGGCATCCTGTACATGGCAATTAGCAGCATATCCCCCACAAATGGTTTGTGGCTGAGACAGTGTAGGTTGTCTAAAAATCACTTGTCAGTGTGGGGGAATTATGGTTAGATCCCATGATGATCTTCATGAGTTGCTGGATTGCAGTGTCAGAGAACTCTTTTTCTCTCAGAATTTGCTTCTCTGTCATGGTCCAAAGTCGTTCAGGGACAGGCTCCTTGGAGGACCAGAGGAAATCTGCTAAACTTTTGTATTACAGTGTTGTAGTGGGTAAAGATACCTGAACGTGGCGCAAAACCAGAGGTTTGGTAAACTGGAGATATTAGCAAAAAGATAGCTCAGGTCTATCATTAAATGTGTCTTTGATGTACTGAGGAGTGAGACAGAGCCATATATTCTGGCTTGACAGCAACAAGAAGTAAAAGAGAGACTTAAAGCCAGGTAATTATTTTTCTAAAAGTAATAGAGGTGTGATCACACCCATGCTCATAGAAAAGAATCCTTCATCCTAAAGGTAGTCTGGGAGAATCAATGATTACTCAGCTATGCTGTGTATCTAGGGGAGGCCCAATAACAATACTTGGTGTTCATCCTATGGGAAGGTACATGATAAAGACCCTAATAGGTTAAGCCAGACCATAAAAGGGAGTAGATCACAAGTCTGTCTTTTCAAATGCGATGTTATTGGCACACTAATTAATTGTAGCATTATCTTATGGTTTTGCTCATAAATGCAAGTCATTATTACAGTTTCAGTAGCTTCATCATTTAAGACACTAGCTTCTGCCTTTCTTTGATGCAGCCAGATAATCTGAATTATATCATTAGCCAGAGAAAATGTTTCCATGCCAAAACCTCTTGCTGAGCAGCATTTCTTATATCACAATTCTACTTTACTGCTGTTCTGTGTGACATTTCTGTATGTATTTCTGCTGAATCTCACTGACTATTTACCTTTGTAATGATTTACCATTCAATTCAGCTAGTTGGCTAAGTATAAAAAGAATGAGCAATGATTTGGATGCTATCTGTGCATGAGTTAAAAAATATTTTTATCTTAATTCACTAAAGCAGAAATTTAAGTTAATATTTAGAGTGAGGGCAGCGTGGATAGGAAGGGCTGTGGAAACTGGTTTGGCTTACACTAGGAAATAAAATTATTATCCCTCTTCAGAGGAGAACAGTTCCTGTAAACATTACCATTTGGATAACTTATGGATTTCTTTTTGTAATTTATTTCTTTTGGAGGGTGAGGGGAAAATTCTTGAAATACTTTATTTACTGAAGATGCCAATATATAGTATTAAAAGGTCTAAAGCTGCTGAAATGCTCAACTTAGTGAGGAGAAAATGATGCTAAATCAGGCTTGGCATGCCCAGTGGATGTACTTCAGCAGGCTTCACCTCCTTGAGTTCAGTCCTGATGAAGTTAAGTTTAGCTTTAGGGCTGCCATTGTCACATAATGCTTCACTTGATGAGCACAGCAAGGGCTGGGCCAATGTGGGAAAGTCTCTTAAAAAAAAAAAATTCTTAAAGATAGTCGATCTCTAAAGTATTCAATTTCAAAAAGTTCTGATTGTCTTTTTTTTTTTTTTTTTTGTGTAGTTTTTCAATTTGGTTTAATATATATTAACTAATATTTATCAGAGGAATGAAAACAAAGTTCTCTTGTGAAAGATTCTTTCGTTACTGTGTCATGGTAGATAGCAGGATCCGTGTTACATGCACACCTTAGAGTCAATTGAAAAATCATAAGATGATGGTAAAATTGTTTTAATGAGAGGAGAAAGAAAAAGAAAAAAATATTGCTTGCAATGTTTGTATCAATTTGTCCAATGAAGCAGTACTTTTTTTTCCCTACATAACTACTTTTAAGAGGTTCTTCTTTGTTTAAAATAACATTTATTTTTAAAAGAATGCTAAGTATTAGAGTTTAACATGTGCCATGTTTTCCATCTTTTTGATATAGTAAAATACTGTAGTAATACTGTTAAGTGTTCAGCATTTACTTTGCTTGGATTAATATAGCTACTTTGAAAGGCTTGGTAATTACCCTTTCTTGCAAATGGCAGTTCAGCCAAAGAGGATTCATAAATCTTAATGTATCTTTAGAAGGACAGCAATTGTTCATGTGCCAGGGGAATTAGGAATAATTTATTTTTCAAGAATTTTCCCACATGCATTCAGTTAAACCCATTCTCTATGAAATTTAAACTAGAATGGTTCTAGAAGACCTGTATACCAAAATAAGACAATCCTTTAATTGCTGGAGAATGAACAAAGATCATTGAATCACAAAGGTTAGGTGTTGTGGGGATTTACAGGAGAGTGCTTTGCTCTGGGTAATAAAGTGAAAGTTGAGTGCTAGACACAATGTTATCAATTTCATGAAACAGCAGTTGCAGCAGGTTGACAAAGCTAAAAGGACTTAATAAAGGAAAACAAGTTGCAAGGATGGGGCAAACGCCTCCACACACAACTTTGATGTTGAGTACTATTTCCCAGTGGGAGTGTTCAAAGCCAACAGCCTTGGGACTAAATTGCTCAAGCCTCATTCTGTGTCAACTCTGCTTTTAAATTTTTTTCCCCTCAAGGAACAATATTTGGGCTTTGCAAAATAAGTTGGCTTAAATAATTGGTTATGTTTGAAAACATATTTAGTAACTATCAACTTTGCTGAGAATCAAGGCAGCTCTAAGGAGCCCAGGTGCCTTATAAATCTGTCTGCTTAGGTGGATTGACCAATAGTAATTTTAGATGCTGTGCTTCAGTTATAGCAGGCAGATTCCCTGTTCAAATAATGATCAATGATTCTACATTGATCAAATCTAGTAACAGGTAAAAAGCTAAAAACTGTCTTTTCCAGACAATATATATATACTTTTTTTTTTCTTTTAATATGAATAAAATAAAAATTGAATTACTAATGACTCCTGGATATTTATTTTGTCATTGAGAGATCTGCTTTTGGGTCGAAACCTTTTCCTCTTCCACAAATATATTCATGCAGCAGGATTTGTTTAATGGTATTTTCAGTTTTTCTCCACTGCACAAAGGAGTGGTTTATAGTTTGAAAGCAGAGGACACAGTTTCATGTCTCTAGATCCTCTTCAAATGTAACTAAAACAAAATTAATAACAAAGTTAATTTAAGTCTGGGTAAACCAATTTCTTTAAGGAACAGAAGTATATCCATTGCTGTTTCCATGGCTTTAACTTTTTTCTTTTAATGAAAAAATAATTTTGTTGTGCTCCAATATTTTACCCCTCACTGGTTGTGGATGCATTAGTGTTTTTCTGATCAGTGGAGTGCTTATAATGCAAAGCCCCCGTGGGTCCCTGCTTACTGCATGTTGCTTTGTTACCTGGCTTTGACAATCATGGCCTGGCTTCTCAGAGGAAATTATACCAGAAATCCCATTTCAGATCCACACCAGTGGAGTTTATCCTAGTGTCTTTTCTACACAGGGCGATTACATTACTTCGATTGTAAAATTCTTTTAAATTTTAACTTAAGCTTATCATTGTTTTTAAGGCAGATAAAACAGAAAACATAAAGCCTTATGCTTCATCATTTTCTTTTCCCTCCCTCTTGGTAATTTACCTTTAAATTTATATTTAAATTAATTGGCTTTAACTGTTTGGCAATTTTGATGTTTTTTGATTTTTAACATTTTCCCATTGTTGAGTTTTGAGGCGGTGCCTCTTTGTGGGAAGCACTTGTAAAGAGAATAAGATTCCTCTAAAATTTACAGTGGTAAAGGCAAATTTTAATTTTTAAACTTTTTATGCTTTAAAAAGTGTGTGTAAATAGTTAGTGGGTTTTTAAAAACTATTCTAAAGGAAAAGTAATTTTTTTTTCTGCCTATGTATTTTGACAATTGAAGGCTAAGGTTTCAATTTATACTAGTTCAGAAAAAACAGTTTTAAAAATTATTTTTTGACTAGTTAAAATGTGTATGTATACTTGAAAATTAATTGGTAGGGTAATTATAAAAGTAAAATGATAATATAGGCATAAAAGAAATCCTTTAAGAAAGTATAACAATCATCTTTCATTTGATTTATGTAAGGAATTAAAATATGCTGCAGTATTATCCTCTACACTGATTATATCTAATAGGCAATTAATTTAAGCTTATTTAAGAAAGTGCAGGGAAGAAACAAAAGGGTTGGACTATCATTAAGAGAGGATACGATTGTCAAGCATGGTGGATTAGAAATGAGTCAGCAATTTGCCTTTTAAAAGCAGATGTCTGATGTGATCTACAGCTTTTAAATACTTGGAGCTGACCCTTGTTGTAATGGATTATTGCTAGTGCAGTACTGCTTTTTAGAAAGCAATTTGAAAATTGTGGTTTTGTTCCAATGAGGAAACAAAAATTGAGAGCTCTCCATTTTGTCTTAATAAAAGAGTGGATTGATGTACTTTCTCCATCTCCCCTACAACTGTGTAGGGAGGTGCTGGGTACTGGTGGGCACGCCCAGCTTCAGTTAAATCCTTTTTCTGGGTTTTGTGTGGTGGCTCTCTCTCTTTCCTGCTTTGCAAGTCTATGTACTTGATCTTTTGAGAAACATTTTTCATGAAAATACGAGCACAGGGAGGCTTTCCAGTGAAGAATGTAAGAGTTCAAAAATTTCCTCTTAGCCTTAGCATCGTGTTATTAAGGCATATGCTTCCTGTCCTGGTCTGTGTTATATTGGTGTAGCTGGTTGTGGCTTATGTGAATTAGAGATTTCAGAGCCTTCTTAAAGTTCCTAGCAGACAAATATCTATGTCAAGAAAAGAAAATGTCATTATAAAGATGATTCTGCTGGGAATTACTGGGCATGGGTGTGGTGTTTGTTTTTTCTAAAATTTTTTTTTAAATTTGTTTATTTTTTGTTTTTACTTATGCCTGTCTTTGTCTTCTCTTCTATCCCTTGCTGCACTTTGGGCAGAAGAAGCACTTGGAAGCCTTCCTCAGTTACTGAAGCAGGAGGGGGCATGGCTTTAACACAATGGACAAGGCTGAGCTGGTCTGGTAGTATAAAACAAACAAATTCAAGTGTATTTTGGGATGATATGCAGATCTAACAAAAGCAATCAAAAATAAAATAAAACTAGGTTTTCCAAATAGATTGCAACTTCGACAGGTGACGTTGTTTATAAACAAATTAATTACAGTTTCTTTTGGGGAGGAGTTGGAGAACATCCATAGTGTTTTTTCAGGAAGGACATCTAATGTAAGGATCACCTTGTCACCAGAAAAGGTGGGCAGCCTCTCTGCAGCAGTCCTCTGTGCATCTGTTATGCTTCAGCTACTGTAGACTGATGGTGAAATGTCACTGTCAAGGAGTCATTCCAGTTCTGACCAGTCTGCTCTCTGTTGACTTGTGTCATTTTCTAGCACATGAGTAAGTCTTTGGGCAATGGCTGCTTTAATAGCTTATGCTCTTAGGGCTCTTACCTGTTGTGGCTTATGCCAGAAGGGAAGCATCCTTTATTTCAATAAGGATCACATGCTTATCTCTTTCGTTCACAAATGTCTTTGCTTATGTCTCTAAGACATCTTCTCTGAGTGATTTCCGACTGGCTCCTTTTTGTCTACAGCTTGTTGGTTCTGTTTTCTCCATTATAGACTTGGCATATCAACGTGCTTTACTAAATGAATTCTGTGGCAATATCCCCTCTGTATGGCCAGCTGGCCTTTCCTGTGTCACAGAGGCAACACGTGACTGTTGTTAAAGCAGTCCCTTACTCAGGTTTCTTGTGCTGCTTCTTCTGCTCTTCCTGTCAGGTGGCTTCTCCAGTTTTCTGTCAAAGTAGCCCTAATCTGAGTATTTGCTGATAGCACAGACATAGCCTTGCTTTGTACAACCTGGGAGAAGTTGTTACCTTTTGGGTTCATGTGTTACCCTAGTTGCATCCTCTCTCTTCATGCGCTTCTCCTCTTCTCCCTAAGTGATCAGGCCTGAAGACAAAGTTTTCCTAGCAGTCCCTTGGCTGGGCAATGAGGTGCCAAGGTGGCCAGGTATGAGGATGGTAATGTCCCACAGATCTGGGATGACAAAGGCTGGCAGGGCCTCCTGTGTGGGCAGTTCGTTATCCTGGGGAAGGTATTACAAAACAAATGATCCCTCTTTGGATGTTTTTTAGTGCTGGTTGCCTTGCAGAAGGGTCTCACCCCACAATCTGCTGCTCCAGTGCCACAATGTATGTTCCCAAAGACCAAATTAAGCCTGGAATTAATTACAGTTTGGAAGTCCAAGGTAGGCTCTTTAACCTGTGTAGAGAGCATGCAGCTGAAGCCTTTGTCCAAAGACTTGGTTTGGGCAGGGCTGACTTAGAAGGCTTTTCCCTTCTATTAATCCCTTCACTAAAAATAGTCCTGTTATATTCTACCCCCTGTCCTTCTGCGTTAAAAACTAAATGTACCAGTTCTGAGTGGTACAGTAACAGTTAATCATAGTAATCCTGAGGGTTCTGTTTGATGTGTAAGCTGCACAGTGTGTTATGACAGTGTCCTTTATTTAGTCTTGTGGTTACTCCATATCCCGGTAACATCAGCTATGACAAGAAAATGCAAAGTGTGGAAAAATTTAAAAAACAGATTACTGTAGTCCACCACAGGTTACTCTAGTCTAGGCACCACAGTGAGAGAAAAAATTCTTTGTGTCCCTACCTCTGCCACAAACTGATAAGGTGATTTCAAGGAAGCTAATTGGAAGATCCTTGTTCTCTGCCTGAGATCACTCATTTACTCTTTCACTCCTGAAGATTTTCAGGAAGTATAATGTAATTCATAGATCTCTTCTAAAAGGAAACCCTGCCTTCTGACTACAGGCTATATCTTCTAGGGAATAAGTAATTTCTCTTGCATGTGATATTGATGTTGTCCCATTACTGAATTATTAGAGATTTAAAAACAAGTTTTGGTGATTGTATTGTAATTTGATTTATGCCTGTCAGTTATCATAAAAATTTGGACAACTTTAGATTCTTTTCCTTTTACTACCATTCTTATATTGCAGCATGCAGACAATTCTGCTGGCATCTATCTCTGCAGAAAGAGTCATACTGTATTGCATGTAATAGAAAAGGTGATGGGGGAAATTGACAGGAATAAAAGAAAAGCTTTCTACAAAGTGAGATGATTGAAAATGAAATAGGTATAAAATGCAGCTTTAAACAGTAAAAATACAGAAAACTTCAAAGCTTCATATATTATCCTGTGATTATAAGGCAGAGCCTCCTATGTTGTGTACTGCCAATAACTATATATCAAACATTGTTGCTCCTGGATGTTTTCAAGTGTGTGAAAACTTGTTCACAATGTTTAATTGCTACTTTACAAATAGCTAAGTACAAAGCAGTAGTAAAAATGCTCGTCTGATAATGCAGCAATGAATATGGTATGTGGGATTTGTTGAAAATGAGAAACATCTTTAGGTTTTTACTTTCCTTTAATAGTTGACAACCATTCTTCTTTTTTAATAAGCATTTAAAAAAAATCTGGACTACCACATCACTTCTGCAGGCACAAATCTGGAGGAATATGCATACCTTGGAGTACCTCTCTGCCTTGGTAGACTGAAACATAGGTTCACTGAAAAATTTGTTTGGCAAAAGTTGCTTTTGATTGCAAAATAAGTACTTTACTTTCACTTTTAGTCTCTGAATTCTTTATTGTGACTTCAGCTCTTCCAATAGAAATCACCATATTTGGAAAGGCACCTGGAGGCACCATAAGGTAATGCACTGGTAGGGTAGTTTTATGTTTTCTTGGCTTTCTGTTCCTGTGATTGAGGCCTCCTCTCTGTGAATTTGACAAAAATATGCAAAATTAATGATGATTTGATTTGTAAATGCTTCCTATAGCTCTACACAGACATATGCATTTCTGAGATAAAAGTATTGGGTACTTTGACCCCCTTTGCTTGACCATCCTTTTTGGTTTGTTTCCCTCATTTTCTTATTGCTATCCTAAACCAGTTTATTCCAATTGGACATCAAAGTAATTAAGCAGAATTGAATCATCCATGCATCTGATGAGATAAAGACATCCTAACGTGAAGTTTTGTTTTAATTGCCTTTTATGGAGCACAAGAGGATTGTAAATAGCCAAATGAGCTTTCTGTGATTAGTAAAACTGGCCATTCCTGGAAGATGACAAACCAGAGAAAACTTGCATTTTGACAATAGAAAAATAAAAATTATAGAAATTAATTTCCATTTTTCATATTATTTGACTAGATGCCAAAGCATTTTAAGTTTCAGAACTGCTCAACACATTTAAAGGAGAAAGCAATTAAAAATATAATAAATAATTTAAATATGTATTTAAATTTTCACCTTTTTCTGACAGAAATACCCACGTTTAAGAAATAGGAATTCCTTTCAGGGAGATTTGATTAATTTGAATCCAGGTATATCCTGATTAACCTAGGTTTTTGATGTAATTTCTATAACCTGACTCATTTTTGAAGGTGATGTGTGTAAGTGATTAAGAGACTTTCTCAAGGCCTTGTCGGAACAGTATTTAGAAGAATGGATCATCTTTCTAATGAAAGTCAGTCTGGTACCCTGTTTACAACAGCATCTGCTGACACTGCTGTCTTTGAAAGGAGATCTCTCTTATACTCTCCAAGTATAAACGGGTGACTCCAAGGACATGACACATCCAAATTTAATTTAGGTATCTCTAGCCAAGCAATGAACTGAAAAATTAGTAAGTTACCTGTGAGATGGTAGCAGATTTAATTTTGCCTTTTACTTCTTCATAGGGAAAAAATACTCCTTTGAAATACTTATTTTCTCACATGACATTGAAGGTGGCTTTGTGTGTGGTAGGTCCTTATCATGCCTTAAAATGAAGGTTTAAAGGATTTTACAGATCCTCTGATTCTTTGCCTTTAGGAAGCACAGATTATGGTTTTTTTTTCTATTTGTTGATATACGGTTTTGTCCAGTCATAACTTAATAACACTGTTCATGATATGCAGGGTCATTTAAATATCTTTATCTGGAAACTCAGACTAGTTGTAGTAATTGAAGAAAGACATCCTACACTTAAGAGAATACATACTTAGAGTGGGTCCAGAGGGGGCAATGAGGATGATAAGGGGGATGAAGCACCTCTCCTATGGGGAAGAACTGAGAGGGATGGTGTTGTTCAGCCTGGAGACAAGGAGGCTCTTGGATGACCTTACTGTGGCCTTTCAGTACTCAAAAGGGGCGTGCAGGAAAAGTGGAGAGAGACATTTTAGCAGGGCCTAAATTCCTAAATTTTAATAGTGATAGGACAAACGATAATGGTTTTAAACTGAATGGGGCTCAATTTAGATTAGATATAAGGCTTATTTATTTATTTTTTTTTTTTTTTTTTTTTTTTGTGATGAAAGGGCTAAAAGACTGGAACAGGTTTCTCAGAGAGGTGGTAGATTCATTCAAAGTCAAGTTAGACTGGACTCTGAGGAGCCTGGCTTGTTAAAGGCGTTCATTTTAATTGTAGGAAGATTGGACTAGATGGCTTCTAAAGGTCCTTTCCAACCCAAACTATTTTATTATTGTCTTTTAGGCAAGAGAGATTTTTAAAGCTCTAAGATATGGGAAGATATGACATTGTTCATTCAGGCCCAAAACTGTTAAGCAATGCTTATGCTGGTAATATATTTGAGAATCAGACTCTCTTAGGAAGACATTAATCTTTTTGTCTGGAACCATGTCTTACATCTTCTTCTCTGGCCCTTTATTTTACCATTTTTCATGTGTGGTAGCCTTGAGCCACTGCTGCTGCTTTCTCTTCACCTGTGTCCTCTTCACAGTCACCATTTCAGAGAAAAGAAATACATGAACCATTTGTTTGTGCATTCATTCATCCCTTTCCTGCCTCTTCCTCATTCGCAAAAGGAGCGGGAAGCTATTTGTGACAGTGACTCACCACCAGATTTTACGAGGGGATTATGCTGAACCTCACTGCTTCACACACTAGGCTTTGTTGGAGGTCAATGTCTTGGCAGCATTCCCCTGTAAATACTATGCAAGTACCAAGCTGTTGATCTTGGGAGAGCATTAAGTTATTTCTGCCTTCCTTCTGCTGTGCTTTTTGTTCTCAGCAGTTGCCAGCAGAGGGGCAAGGTGACAAATTCTATCCCTGTATCAAATATAGAAATTGGACATTCAGTTGCTGTGCAGGTACCTGCTCAGCAGCAGCTGCTTCCCTGGAATGTGCACTGATTTTTACTTTCCTTAATTTACAGAGCTGTTGTGATGATCCCCTAAAATATGATTATTGCTCATGGTCTTCCGCTTTGTAAGTTTTCCTTCCCTTCTACCAGAAGAATGCATCCCGCCCCTTTAAATCTGTCCTGGCTCTGTATCACAAGATACATTTTTCAGGTTGCTTTAAGGGGTCTTTAATGTCCTTTAGCTTAGGGAAGCGTCAGATCTTTGAATTCAGGGAGATTTCCATGAATTTACAAGTTATGCAACACAATCCCAGCTGGGGATTCAGTATTTACCTCTTTGTATTTCTCTAACACTTCCTGCATATTTATGGGCACACGCACGAAGCAGCTGTAGTAAGCTGTGCGTTCAGTAGCATTTGGGGAAGTCCAAGAAGCAGTCCCAGTAACTCAGCTGCCTCATTAACTTTGTTTTCCTGAACCCTGCCAATGGCATATTACTTAAGTTCTGGCACAATGGGCCACTATAGAGGTTGTACACAAGACTTTGAAAAGGTCATTTGTAGGCTTACCAACAGTGCAAGAAAACAAATGTCCCATAAAGTCAAGTTTTAAGGTGTTCTTCTTTGTCTTGTCATAATTTTATGATTTTTAAAAAGTTAGCTTCCTCTGAGAACTTTGGAATATTTAGGTAGAAGAAAGATGAAAGAAACTTACCAAGTGTGAATACAAGTTTTTGCCATCTGACACCCCCAGTGAGTCTTACTCATTCCCCTGTGTTTCTCTGCTCCTGCAGGACATTTCCTCGGAGCCTTTCTGTCTTTCCTGGAAATAAAGACCTCCTGCAGATCTCACTAGGCAGGTGCAAAAGTTCATTGGGCTTGGAAAGTCTTTTGTATAGACAAGCTCCTCTATCACCAGGCATGTCACTGGATGCTTTGTTTAACTTGGTGATGGGGACTGACAGGATTCCTGTGATGCATAAGATGAAGAACATTTTTCAAGTCATCCATCCAACCCCAGGCACACTTAGTTTTGGGCAGACCTCGGTGTAGACTCACATCTTCGCCTCTCTCAGTATCTAACATCCAGTCAATTAAGTCTCTGTCTGCAGGAAAATAATAACTGACCATTTTTCGCAGCAATAGGGCTTTCCCTTGTGACATGTTTTCTTATAGAAGAAAAAAAATGTGTTTTCTAAGCTCTATTGCTTTCTCTTTTCCTTTCTCACATGCACAGGAAATTCAAGCATTACCAGAATATGGCTCTTAGTCTTCGCTACTAAAACAGCATTTTTTTCCCACCTAATATAGGGATGTTCGTTAGATCTGGAATTTGAAACAGTTTGTTCTATAAGCTTTATTTGTTGTTAATTATGTTTCTGCCTCATGTCATCTGCATTTTCCTATCATCCTCTCTCTGGGTGGAGCCGATTGGGAAAGGCCAGATCTGCAGATACTCCTGGTGCCAGCAGATGGAATGGCTGCAAGGCAAAGCAGATTAATACTTAGTGTTTCTTGCCTGTTTTTAATGTCTTCTTTCATTACTGCTGTCTGTTTCCACTACCTTTTCATCCTGAAACTTGTAGAAACCTCACAAGTTAGAGACTAGACTTATGTCCTCATTCTGTTTTATGACAGTTTTTTCTGAGAACTGAGAAAGCAAACAAACAAACCCCCTTGTAATGAGGATGCTTCTTCATCTTATAGTATTATGATTTTATTGTATCTGATATTACAAATATTGATTAACGTGACATTAAAAATGCTCATTCAGGTGAACATATGGCAGGGTTTGCTGATGGTAAAAACGTCTTTTGAATAGTGAGGGAAACTGAAAGAATTGCAGAGGAATTTTAGGAGATGGAGATAATACCACACACAGAAGTCACCACCATATGTGGCTCAGTGATTCTCTGAAGTGTCTGGAAGCTGGAGAATAGGTGGGTTATTCTTGTGGATGACTTATCTTACTGCCTAGGCATTGCTTTTGTACACTGTTGGAAGTGACAGTCTGAGCTTGCTGGACTCCTTTCAGAGGCAGTACAATTCTCTTATGTTCCTACAAGCTTCTGTTTTACTGTTTAAAAAGACAGTAAAGCTGTTTCAAGCATGACAAAGAGCTAAGCAAAAGAAAAACATGAAAGCAAATAACAACAAACCAGACACTTGTGCATAAGTTTTACTTGGGAAGAAACAACTATAATATTGACAATTTATGGATGTATTTCTTATTAGGAAGTCTTCAGCTGTCTTAATTTGGTAGCTTACACTCTGATTTATAAAGAAGAATGTTAACATCTTAGTCAGAATCAAATGTTTTCAGTTCACAGGGCATGAAAATCTTTAGTTTGGCTGGATGTACAAAGTGAACTTCAGCACAAATTCCTCAAGATGAGATTAAAATCATACATTTACAATTACTGTCAGTTAGAAACTTTTGAAGAAACAAACTCCATTACAAAAATTGTTTGTTTTGCCTGGAAAGAGAAGGTCATTAGTGCTTGGCTTATCATGGTCACTATCTAAAATATAAATACAGTTCCCTGTCACCAGAGTGTCTAAGGAATTGCTGTTTAATTCTACTTGGAGGGAAAAGACATTGTGGTTTAGATCTGACCCTGTTCGGGATTGTCATGTACTGTTGCAGATACAGGTGTAGATAGTATTGATCTTTATTGATTTTATTTCAAAATGAATGGACACCAAGTTCAACAGGCTTTCTGTGAAGAATGTCTAGAAATAGTATCATCTTTTTATTAAAAACAACAGCAATAACAAAATACATGCGAATTAAACACTTGAAAAAAATTATTTTTTGGTTTTTTTTTGTAATGAGAACTTAATTCTTTGTTAAAGACAAAACTAACCAAACACTAATCTAAATTAAAAACATTTCCCCCCATCCACTCCTATAACTTGTTCTTGGACACAAACACACCAATTTTTTTCAGTATGTTCATAACTTAGACCAGTTTCAGAATCCTTTATTACTTTAAAAAATTATTTGAATTGATATGGTTGATCATCTTCCACATGAAAAGGATATCTCTTAAGAGGCAAATAAAAACTCCAAAGCAAATGAAACCCAAAACCCCATAATTTTTAGATTTTTTTTAAAGAAGTAGTTCTAGAATACCACATGCTCTGGAATCTGCCTGAAAGAAATTCAAATCTCTTTTTATGTGTAATCTGATTTAAAAAAAAAAAAAAAAAAAAAAGAGCGATAATAAGCAGACTGTAATTGTTCAGTGGAATTAATTATATGGTTTCCAGTATTCTATCAGTCATAGCTGCTTTTTGTTTTCGCCTTTAGCCTTTTAATACCAGTTGCAAAAGTGTTTTGTACTCTCATAGGATCACAGTTTTGTACTCCTGTAGGGTTTGTTAAGTGCACAATTATCCTACTATTCTGTATAAAGCAGTTATAAAGTTCTATGGTTCTGTGGGTAGTGTGAATGATCAGGGATAAAAAGGGATAAACTGTGTCCAAGGAAGAACATTGTGCTTTAATGAAAGCATTTGTCTTTGATGATGTTCTATTGAATTATTCTGGGGGTGGGGGGTTGGGTGTTTTTTTTTGGTTTGTGGTTTTTGTTTGGTTTTGTTTTTTTGGTTTTTTTTGGTTGATTGATTTGGTGGCCTTTTTTTGGAGGGAGGATTTGTTTGGTTTTTGTTTGTTTTTTTTTTTTAAACTATAGATTTTGAAATAGAAGGTAGAAAAAACCCAATAACCTGTCTTTTAAGCCTCTACAAGCCTTTAAATCTTTCTCCTCTCTGATGAGTTAGCTTTTAAGTGATAGCAAGTGTTGCATTTTCATGCTCTCCCTCTTCAGCAGTTGCCTATTTGAGACATCTGCCTAAAGTTTATGAAGTGATTATCTTTCCATATATAGCATGTTCTTCTTTTCCTTTTGGAAGCTTTTTTTTAATATCTGAAGGCTTCAGGTCATAGCTTTTATAAGTTTAGAATAAGCCTTTAATCTCTCTTGAATGATTTTTGTGTGTAACTTAGTCTCATAATTATTACTAATAAAGCTACCACATGGGGAACAGTACGTCCTTTTAGTATCTGAATTCTTTATCTTATTTGTTTAGATCATATTAGCAGAAAAAATATTCTGTCCTTTCTTATTTCCTGAAAAAAGGACCTTCCCAGACAATGTAACAGAGCAAGAGTAATGCAGAAAAAGAATATTAAGATTTGGCTAATAGCATCTTGTTTAGGAAAGCACTAGAATTTTGAGGGAAAAAGTTGCTTGTTCTCTCTCTCTTTCTGTGCCTGGGGTTAGGTTAAAATAAGAATTATGTTAAAGCAGTAATAAAAAGAGGTTTTTAAACATTATGTTTTATCACCCATATAGAAATCAGTAATACAACTTGGTTATCTAGAATTTGTACAATATGTGCTTATGCCTTAGTGACAGAAGATATCTTCTGAACTAATTTGCTCAGCAATTTAAAGAGTATTGTAAACTAATGAATATTCTCTGCTGCCTCAAATTCTTTTGAATGTCTATGTCTTATTAATTATAAAAAAATTCCTTGGTCCTTAGTGATTTTGAAATACAGTATTTTCACAAAAAAAATAAAAGTAATGAAACTTTTTAACTCACTTTTATCTTTTGTTATTTTACTCCTACTTTCAGGATACTACTTCCAATACAGTTGTTCTAGAAATGAGAAAATTTGATGACTGTGTTTCACGATCCATTATGTCTTTGGTCCCTGTAAGGAAAAAGTTCTGAAAAAGGGACCAGCTGACTCCCTTCCCCAAGAGATAAAGAGTAATTTTCTTGGTTCCTATATTCCATGGTTTGAAGTTCTTACCTGCTCTCACCCCAAAACTTGCACTCTGAATAGGCGGCCTGTGAATTACTTAGAACATCACAGGCAAGCTGCAGGGTAGATCAACATTTCAAATGTTCAGTAAGTCATCCACGAACAAAGTAGTAGAAGTGCTTTGCCAACAACTTTTAACTGCTTCCCAATCAGTTTTTAATTTTTTTTTCTCTCCGGTGCTGCCTGCTGCATCCTTTGAGAAACACCCCTATGTTTCTAGTCTGAACCTCTATCTGTAAAATCCTTGGGTCGTTTTGACTACTTGCTTTTACCCCACGTCTTAAATTTTTATTTTGCTTGGAAGAAACCAGGGTTGTTTCCTGATTTTGTAATCACAAACAGTATATATAGTGGGTATTTGCTGCACCAGCTTGGATGTTCTTCATACTGCTGTAGAGGAGGATTAATGACTTCTGCAGAGGTTAAAATCAGTCTCAACCCCTCACTTCTGAGTCCAAATCCATGTTGCTGGTGGATTGTGAATTGAGGAGGAGGAGCCACGAAGCTGTTGCAACCTGATTTCTCCCAGAGAAGTTTCTTTACAATATAATTAATATATCATAGAGAGTATTTGAAGGTGGTGGTTTTTCATTTGTTTGTGTATCGCTATTTTTTTAACAAGTAATGATATGGCTGAGCTGAGTAGAGGTTTATTGTTCACTAACACCCATTCACTAAAGGATCGGTTTTGGGGGCATATTCTAAGCACAACCTCATTGCTACTTTGTGGGAGTAAGATGATTCTGCTTTCAAACTCCATCCACAATCAGTCCTGGATAAAGATTACTTCCTCATTAAGAAGTAATATTTTATTAATAATTTTTTTTTTACATTTTATTGAACTATTATTGCTAGATGCTAGAATATATGTTCAAGCCATCACTTCTGACTTTAAATTACTTTATACTTTGTTCTTCTGCCTTATTTATATCTCACACAGGCAAAAAAGGTGCAAATTTTTGTACAGAAATTTTTGTACAGAAAATCTGCTCATTTAAGTCTTTTGTAGCACAACAGGCTGCATGGGAATCTTTGTAGTTCCTGAAAATATTATTTGGTTCATGTAATATGAGGATACAAATACTTGCTTGGCCAAACAATTTGTTGCTAGAAATTTTTAATAAATTACAATATAATCATAAATAATTTTATATGTCTCACAATGTTGAAGAGTTGAGGCAAATAGCCTTAAAGTCATTGCAAACATTGAATACAAATGAAGTAAGATGGGGGACCTCCATGAGAAAAAAACCAAAGAAAGATGCAAGAGAAACGTAAATGATGTTTCATAGTTTCACTTGCTCTGTTGCAAGCAGAATTCACTGTTCCGAAATCACAGGTAAATAGTCCTTTCTTCCTTTGAGTGAAAATTTGTTGTTTGGAAAGTTAATATCAGCCAATTCTTTGTGAAAATTAATAATTTGTCTTCCTTCTGGATACTTGTATAGCTGCATAGGACACTCAGGAAATTGCTAATTTTTAGAAAGGTCTTTGTGGCAATGGCAGTGAGACACACATGCAATCTAAAACTGTCCACAGTGAAGTCAATCCAGGACAAAATTTTTACTTCATCCTCTGATACCATCTGAGTCTTTTTGTGTTCATCTTAGAGCCTCTGCTCTTCGAGCAGGCTGCCCTTCGTGATGGAGGTGGATATTGGTGCCAATAACCAGAATTCTTATTTCTTTCTTTAAGTGCATGCTGCCAGATTAGTTTTTAGTTAACTGCGCTTCAAATGCAGCTTTGTTCAATTTTTGTTTTTTTGGAAAATAGTATTTCAATGGAAGAGTATATTCTTTTTCCTCTGAGTAGTAGATTCTTTTTCTTATAGGTGCAAGCTGAATTGGTTAAACTTTGAAAATAGGTCAGTGGTTAGTACTGTTTGTTTAAAGACCAAAGGACTCATTATCATTGTCGTTTATCAGGATTCATTAGATGTTGTGGTTATGAGGGCTCTCTCTTAAAACAAACTTGAGAGTTTCAAGTAATAATGTGCTATTCTACAGTTGCATATTCGTAACATAAAACAAAATTTGACTAAAGCAAGTTGTATTAGTTATTAGGGGCCAAAATTGTTGGTCATTTGAATACAATCCAATTTTGATCATTTTAGGGAGACAAATGCATCCAGGTTTTTTTGTAAATAATTAATATATTGTTATTTTTCACTGTGTTAAAAGAATCAACTGCCATTTAGCATGTTGTTGGTACAAATTTTAGTAGAACCAAACCTGATGAGAATTCTTCATTTAAATAATGAAAACTTTGTAAATAGCCATCAGTTTGAATATAGCCCATGATTGAAAATCACGTGTAACTACCTTGTTTTGTCATGAAAGCCCTTTAGCACCTGTGTGCATTTACAGTGTGTCCGTGCTGCTTTGCACAGTGTGTAGCTGGCAGCACTATTGGGTTTTTGTATTTTCTTTCTGTTATGTTGTACCATGTAGTAACCACTGATTTGACTGATCTAAAGAAAAAAAAAAAAAAAAAAAAAAACAAAGCAAAGAGGAGTCAAGAATTATATACACAGCTAGAGGTGCCGGTACAAAAAATGTTTTCCTCTGTGTTACACTTTTAAGGAATGAAAATTAATGTATCCAGCATCCAAGCATGTCTCCAACATGCATGGTGGCCTGGCAGGGTGCCTGCAGAGCAACAGAGGCAGGCTGTGAGAATGACCACATTCTGCTCTGCCCATTCAGATAAGCAGCACTAGGACAGGCTTGTGTAAGCTGACAGTAAAGGGTGCTCAAGTGACTTGTTAATTTTATCTGTACAAGCTGAGCCATTTGCAATTGGCTATTCGAGATTGGCCTTTCACTGAGTGTGAAGTACAGCAAAATACCTATGGCTTCTAATTAATTTTCAGTGCAGGTTGCTTATTAGGAAAAAAGCCCTTTGCCTTTGTTGAAATGACAGTTTAGATTTCATTAGAGAACAATGCTTGCAAACTGCTTCTGTCAGTCGTGTTCAGTTCCTTCAAAGCAACTTTTCTAATTAATGAAATCAATTGCTAATTCGCGTTCCATCTGGGTGCTTGTGTAGCTGCATAAGACACTCAGGAAATTGCTGGTTTTTAGAAAGGCTTTTGTGGCAATGACAATGAGACGTGCACAGCCTAAAACTCTTTCCACATTTCTGAGGTGTGAATTTGGATAGAATTTTTGCTTCATTCTCCGATTCGTCTTTTTGTATTTTACGGACCACAGACGCCCTGCTCTCGAAGCAGGCTGCCCTTGGTACTGAGGTGGGTACCAGTGTCAGTCCCTACAGCCGTGCTGGAGCACTGCTGATCTTACAGGAGCTGGCTGAAGGGATGTGTGGTCCCAACATAATGCTGGTGCACAGAGGCTGCTGTGTTTTTATGTAATTCTGAGACTGTACTTCGACTAACTCTCTTACGTCCAGCAGAGAAGTCACAAATGAATTCTTACTGACCACCTGTGACACTTAGGTGCTGGGAACAGATTAGGATTCTGGCTACACTGAGCAGATTCTTAGTTGTTTGTATTTCAGGTATTTGGTCACTTTTATTAATATTTAGAAGCTTTCTTAAAAAACCTCATTGTAGAGAGTAATACCTTATTTGGTTTTGTGCATACTCAAAAAACACAATGATGTTAGTCCTTGCGAAGTTTATTTTTTTCCTCCATTCCTTCATGTTCTTAAAGTATTTGAAAACATCAAAGTCTTTTTATGGTTTTTTATTTTATGGGCAGTCAGAATACCACAGGATGGCCGAAACTTGTATTGTTTTGGCTCTGCAGACATCTTCTTGACTGATTAAGGCTGTCAGCAGAATGTGTAAACACCATTTCCAGCTTTTTACATTGGTCACTAAAGCATCCTTAAGTGTAGCTCAGGAATCTAGTCCTGCAGACAAAACCCCTGAATCATATGACTGAATGATGGTCAGGGGCTTCTGTTAAAACGGTTTAATAGCTTTGCACTTCACAGCAGTATTTGAGTCACAGTGATTGATCATCTCTATGACTTAGTCCACTGACATATGAGTGCATTCACTTTAAACAGCATCCACCTCCAAATTAAGACAGTGCAATTATTTAAACAAAAGTGTAGTTCTTCAGAAATTATAATACAACTGCAGTAGTTTCCTTACCAGGCCCTGTTCATTGTGCATATTTATGGCTTTCTGCATTCTACAGCTTCTCACACTGCAAATAAGAATCTGCAAAGTTCCTCTTAATTTTGTGGAATATACTGCTTTGTAGAAGAGGAAAGGTATGCTAATATAAAAAAGACTCTGATTTCTTACATCAATTAACCCTAATCCTAACCCTAACCCTAACCCTAAATAACTAGGAGAGTGGAAAATTGTCTCCTCACATATTTCTTAACTTCTGGACTTTACAGGTTTTTTCATAGTTTTAATGTTGTTGTTTCAGGTTATTTGTTTTGTTTTGTTTTTTTAGTTCTTTCATCCCCTGGAAGGAAGTCCTCCAGTGAATTCTAAGTCTGTTCAAGGAAAAACTAATTATCTGATGGCCTACCTTACTGTCTTGGCAGGACTAGGCTGGTGCCTTGTCATAGGTGCACAGCTGAAAATGATGAATGAAATAGCAAATAGATCACTTTATCTAAATAAGTTATGGAAAGAGATTATGATAGAGACATGGTTCTTGCATGCTTCGAGGAAAAAAAATAGATAATGTCCTGTAAAAGACCCTAAATAACTGTATCAATTCTGTTATACATTTTTCGCATTTTATATGAATTTAATTCTGTCTTTAGAAATCCTAACATTTTAAAAGCTTATGCTACATAATGCATTGACATAGCAAAGCTGTGAACATGAAACACTGGTTTCAAATACTAATATATTCATATAAATACCATCTTTACCAATAAAATACCTCTTCAAAACAAGGGTGCATTTTGAATTGCGTGTCAGTAGTAACAGTGGCAGGTGAGGCACTTTGTCTCTGTGCTTACCCCTGCATACTTCACCCATTACAGTAGCATTTTGGGTTCAGTAGCATTCTAAGGGGAGAAAACAGATCTGCCTTAAAAAAAAAAAAAGAATTTTTTTACATATTTTTCTTGGATTGGACCAATTCCTCACTCTTGTTTATTTATGCTGAAAAGATAGCAGAGATGTGAGACATAGCAGCAATAAGTAGCCCATTGTAGGACCTGCTAAAAGTCGCTGATTGTTTGAAAAAATCTTATCATACTTGAAAATATGTAATTTTGTCCTGTGAAAGAGCATTAGAAAATGAGTATAGAAAAGTATTTAGAACACATACAACAAAAACTACTGTATGTGAGTAAAATGCCTTTTCCCAAGCATATTTGTTTTGACTTTTATGCTGGTCTACACCATGATAAAATACTCTCATGGTTAGGAAAATTAGTAATTTAATTCCTTTGTATAAAAAATCTGAATAAAGAGTTGGTTATTCTAAATTTGTGTGATGATGTTTTCTGCTCATGTACACTCAATTGAACCCATCATTGAGTGTTTTTAGAGAAGAGCAGACCAGGAAGCTTAAATGTTTGGAAGGGTCATGTTTCTATCCTTAAATTATCAACAGAATTTAGATGTAAAATTGCAGAAGATGGGGTCAAAAGAAAAGTGTGGTTGATGCAGACAAAAATAGTCTGTGGAAAAATTTCAGAAAATTATATTCATTTTACCTAAGCTGTTCTCATAAAAGGTGAAAAGAGAATCAATTTCTTAGCTTTTAAGTTCTTTGCAGTTCTATGGAGAATGTAAACCTCACTTCAGAGAGATCCCTGAAATCTCATGAAATCTCATTCTCTATCTAATGAAAAGTGTTTTGGAACATCTGACTTTAAAAGAGTTCCATGAGAGAGGAACCAATGTGCTAGGGTCACATTTCCACTTTATTCTTAACTTTCTTTTAACCTAAGATTTGACATTAAATATAATTAAAATTGAGAGCTTCTTTTGAGAGGAAATATTTAAATCTGAAACTATTGATATGGAATACACCTAGAGTGGTGGAAACCTCCGATCCCTTTTTGCTTTGAGGAAATAAAATCCAAAAAAACACCAACCAGACAACAAAAATAACAAATGACTAGCAAAACCCTCTCCCCTCAAACAAACAAACACAAACCACAAAACTCAAGAACCTCAAATTTGTCAGGCTTTCTGGTTTGAGATAGTGTTGCAGTTTAAAGTGTAGCACTTTCTGGGAACTTTGAGGAGCCATAAAAAAATGGTTCTGTATAAAAATTCTTTCAAGGAGGCCTACTAAGGATTGAGAGAAAACAAGATTCCTGGAAACTGCTGATATAAATTTTTTTCAGTGCCGCTCCATTGGCTTTTACTTCCACGCTACATAGCCACTTGGCGTAGAACCAACCTCTCTTGCCATTCTTCCCATCATCAGTGTTTAAAAATGCAGCTCTGGGACCAGATTCTCGAGCAAGCTTTGTAGTACTCTGACCTCTGTGTTTAGCAAAAGAGAAACAAGGAATTAATAGTAGCTGTTGATGGGATGCTGGGTGTCCCTTGTTCTGCATGTGCTGTTAACCCAAGTGGTATAGTGTATCTTGTGTTAGAGGTGTTGGCTTTGTCAGCTGCCTGCTCACATGCAGTGGTCTTCCCCATCATCCACCTTTGCAGTTAAATTTGACATACTGGTTTTGTGTTTTGGTAGAAAATGTGTGGTGGAGACCTATATAAATGAAACAAGAAGGAAAATAGCACTTGAAAAATACTGTTTTGAGAAAATGCCAATGCGTACAACTGTCATTGTTAAACAACAGTGAAAAAAGTCTGAATCTTGAAGTCAGATGGAAGTCAAAAATGTCTGTAAAATAACTGCAAACAAAGTATCTGAACAAATATCATTGCAGTGGTTGTAAGAGAATGTGTATCCACCTCTTGCTGCTTGGTGATGATGTAGAACAGACTCTTGTTATTGTTGTTTAAAAAGTATGCTTTAAACAGCAGTGAAACTGTATTTTAAATAAGGAATATTCAGTATTAACTTCTTCAATGTATGATCATCTTTTGACTTTTCTATTTTTTTTTTTTTTTTTAAGATCTTTATGGTTATGGCAAAATCTTTCATCAGCCGATGGTATAATGGACTACCCGTTGGATGACATACAGTCATCTGAAACATGATATATACTTCTCCTCTTCCACGTCCATGGTGAGTTTTGCTTCTGTACATATTTATTAAATGCTTCAGAGAAGGAATTAAAAGTTCTCAGTGACCTGCTTTGGATGTTGTTCCCATTGTTTTCATGTGGATTAACCTAGTGTTGACAATTTACTGACTAAATTGTCAGTAAATTGTCAACGCCCATTCTTTTTTTGGAAGCTGTTTGAAAATGTTTTAAAAACCTAATTCTGAAATAACTGTATAGAAATTTTCTCTTTTTGGATGATTTTAGATTTGTGCAAAAATCTTTTTTTTGAAATGTTATCTTTCCCTTCAGCTTGAAAGCATCTTCACCTTCTTTTAGTGTGTCTAGTTCAAATTAGATTCCAATCAAATGTTCTTTTTGTCAGACACGTACCACAATGTATTTAAGAATAAGATAACTGTAAAAAAATTAATTGGAGAAAATATTTGGAAATAATTTTTCAGTTTTGTTTTTTGTGCTGCTTCTCTGTTTTGTGCCCACAGTTAATCTGATTATAGTATCTGTGAGCACTGTCAAGTATTGTATAATCAATAATATTGAAAGCAAAGCTCCTCATATTATAACTGAATTATTGGTTCTGTGTCTAGACATACAATAATGAGATCCAATGCACTCATTGTTCATTTGGCAAAACATATTGACAAACCTAATTTGGGTATCAAAATGTTCCACTGACTATCCCTTAACAACCAGAAATTGCAGCCCAGGCTTCTCTCCAAAAATCAGGTTAAGCAAATGAGGTTAAAATCTTCAGTCTCTCACACTTCTCCCTTTTGAGGGTTTAGATATGGCTTTTATGTCAGGGTTTGGTTTTGAATGATACTGAGTTATCTTCAATAGTTGCTTAGCCACTGTTAAAATTTGCCTGTAAATGTTTGTTACCCTAAGTTTACATCTAGTGTTTGGGTTAAAAAAGTTATGATATGAATGGTATCTTTCCTTTTCCACTCCAGATTCCCCAGTTCTTAGAAGGATGAAGAAGTAGTGAAAAAAGTGAAGAGAATAGAAGGGGCAAATATTGATTTGCCTAATGTCAGAAGGCATTTAGTCAAGGCTGTTCTTATTATATGCTTAATTGCTATAATGAACTAAGATGGAAGGAATGCAGTTTCTAGAGGTGTGTTTGCATTTGGTAATAGAAAGATGTGTTTCAATATCCCATAGAAGTGGATAGAGGTTTTCACCAGCAAAGCCAGTTACTATTCTTTTTGGTGAAAATGGGTATTTACACAAGAAATGGACAGCCATGTAACACATTTTCTCATGCTGCAGAGGGCATTTTCTGTCTGCTTCTCTGCTACCAATTACAGCTGGCTTTGCATTTCAAATTTTATGTCTCCCAGGTATTATCTGTGCAACTTTGAAACCAATGAGCCAGATAAATAGCAAAAAGAGCATCATTTTGCTTGTTTCCACCTGCAAATTTTTGAGGGGACAAACCTGTTATTGTTTGATGGGTTATCCAGCGTCTGCTGGTTCTCTGAAGCATTGCCCTGGGTATTTATTGAGTTCTGCATTGTTCTCTAGCCAGGCTTTGTATTTGCCAAATTAGCAGATTTGCTTTAGACTTGACATTTCCTTTTCTCCTTTTCGTTATCAGCAACATGCTGTACATTTCTGAGCCTGTTTATACATCCTGAGTGTGCATTGATTCATCATGAAATCAGGGCTTTGTGAAAAGTCTCATAGAAGAACTTTAACTTCTTTAAACAGAGAAAACTGTCTATCCCATATGTGTAAATACTGCAGGATTATGTCTCCTTTTGCAGATGTCTGCTTCACTACATTTTACTGCCATTTTACTGCATTTATTCTATGTCCACTGGCAGGACAACAAAATGTATTCCATATTGTTTCCTTTGAGGCCAGGCATTAAAAAAAAATGATATGATGACATCTTCAGTTGTTTAAGAAATGTCGTTATACATTGTCCTGACAATTAAAAAATGTCTGCTTTGGCATTCTTGTTAGGATTGTCCCTCTTTGCAGTCAAAATCTTTAAGCAAAGAGGATGTACCATGTGTAAGGGCATCCTCCTCTCACTTCTGTATCCACTCAAGGCTCACATAGGCTCTCAAATGACCTCAGAGTTACTCCACTGCTTATTTCTAACCAAAGGAAAACTAAGGTGAGCATCAGGAAGTAAACTGAATGCCATCCCACAGGATGTGAAACCTAGAGGATTTTCTACCCTTACCACAGTAGCTTGCAGAATGAAATCTAGAGGATAAGTAAGCTTTGCTCATCCAATTCAACTCCTACAAGAGAGGAAACAATATTCAAGAAGTAGTATGTATTTAAAATGTGTAAAATAATAATGATAATAATATTTCTAGTTTCTTCCCAAATTCTTTACCCTATTACATAGACCAGGGAAACCTATTACAGGTGTGTTAAGGCAATCAAGTCAGGCTTTTAGAGGGCACAGTGGGATTTGACAATTTGTATGAAAAGAAAATAGAATCTCTTATAAGGAAGAAGTACTTTAAATACAAAATTTTATATCAGCCTGTAGTTGAGTGCCTTCTGATCTTCATCCTGCTTTAGACCAACTGATACCAGCTTTGGTAGGGGATTTTTGTTGCTGGAAAACACTGAGATTTAAAAAAATCTTAATGAACCAAACCCCAAAGAACAAAAAACAGACAAAGCCAAACAGTAATAAAAAGTGTAAATCTTAATTATCTGCTCTATATTGAGAAATTCATATAGTATTTTAATATTGAAAGGATTAAAAAAAAAAATCAGTATGCAAAGTCAGCACAGGGTGTAAAAGAAGCCATAGAGAACAGAAGCCAGGTGCTATCTGGGAGATGTTTATGGTAATTGAAAAGAGAATGTATAAAATATTAAAGGTCAGGACATCTACAAAGGAGTGTTTCAGGCCATATGTTAAATTATAAGAATAACAAAGGAATTTTAAATATTGATTTGCCTTCATTTACTTGGAAGATTGAAAAATTCTAGAAAGCTCAATTAGCAGGTATTCCTAATATTTACCAACTGTATTTTCTGAGTGTTATATTTTATGGATAAACACTTGAAGAAACAATGACAGCTGCTGCTAAGTAAGATTGCCATTTTATTACCTGACTTAAAAAAAAAAAAAAAAGGGGAATTAGAAAATAAATTCAATGAGAAGAAAATAAGGAAAAAATCTAGCCCTGTGTCTCAGTTTCTCAACCCAAAACAAACTATCAAAAATCATGTACTGAAACCTGCACCATCACTGAACAATGAAAGCTTGCATTTTGTCTGGTTCCGCTTCTGAACTCTTGCTTCAGCTTCTCTGTGCTGGAGGCTCCTCACAGTTTACAGATGGTGTTGTTGCCGAAATGCTCCATTGTAACTGTAAAGCATCAATAATAAGTATTAAAACCAGTTTTTATTATTTCCATTGCTTTCTGCCTATTGAGGAAATATTCAGGATTCTCTAGACTGCCACGGATTTTGCTTAGAGCATTGCTCCACCAGCGTTCACACAGGTGGATTCAATGAACCTGGGCCCATGTGCCACCTGCTAGTCTGGCTGTCCAAACACATCATGGACTTTGTTTGGATGACAGAGTAAACAGCATGATAGATACACTGAAAAAATCAAAATAAAGCATATATTATTTATTAAAGTAATCCAAATCCTACTGAGGTTCCTGCAGCTAATAGAAATAATGTAAACATTAGTCTTGAAAACTTTTGGTTTGGGTGAATTTAAACTCATGTTACTTCAGTATATTTGAATAAAGTTAGAACTCCCCTTTGCCTTTGTTTCCCTACGCTTCTATATACTTAATTTTCAAGTTGTTGTTGTGATACTGAAGGGCTGCACTATGTCAAAAGTCTTGAATAAATTATGTCTTAGAAGTTTTGAAAGCTACTGAGAAACTGGCCTCAAGGTTAGGCATTGGTTAAAGAAAGGCCTGATAACTGAAGAGGCATTGCTGCTGATATGCTTTGTTCTAACGATTTTCTATTAGTAGGGAGTCTTGATTAATGATTCTCTATCAGCATTTCCTGATAAATGTGCTAGTCAATGAATTGTGTCATTTTATTTTCTCTTAAAGAGTGTCCTTCTAATGTGAGTGTGACAGGAATTGGCTTTAAATGAACTACTGCAAGCAATTTCTTTATCTGAAGAGTAAAAATATTTTCTCTTTCTAAAGTTTTGATTTCTTGCATCATTTTCTTCTGAATTCATGAATTATTTGTACCAAGTCACTGCTTCTGTGAGATTTTTGCATTTTAAAAACATAGTAAGTTTTTAAAACTGCTTGGAATCAGAAGAGGTTCTGTGGTAATCTTACTGTTTTATTAAATAATTTACTCTTTTAACTGCAGAAGGCTCTAAAAGAAAAAGCTGGGTTTAAAGCTTGAGTAAGCTTTCTTGAAAATATATTCAATATATTAATATTTAATTTTTACTTTTCTCCTGTGCTACTGTGAGAAAGCAACAGCAACCATTTTCTACAAAAGACTAAGAGCTTGCCAGTTTTGTCAGGGTAAAAAAAAAACCTGCAAGCAAACACTAGTAAACTGATGATTTTTCTTTTTAAATTAGAATATTAATCTAGTTTGTTGTGGGGATTCTTTTCCTCATTAAAAATAATACAAGAATATGTTGAGAAGACCTGTTTGGCTTTATTTGTTGGTCTTTTTTTTTTTTTTTTTAATAGCTGTGCTATGAAGGTAAAGTTTCCCATGGATAACCAGGATGTGGTACAGAACTTGCAGAACTATCCAGCAGATTATCAGTTTGATAGGGGAGGATCCTGGAAAGCTGGAGGTGTTTAAATGGTGTGTGATCAAGCAGAGCTGGATTGGTGCTGAACTTCTTGTGGTGCCCAAGCAGCGCTGCTTCCTCTCCTCAAAGTTAAACTTTGTGGAACTGCATGAAATTAGTGCTCGGGGAGATAGCATTTTGAAGGGAGAGGTGGGTTATTAACAGCAATCCATAACTGAGTTCTCTGGTTTGTGTTCTCACACTGGCACACTCACAACACTGAAATACATATCCAGGCGATCTGGTCAACATCACTTTGGTCCAAGTTTTGAGGCCGGAGATGCCAGCAGCTGCATCCTCATCACTTTTGTTGGGTTCTTCTTGGTGATGATTCCTAGACATTCTCCAAAGAATTTTACTTACTTCAGCCTCTGGAAGTTCTAGGCAACTCTGCTGCCAGATTCCTTCCTGTTCTCCTTTCCTGTTTCTCAGGGTGGCTGGGCTGGCAGGAGGAGACACATGATGTCACTGCACATTGTGTCACCTCTCTTGCCTGCTTGCATTTCTGCAGCCAGGTTTACAGTGTAATCAATTACACAGTTTTGATTCTGGATAGCTAGCTTGAGAAGATATGCTAAATGCTTACTAAAAGAGTTGAGGACCTAAAAATTTCCTAGGATTAATCACCCAAAAATAGGCCTAGAAAGTAGAACTTTGCTCCTTTTAAAGACAAACTAGATATACACATCTCCTGTATGGTGGACATTGACTGTTGGAATCGGGTAGTGCTTCCAATATCCCTGAGAAATGTGAGTTTGATAACTCCCAGTTTTGTCACAGTGATTCAATAGGGACTTCTGGAGGGAAAAAAGAGAAGTATGGTGCTTAAAGAAATCAGTAAATCTTTTCTTTGTTCTTTCATATATAACAGGTAGAGTTCCTTTCTGAAAGCTCATTATTTTGAAGCTTTGTGTTACAGAAATATAGATGTCGGAAATAATTTTTTATATGAGCATAATTCTGAAATAAATAATATGATAAAGAGATATTTAAAAACTATATGTCCAGGACCATTGCCCACACGGATGAGGGCAGATGTGGCTTCTGCCCTGGAGTCCCGCTCATCCCTTCCACACCTGGTCCCTATTCATGCTGGGGATTATTTTGTGACGTGAACCCACACCTTGGCACCTGGGGTAGGACATGGGGTTTTTCTTGGCTTAAACCTCAAGAGTGCAAACGTCTTCCCAGCTAGAGACACTGCCATCAGCTATGTCAGCAGCCACAATAATTTACTGTCAATTGTTGCCTCTTATGCAATCGGCAGGTCACCAATGAAGTTATTGAAAAATATAAGCTACTGAAATTTGCCTTTACAACTAGGTAAGAATTACATTTTCATTTTATTTTTTACTTATTGTTAATATTATCAATGTTGTTGTATAGTTTACCTAATAGCAGAAAATAATTATATGTACATGTACCCAAAATAAGCATAATATCTTAAGACTTATGTAAAAAGTGCCTTTTCAAAGCACAATGTGGAAAACAGGTAAGAATCACTGCAGTTCTGTGGTTTCCAACTGATCAAATGCATATTGTGTCTATATCTCCTCTAACTGATTATTCTTGTAGCCAGCATCAGCAGTAGCAAAAATGGTGGAAAGAGGAAACTGGTAGAAAAGACAGAGCTTCTGATCAGCAATTTATATTTCTCAGCTCAATGAAACAAAATCTAGGCATTCAAAAACTAATTAAGTGCTTGAGTAGGGGAGGAATGAGATTCATAATTTTAATTCATGTTGTTTCAACTGGCATCCACAGTTCAATTTTGCGTTCATTGCTTAGAGTTGAGGTTTGTATTACATCTGAGCAAATTTATTCCGAAATTTATGTAAGGCTCGAGTTGTTGTGTTTTTTTCTTTTACTGTTGTCAAATAATTTTACCATCTAAATATCGGCAATTGGTTAGCTTGGATAGAACTATCTAAATGAGATCAAAACTATATCAGTGCATATTTTCGCAAATATATCAGTCATTCTTTCTGATAAAATTACTAATATTTGTAAGTAATCACCTTTTCTGATTCACTGGTTTTAGTCAAATGCCGTTTGATATCCTTCTTTACCAGGAAAATAAAGTAAACCAGCTCAAATCCTGATAACTTTAACTTTGTGGTGTTACTTTTGACAAAAGCATTTTAGTATCCTTCTCTGCTTTTTGTAAAACTCTGTAATACTTCCTCTTATTAGCTTTTCTCTCATTTTATTTCTCTTTATACTGCCTTCTTAATCTTTACATAAACATGTCTTCTAAATGTATTTTATGTGAATTGAGTGCATTTTACAGCAGTTTGTAGCTACTAATTTGGGCTATACATTTCTATGTATAAGCATTTCTCTTGGGAAAGTTTAATTTTTCTGCTACATCATTTGCTTAAATGAGGCAGTTAGTAGATTTAGTATTACAAGTCATTCTTTTCCATGCTAATATGGAAACAATTTAGATACTTCAGAATACTGATTTTGAATACTTGGTACCAATGTCTTGATGAGACATGATATTCATTATTCTAAGAATTAACATATGCTGTCATATCCTAATTTCATTTCCTGTATGTATTTTTTGGTATGCTGTGTGTATATATAAAAATGTGTATATACATAAGAAGAGGAAATAATATTTTAAATTATATAGGGGCACTTAGAAAACAAGTTCTGGTGGAAAAAAAAGAAAGAAGAGCAAACTTGGAAAATAATCTTTCATTTAAAATAATATTTGCTTTTTTTTTTAATTGCATGCTTTATCTGAAATCTGAAGCCATTACTGTGTATCTCTTCTTACTCAGTTCTTTATAATAAAGGTAGGATTCACTGGTGTTTCTAAGTTTTCTGTGGGAGAGGCAGGCAACTTCAGAAGGCAATTCTTGCCTTACATCTGTCTTAGGTACTTATCATAGAAGGGAATATATTACCCTCTGGATAATTGTCTGTGCATGCAATATTATTATTTCCTCTTTTAAAAAACAAGGCCAAGATAAGCCTGAAGAACCCAATGCTTCCTATAGTTCATTTTATTTTGTTGGAGCTGCCGTAATTACATCTCTGGAGCAACCACGCTTGTTCAAATGGATTGTACGTTTTAGGTACACAAGAGGTGTCTCAAAATGACAGGAACTCAGTGGTTTGATATTCACAGAAATTTTGCATGCTACCTGATGTAATTTTTATATATAAACAGAATGTTAACTTTATTAAAACGAGGAATTTGTTTAAATAATTAAAAAAAATTCATGAGAAGCAAGAATTTTTGAACCATTCTTGTTACTGGAAAAATGTTTACTCGTATTTAGTTGACAGTCTTCATTTCCTGTACTTGGTGAAATGGGTGTTTTGGTTCTCTGTTAAACAGTCACTGTTTCAGCAGAGCAATGTGGGCATTTTAGTGGTGTGGAAATTATTTCTGATTGGAGAATATATAGCTCTTTTCAAGATTTAATGCTTACACCCTGTCTCACCTTCAAGTGAAGTTAATGGCCTGACTCCATTATACAAGACTTTCTTGTGTAATTCTAATTAATCAATGCCATGCTTTAAAGCTGAAACATTTAAAGTGAGAGATAATGCTATGGGTTAGTTTAACTATTAGTACTAATAAAACAGTGTCAATTCGGGTTATTAGCCAGATTTCAGCTTACATCTGGTGTTATAACCTTTTTATAATAATTTCAATTATATAGTCTCTCATTCTCTTAATTCTTCCTCTAAGCTGTTCTGTTGCTTGGCTCTGAAGAGCAGCTGCTGTGTCTTCTCCTCCAGGTGGCTTTGCTTCAAATGCCTGGAAAAAATTATTCTGCTTAGAAATAAGTAGCATCACAGGTATTTAAAATATCTCATGGTCCACTTTTTCCTAACTGAAAGATTGTTGATATTTTGTCTTTGCAACATTAGAAAAAGGAGAGATCATTTTTTATGTTAGGGAAATAATTTTATTGCTTTATATGCTGCCCAGCTACATAGCTATGAAAGAGTGGCTGAAGGCTTTTAAGGAGAGAGAATTTGTGGGTGTTATTGTACTTAGGGGGAGAGGAAGTGAAGGACCTGCCTCAAGGTGATAAATCCTGTGAGAACTGAGGCATCAAGCTTTCCAATGTCAGCCTGAAGCAACACATTAGCATCTGCAGCAGGTGATGGCAATGAGCCTGAAAAGCCCAGATTAAATGAATTCAGGTGTTGGTGTTAGAAAATCTGGTCTCTAAAGAATAGTTCTCCTTACTATGGAAAATTGTTCTTGCCAAAAGAGATTTGGAGGTAATTTAACTTACCATGCAAGTCAGCTTTATGTTGACTCCAAGGCCATAAAATAATCATGTGCAGGATTTAGTTCTGAATATGAGTCAGCTGTGGAGCAGCAATACTCACAGAATTTCTTTTGTTTGGCAAATATACATACTTGAGCTGATTCAAGCACAATTTCACCATATTTGTTAAAGTTCTAATACAAATTTTTAAAACCAGAAGAACTGGAGCCTGGGAAGAAATGATTCACAAAGGGTGACTTAATTTCTGTGTTTAGGATGTACAGGGTGACTGCACATGGGGTGACATAATCCGGTGCTCCCAGATTGTGGGTGACACAGGTGGAAGAAAGAAGGTGCACGTAAGTGCAGGGCTATCCATGGGAGGGCTGTGTGCATCCTCTGCCATTACATGTATGTCTGTAATCCTCAGCAGTTTATAACAGCTAATTCAGCTCTTCATGAAGAGTTGTAGTTATTTCAGAGGATAAATAATGTCGTCGTATTATCATCACCTCAGTGAGTATTATGAGACTGCTAACATTGACTTCCCCCTCTATTTGGTTAAAGATAGCTATAAACCTTGCTTATAAAGTGTTTTATGCAGCTGCCTTTATACCACATTTCTGTGAGCCATATCATTGTTTACTGAGTTTTTGATTATGTTTGACTTTTATCTTTGCTCCCAATGTTCTGTGCATTTCGGATTGAATTCATGATTACAGTGTGTGTTTACTGATAAGCTCCTAACTATTTGAAGGACTGAAATAAACCTCTTTTACTTTTCCTCTCCCTTAAATTTGTCATGTAGGAGAAGAAAGTCAAAGCAAGACACCAGTGTTCATATGCAAATTTGTCATTGGTTATTCTTCTGCAAAGAATGCTTTAGTTCAAATGTGTTGATACAACACTCTTAAAAAGCTGCCGCTGCTTGGTGTGGAGGGTTTATTTTTTCATTGTGAGATAGGATAAAAAAAAAGGAAAGAAAACTAAGTAGATTTAAACTTGAAAACACACAAGAAAAACTTTATTAACAAAGCTAAAAGAA